>JARKHS020032802.1:0-381972 GCA_030143305.2 Amblyomma americanum | reverse complement strand
AAGTTACCTCGTGATAGGTATTCGAACCGACTGTCCGAGTATTTCATTCGGATGTTTGTAGACCCAGCGAATGTGTATTCAGCGTTCGTAGGAGCGTCTTAAAACAATAATTGGTTTTTTGATAAAAGGAAATGGCGCACTGTCTCATGTATCGGCTGACACCTGAACCGCGCCGTCATCGATGGGATAAAAGAGGGAGTGAAATAAGTAAGAAAAAAGGAGGTGCCGTAGTGGAGGGCTCCGGAATAATTTCGACCACCTGGGGATCTTTAACGAGCACTGACATCGCACAGCACACGGGCGCATTAGCGTTTTGCCTCCGTAAAAACGCAGCCACCGCGGTCAAGTTCGAAACCGGATACTCGGTATCAGTAGCCGAGTGCACTAACCACTGAGCCACCGCGGCAGGTCGGAAGAGCGTCTTCGTTTCATTCCTGAGTGCGCATCCTGCGTCCAGGTCCAACGGTCACAATGACGCACTTACGCTATCGCATTCACATATCTTAAGCAGCCTTAAGTACCCTCTGATTTTTTTTTCAATTTTATCGGGTTTTGCACGAATACGTTTTTTTTATTTGTGCTCTATTCGCGAGCTCTCTATCTTTCTTCTGTGCAAAACTTCCCAGCCTACTCGCAGCAGCACTGTTAAGACGCAGTAAAATACCCTTTTACATCCCCAACTGAGCCAGGAATTCAGGCGAGTCGTCTTGATGGATTTCGGCGTCTGGCTCTTTAATTTGGGTAAGACCCCTTTCGAGGGTATTTTTGCCTGCAGGCCTGAGAAGGATGTGCTACTTTTTACATAGCAGCAGAGCGCCACAAACAGTATGATCACAGAATTTGGCACCAGCAACTTTTCTTTGTGAAACCTAGCAGTAAGGTTCGTCCGGCGGTGGTGTTCGGTACCTTGGTGCACTGTGTTAGATGAAGAGGACGCTCGCTACGACGGAGACTGAGGACTTCACTCGCATTTTACAAGACTTAAGAACAGGTGTCGGTACAGCTGCTCCACCCCTCCGCTACAGAACAAGCCCCCGCGCTCGACCTGCCTGTCCGAGCGCGTGACAGTGGAAAAAAGATTCAGAAAAGATGACAGCATAAATAAATACACAATTAGACAACAACAATATAAGTCTGTTTTCATTGAACATAACTTATGAGGAAAGACAACTGCAAATGTAAAGCTGTGCCATTGTGAGTATATTGCTACAACAGCTTAAGTGCACATCTTAGCACTTTACAAATTTTATGCACTTACATATATATTTATGCATAGGCAAACCACACAGCATAACAGGCAGCACATGTAACATATATATACACTTCATTTTGTCCAGAAAAGGTGGTACACAGCGTTTGTTAAGGAAAGAAAATAGGTTTGTGGAAGAAATATAAATTGATGTTGTTCTTAAATGCCGGTTCCTGAAGGTCAACCTTTCGTGTTGTGGTATTTAGCATATGAGGAATTTGATAGTAACAGTTCACGGGTTCGGACTCGAACGCGGCGGCCGCGTTTCGATGGAGGTGAAACGCAAAGCCGCCCGTCTGCTGTGCGATGCCAGTGCATGTTAAAGTTCCGCAGGTGGCCGAACTTTTTCCGGCGTCCTCCACTACGGCACCTCTTTCTTGCTTTCATCTTTCACTCCCTCCATTATCCCTTCCCTTACGCCGCTGTTCAGGTCGATATGTAAGACAGATACTGCGCAACTCTTTCCACAAAAACCAATTTTCATTTTTTCCCTCTTGGACGTACTTTGCTCTAGTGTGGGTATTATTAATTTGTGTTTACGGAAGCTATACTTTAATTCATGAAGATATACAGTTGTGACATTCCATTTATGGAAAATAAATGTTCTAATAACTTTTAAAAATACATTTCTGTGGCTGCAAGCAACGTATGTTTTATAATTAACTTAAGTATGGGAAGAGTACATCGTTTGCCATGTGATTTCTGAATTTATTTTCCAAGCCATATTGTTTACGTGGCCGTTTCATGAGATAGTGTTTTGGAACAAACATGTCTAAGAATTTTTGATCGATGACGTCTTGTAATCGTTTGCTTGAACAATAGCAGAGAGTGGGCGAGTTCATTTTTCATTCTGACAGTGAAAGCTCCCAAAAAGACAAGGACGGCAAAATAAGAGACATACGAATGTATATCTCTTATCTCATTGTTATTGTGTCGTCCTTACCTTTTTGAGCGCTTTCGCTGTCAGAATCGTTTTCTGTAATTTTCCCCTATCATGCATATTACTGGCGTTTTGGTTCTCCAACTTGCCAATTTGTTTATATCTCCTGCTCTGGCAATATGAGAAATAGCCGACGTGCTATCTTGTCGGTACAGCACTTTTTCTCTCGCTGTCCGTACACCGATCCTGATTTCTTTCTCTCCTTAGCACCATTTAAAACTAGTTTTCATTGCCTTCTAAGATGATCACTGACATTATGTCAAAACACCTCGTTCTTCAAAACCAAGTTGTTTTATGTCAACATTTGTTTTCGCTCTTTGTCACGGAAGGCAATCCTCTTGGTTCGCTGCACAGAGCGAACAATGATGTTTATATCCAGACGCATGGACTTTCTGGCAGATATCGATATGTTTTCATCGACTCTTCTTTCACGAGCTGAAGAATTTTCTTTGTCATCGGGACTAGCTCCGCATGAAAAGTAGTACGTCTGATTTGTAAATTATTGGACAGCCGGTACCGCTTAAGGCCCACAGGATTTGTGGCAGTTAGTCAGTTTGAGCTTGAGGAGCCTGATCCTCTCAGAGCATTTCTTGGATTTTTTCTCCAGGTTCTTTATATCTGCAATATCCTGTTCAAGTGACTCGAGTTCATTTTAATGGTTCATTGATTTCCTCATGTTCCTCAATCAGCTCAGGCCTTTTTGCCGTGGCCAATTTGTATTACGCAACATGCACAGAAATAACAAGCCAAGAATTGCATTTTCGTTCGGCAGCAGTGGCCAGACGAAAGTCGCATAACACTTTACGAGGGGAGATTTACTACTTTAATATTTTGTTGATTCAATCATTTGGTTTTTAGTCCTTTGAAGTCCTAATATTTAGGCATTATTGTCCATGATGTTGGTATGGGTGAGATGAGTCTTCATAGATCTCACGCTGCTCCCTGCTTACCTAACAGCACACCCACTCACACCTCGTGTTATTGTTAGTTACCAATCATGCGCAAGTAATATTTTGCACGAAAACTGTACATGTAGCTGCGGCTATGCTCCCTAATTCAGCAGTATACATTCCTGTGTACGCAATGAAAGTTTATTCTATGGTGATGTGTCCATCTTGTTTAGTTTGAATTTTAACAAGCAGGAAGTTTGAAGAACCAGCGCTAAAAGAATAAAGGACAAGGAAGAGGAGGACGACAAGGGCGGAAGTGCAAGCATTACGTTTTAAAAAAAAAGTGCACAATGACGCTTGCCTTTTTACCTTATTCTGAAACTTTTGTTTTCCTTCCTAAGCAGGTATCAATATTCGGAGGCACTTTTTCTATATATCTGTGATCGAGTGTTCTTGAAAATGTGCAATATTCCGTGCCTCTATTAATTTAACGATTCTGTGCTGAAAGTTATAGTACGAATAGAATGATCACAGCTGTTACGTTTGCTCCTGGAAGCGTATAAAGTACTGTTCCGAACCCAATATGAGCGCACTTCTGAAGTTTAAGAATGTTGGCAACGTGTGGGTTTAGACATTGAAAGTAATATATGAGATTTATGAGCTGGCACTGCACCGCCCACGTATATGAAGACATATTTGAAGCCTGTTTTGTTGGAATCACTATATATATTCCTTTCTGTTTCGCTTTATTTATTTCCCGTTTTTCCAGGGTTTAGCTCAGCTAGTAGTATTATTTCCCAGACAATGCTTATGGCTTTCGAGTTTTTGGAATCTTCCTCTTGTAAGCGCGTGTTGGGGATACAAATTTACACGAAAAAAGTGAATAACTTCGCACATGTGTACCGTCGAGTGCAGTAGCTTTTTCAAACTTATGTGCACAAAGTTGGGAAGAGTCGGCCTTTCACCATGGTATGTCTTTAATGCGGGAATGTATTGTACGGCTAACTCTTGCCCTGTGCGCTTCCGCGAATTTGCACGCGGCTGCCGGCTGACATATTAAAACACGTCAAAAAAATTATTGCCGTAAGAACTTTAGGTCTAACTGAGTTTCGAATCAGCGTGGCTACGTTGCGCTAGCAGAAACGTTTGACGCTTTAAATAGCTCAGCCGTAGCAGCAGTGCACCTCACCAGAATTCTAAGAGACATTTACGGTTGAAAAAGTTACTAGAATAAAGTGAGGGGCTATATCTCGCTTGTGCCGGGCAGAAAACCAGCTCGAATGAGAATCTGCGCCGACGGGAAAGTTGGGTGGAGGACGCGGCATGAATCTCGCTAAAAAATATGACATTCGATTTTCATGGTTAGGCGAAAAGCGGTAGAAGTGCGTTAGGAGTGTGTGGCCTATATATTTCATTGTTTACCTTGGGTTTGGCATTGCTTATCGTGGTTATGAATAGTTATCCATAATAATGCCAGGGAATAAACTTTTGCACCAAGTGTAGTCTGTGTTTTGCGTATTGCATGGCATGGATAAAACACAGTAGTTACATGACACAAAGTTTAATACAGTTGTTCTATATATGCATATCAGCCACGGCTCTTTTTCCCCAGAACATGTGGTGTCGTCGGCGCGTTGTGAGCGGAAAAGCAGAGGCCCGCCTGCCACCTAGGTGGCGTGACCTTTTGACGTCATCACAACTCGCACGACTTGGCAGGCAGCAAATATTTAATTGCGTACTAACCATATTGTCGCGTGTAAGCTGATGTAAATTATACATGGCGTCCTGCGACGGGCAAAGTGGAAGAAGCAAGTTGGGTTTCCCCTCTCTTCTACCTGCGCCATTTGTAACCTGACTCGACTTTGCCATTTGCAACCCCTTGAAGTGGCGATGAGCGGAAACACCTTGTTGATGAAAAAATGGAGGTTTCTTGATGACCCGGTTGTTCGAACTCGCAAACATTAACGTTACTGGAGGAAAGGACAAGGTTAACTACTTATTTACAATGCAAATAAAACAAGAAGGAACGAGGAAGGAGAAAGCTATTTACAGCATGACTAAACCGTTGATCAGACAAATGCAGCCCTGGTTCAACCTATAGCGCTTACTTTTATCCCCTATGTCACCGCCCTTAGCGGGGACAGTAACCAATAAGGTACAGAGCGACCCTCATCACCAATCAGTGATTAGGGAAAGGAAAATATGTTTTTTTTCCCAACTAATCACAGATTGGGGAAAGAATATTTATTAAACAATAGTATAAGAAAGGAAAGCCAAAACTCTGCAATTTCCACGACCAGCCAAAGATTTGTGAAAGGAGAGGTTGCAATTAAACACACAAACAGCGCAAACACGACTACCATTTCCCAAGGCACCCACTGCAAAGCAGTTACTACATTCCTATCCTTGTCATCTGCTTTCTCTTTTGCACACGCCCATGCTAGACAAACGTAT
Source organism: Amblyomma americanum (assembly GCA_030143305.2). Lineage (NCBI taxonomy): Eukaryota > Metazoa > Arthropoda > Arachnida > Ixodida > Ixodidae > Amblyomma > Amblyomma americanum. Next base: position 376,439 of record JARKHS020032802.1, on the reverse strand, counting down.
GCCGAAGAGACGATCACTCAATTTACAGAAAAAAAAGAAGAAATCTTTCAAGGGAAGAATTCGCTTCATGGTCACTCTGTCCTACCCAGACATATTTCTTGCATTCCCGAAGTCTCGGCAACCTCTTGACGCCGCAGACATGTCGACCGCTGTACCTCAGTCAGCTTCTTCAAGAGGGGTTATGCCCGTGACGGCGCAAAGAAAACAAAGACACCTGCTGCACGAAGGGGAGGCAGGCACGGGACGGGTTTGAGGGAAGTTTGAGAGGTGTTGGACGGTGCTGACGTGTTCTTGCTGGTGCTTGGCTTCGAGCTCAACTGTGGTGTCCTGGTGGTGCCTACGTGGTCATCTCTGGTGAGGCCGTTCTGTGTGGGGGATTTGGCCAGGTCTCAGGTTAGGTCTGTAGGCCAGGTTAATGTGCATTTGAGGGTGCGTTTGGCTCAGGTATGTCGCTGACCTCCCCGGGTGGAGGGTCGGCAACCTGGTTTGCCAGCTTGCCCACCCAAAGCTTGCCGCTAGAAAATTTTCGTAAAAATGGAATTGACATCATCCCTGTGGCTCTCGTGCCGATCGGTGAGGGAACGATCAAGATGAAAAGCCCCAAGGTCCTTCAGCAGGAGCTAAGATCTCTCACTACCCACTACCTCCAGATCTCTGAGGTGCGACCGTTCGGCCGGAGAGGCATTGTTTGCAGGTCCGCTGACATTGATTGTGTCACAGACCTGCTCCAGTGCAAAATTTTTCAGTCATTAGCGGTTAAAGCCTTTATCCCGGAACAGCTCGCATGTTCCAAAGGTATTGTTCGTGGCGTGGACCCAGCATCTTCCCCGCAGGATATACTGAAGGAGTTTCAGGATGCAGGTGTGGGGTTCTTTCTGTCTACCGGTGCAGTAGAGAATTCAATGGTGCGACAGAGTCAGTTATCACTACATTTGCTGGTTCCTCCTGTCCTTCTGAACTCAAGGTTTGGCCGATAGTGTATCGTGTGGACCCTCTGCAGCCCCGTCCTCTTCAGTGCAACAACTGTTGGCGTTTCGGTCACAGTGGTAAAGCGTGTAAGTCGGCGACCCGCTGCCGGGTTTGTGGAGAAGGGCATTCAGATGACAGCTGCACCTCTGATCAGCCCCATTGTTGCCTATGCAAGGGCAACCACTCAGCTGATGATGTCAACTGCTCGAAACGAGCCGACGAACAAAGCCTGCTCGATATCATTCAAGCGAAACGATGTTCGAGAGCAGATGCTTATGCACTTCTGGATCGGAGGGATAATACATATGCCAGCCGTGCGCGAAGCTCTGTTGCTGATATACCGTCAAGTTTGACTACTTCAATAGTGTCCTCAGTAGAACAGGCTCTTTCTGTGGTGGTCGAGCGAATGCTGAGCAGTTTCACCGAGGCTCTATCTCAACTTGTTGCTGGCCAATCTCTGCCTACTGAATCACATGTTTCGGCGGCTACGCCGGCATCACTCCCAAGTGCTGCTAGTAAGAGTCATTCCATGTCGCCTCCTACCGTGCCCCAAGTACCGCCTGCCAACAGCGCTCCTGACAGTATCGCTCACGTAGATACTTGTAGCATGGACGTTGAAATCCTCACCACTTCCCAGAAGCGTCGAGCTTCTTCCTCACCCTCGAAGTCAGCTGTTCCGCAAGTCAAAGCAAAGAAAGGACCCCCCAAATTAATTCCCCAGACTGATGTGCTGAAGGAGGCTGTTGATGCCTCTTTAACCAGTCGATAATCATGGCGGGTCTAAAAGTTATGCAGTGGAATTGTCGCTCCGTACTTTCTTCTTTACCGGATCTTGAATTACTTCTTCATAAACATAATCCAGATATTGTGATTTTACTAGAAACGTGGCTCTCTCCACTTAAACCATTCACATTTAAAAAATTTCGTGTTTTCAGGGTAGATCGCGTTAATGGCAGGGGTGGTGGGTTAATAACTATGATCTCTACGAAAATATGTCACCGGGCATCAATCTCGCAGAAAGTTATACTCCCTGACTGTGAGTTGTTGGCGGTTGAAATCTCCCTTCCACAGTGCGCCAAAGTCACTATTGCTAACGTCTACTTCCCAATCGGTGTTCACAGGACAGACTGTTTGGATACCTTACTGAGCGGCGCAAACAGCACAGTCATCGCAGGAGATTTTAATTCGCACCACAGTGTCTGGGATAGTCGCTCTGACTCCTGCGGCCAGCTTCTGTGGTCCTGGATGTCAATGAATGCAGTGCGCTGCTGTAATTCCGGAGCAGTAACCTTTATGCGAGGAGGATCCCGTTCAATTCTAGATTTAACATTAGCATCTCGTGGGGTTGGCGTATCTGCATGGTCAACTGAAGACTCAGGTACATCTAGTTACCACTTTCCAATAACCTTTTCTATTATATCCTCGCCTATCAGAAAAGGTGGTGCAACCATGAAATTTTTAAACCACATTATGTACAAAAAATTGATATCTGCCTCACTCCCCTCCATAGTTAGCTCAGGTCGAGCACAAAGAGCTCAGCGGTCAATTACCTTTCTGCAAGATGCTGCTGAGAGCTCTGTATTCTCGGTGTGCACTGCTGCTCCTGCCAGACAGCCGTGTCCTTGGTGGACGGAGGAGTGTGAGAAAGCTTATCGTCGTAGAAAAGCAGCCTGGAAAAGCCTTTACTATAATCAGAGCCCAGCTAATTGGATAAATTATAAGTTCTTCTCTGCATGTTTCAATAGAACTGTTAAAAAGGCAAAGGAGTATTATAATCAAAATTTAAACACGTATCTCTCAAAACCCCAGAATAAGAAGGCTCTCTATAGATTCATGGCGCAGAATAACAGCTCTCCGGCCTCCAATCGCATAAGGTCAATGGTAATGTCTCCGCAGGAGGCTAAGCAAAACCTTGAACGCATCGCGCAGGGGCTGGCCTTACGTTTCCAGGTACAGAAAGCAGAACCTTTGCACACTCTCACCCCCAGCTCGGACTATCCTGAGGTCGACGTGTCGGAGCTCCTGCAAATTGTTTCCTCGATGCACTCTGCTGCTCCGAGATCTGACGGGATTACTGTGGGCATGTTAAAGATTTTAGCGCACGACTTTCCAACTCACCTTCTAGATATTGTAAATGCGTCATTGGAAACCTCTTGGATTCCTCACAGTTGGAAAATTGCGAAAATAATTTTACTTTTAAAAAATGCAGACAATGGATTTCAATTAGACAATATTCGGCCGATTGCTTTAACCTCAAATTTAGTAAAGCTAATAGAAAGAGTAGTACACAGTCGCCTCACAAAGCATGTTCATCATATTAACGGCCTCAGCCCCGCACAGATTGGCTTTCGTCGCGGTTGTTCAATATGGTCCGCGCATGTGGATCTCGAGAGCCGAATACGACTCTCAATGCGCCAGAGAGAAGTTTCGGCCTTGGTGACGCTTGACGTTCGAAGGCCTATGACAGCGTGGAGCACACAGTCCTCATTAACAAGCTTGCTCAACTACAACCATCGCATTACCTCTACGCCTGGATTTGTGAATTTCTAAAAGATATATTTTTCTTCTGTACAGACGGATCTTTTTGTTCTAATACCTATGGTCAATCAAGAGGTGTGCCGCAAGGCTCTGTTCTTTCTCCGCTGCTTTTCAACATATTAATTCGGGACATCCCCATTCATCCTAACGTTACAGTTTATGTATACGCAGATGATATAGCTTTTTTCGCATCAGCAAAGGATATTCATGTGCTCTACGGGTATTTGCAGGCATATCTGAATGCTCTTGAAGTCTGGTTGGACAAAATCAATTTATCACTTAATTTCAGCAAATGTGGCGTGCTGGTATTTCCACCCGACGCTCCTATGTACATCTCGCTAGCCTACCGCTCCACTCCAATTCCGCAGGTGGAGTCGGTTAAATACCTAGGTGTTACTTATGACCAAAATTTGGACTGGAGACACCATATTAAGAATAATGTTATTAAAGGGGAACGTGCACTGGGCCGTTTGACCCGAGTTGGCAATAAAAAGTTTGGCATGCATCGTGACACGCTTTTGTTGCTCTATAAGGCTTATATGAGACCGATTCTGGAATTTGGTTGCCCCTTGTTCTCTGGTAGCAGGAACTACAAGCGGCAGCCATTAGCCTTACTGGAAAGGCGTGCCCTACGGCTATGCCTCGGGCTCCCAAAATCAGCTGCAAACGCTGTCCTTTATCTGGAAGCTCGTTTTCTCGATCTCTTTTCCCGCTTCCAACTTCTACAGTGCGCACTTTCCTCAGGTCCTTTGATCCGGCCCCCGGCGCTAGTAGTCCCATTTTTCTATCCCAACCACACCTGTTTTTCACTAATCATTGGCCAAGCTATCTACTTCCGCAAGTTAGGTTCACGCAGAATCTGTTAGCCCCGCTTCAGGATGATCTGATCACCTTGCAACAAGTTGTAGATACGCAGGCTGACCCCGTCTTCTATTATGACCATATTTTCCCGTCCCTTGCGAAACATATGCCCGCAAATATCCTAAATGGTCTCCTTTCTGAACACCCACAGAATTTTCCTCTTCATACTGTTATCTCCACTGATGCCTCTGGCAGCTGTGAGAAGGCGGCGGTTGGGAGATATTCGCAGGAGCTGGCTTGGAGCTATTCCGTTCGCATCCCAGATTATACTCCTATATTCTTCGCAGAGTTTCTGGCCATTGGTTTGGCTATTCTCAAACTTCCTAGGCATGTAACACGGGTTTTTATTCTTGCAGACTGCTTTAAGTTCTAGTCTCTCTCCAAAATTCGGGAAAATCTTGCTTGACTCGTTCACTTATGTTTTTTGTTCCGAGCACAGTGCGTGAGATCCGTTTGGTCTGGGTACCTGGGCATTCAGGCGTCTATTTTAACGAGGTGGCTGATTTATTGGCAAGGTCAGCTCTCAGCGCACCTGTAATATATCCCGTCCCTCACCTCATTCTGTTAGCAGCTTCACGTTTCCAGCGGTTTCAACACATTTCAGCCACTTTGAGTGATCCGTTGCTCAATACCGTGGACTTTCAACACCTAAAGTACCCATGGAATATCCGGTGGTGTAAGTCAAGGCTTTGAGAAGTGTCCATGACGCTCCTGCGATGTAGAATCCCTCACTTATACTTGTACTTATGCAGGTGCGGGATCGCCACGACAAACCTTTGTGTATCATGTGGGCAAGTTGAATCAATCGATCATTTTCTCCTCTCTTGCCGGCGGTTCGCGGTTCAGAGAAAGCAATATCTGGAGGTTCCTCTTTCGAGACTAGGACTGCCTCTGTCTCTTACAGTTCTTCTATCGTTCGGTGCGAGTGCCAAGGGATTCCCGTTAAGCAGTGTATGAGGCTACCTTCACAAATACATAAGTGCAACTAATCGATTAGCTTGTTAGCTATATACAAAATTCTTTCGCATGTCCAAAAAAGGGTAGATTGATTCTATTCCGGATGACTCATACCTCTTGAATTCATTTTATTTTTCCAATTTTTTTTAAATCTTGATTCAGTCTTCTGACGTTTCCTTCCCCGCGGAAATGCTTCATTGGCATTCTACTCTATACCTTGGCCAATCCCCCCCACGTGGGTATGTGCCATATTACTTGAGGAGGAGAAGAAGAAGAAGAAGAAGAAGAAGAAGAAGAAGAAGACGGGTTCCTTAGTTGGCGACGCGTTGATCACAATAGAACCGCGTCTGAGTCCCCATCGGGTGTCCCTCTGATGTTATCTGACTCTACATTTGCAGCATTCCTCGCGAACACAAGGCCGACTGGCGCCACAGAAAGTTAACAGGAATTTGATGTGTTTTGCCGCGTGCGACCTTGTTTAGTGGCTCCTGTGTTGCTTCCTTCTCGCCGTGTGTCCCTGGCTACTTGAACGGCTAGAGCGCCACGGCCGATGTCCGTAATGAATTTTTTACTGCTCCACCCAGCGGTCGAAGTGATGACCAGCAGGCGCCGAATATTGTGCGGCTGTCTCTCCCGTCGTGAGCTCCCACTTTATTTCCTTCACCCCGGCTCTCTTTCTATCCCTTCGCTAGGCTGCCACCACCCTGAGCATCTAAGAATTGTTCGATGAGCCTCGGATTGTCTTGCAATACTTCTACCTTTCTCCTTTATGTACAATGACAGGCTGGTGTAAAACCCTCACTCCAGCTGATGCAGGGGCGTGTATTCTTGGGGGATTTCGGACTGCTCCACCCAGCACTCGAAGTGATGACTGAGACGCGCTGCATATTTCCTTATATGATCCGATGATAAATATTCTTTATGTGAGATATGTGACCCAGGCGGCCTCGTAATTACGGCACGACCCCCGCCAGTCTGTAATGATATGTTTAGAAGAAGGGTTTGAAGCAGCCAGGACAGGAGCTCTCGAGGTGAGCTGGACCATCTGTCGGTTTTAGTGATATACTGCATCCATGTACCAACTCTTGCGGTTTGTGCGCCGTGTTTTCCGTCATAATGGCGCTCGACAGTACGTGTACGTGCCGCTCTTCGGCCTTCATGTTATTCTCTATGGAGAAATGTGGCGCGGCGGCATAGATCGGATGCGCGGTCTTTCTGGTATATGTAGGTCGTGTTGTATATATGTGGCCTTTTAAGTAGTGCATAATCAGAGAGTGTTTGGTCTAATTGTTGGTGCTGATTTTAGAGCCGAGCCTCCTTGAGGTCTTGCTTAGTGTTAACTGCCCCTAGTGCAGTAATACCAGTTTTCGAGGTAGCTATTGGTAAATCAACTGCTCTCTTTACCAGTTTTCGTAGGATGATGTCTGTCTTGTTGTTTCTGCGTTTGCGCAGGTGGAGGTAGCGCACCGAGTAGAATAGTGTACTGACGACGAATGTATGTGCCAATCGCAAGGCATCATGCTCCCTGTGGCTCCTTTCTTGTTGGAGACGCGGCGCACCATGCGGCCCATCTGATGTCGAATCTTGCGGGATTTGTCCGGTGTTGTGGCCACCCACAGGTGCTGAAGGATGTATAATCCTGGAATTCGTATCTCCGATGCCACCTTTATAGCTCTGGCTGAAAGGGATACGAAAATCGGTTATCTTTAGGTGAAGTCCTAATGCGGACAAACTCCGATTTGGTATGCGCACATTGGAGGTAACAGCGTGTTGCTATGCGTCCACCACGCTAGCTGTTGACAGCTGGCTTTGCTTCATATGGTGCAGAATTGCTTCCGTTGCCCAGATAGTAATTTAGTCGCCGTACAAGGCATGCGGTAGCCTTCTGACATTAGCAAAGGGAGCGGGGAGCTGCATTGTTGCTAAGTAAAAGAGTAGGGGCGACAGTACCATGCCTTGGGGTGCGCCTTTGGTGCCCATGTGATAGGGCCCATATTCTTCGCTTTGCAAACGAATCGTTGGGTGGGGCTCTGTTCGTGAGAAACTCTGATGAAGTTGAAGGTATTGGGGCCGTAGTTTGTGGCACGGAGGTTGCCGCAGCTCGGTCAGTGCCTGGGAGGCCATCAGTAGGGACGGTCTCGAACCGCTGCTGCAGATTAAGTGCTCATTCACCGTTCCGAGGTAGTGCGAAATCCTCACTCGACAGTTTATTTCGTACAACCAGAACGGTCGTTCCCGTATGGCTCCTACGTCTCGAGGTATTACAGCAGTCCCGTGCACGAAGCGCGCTCTGTGAGCGACCTCCTCGAGCGCTACGCAATGCGTCAGCTGCCGTGGCCACCTAACGGGCTTTAGCTGAACCCCATGGAGACCTTCTAGGCAATCTTCAAGAATGAACTCGCCTTTACGGTGGCACAGCGGATCAGCTGCGGCATGCCGTCAAGGAAGAGTGGGGAGCCCTGCGCGGATGACCGGTGCTATTGACGGCGTTCTACGAGTCGATTTCAAGCCTATCCAAGTCGCCGCTGTCGAGGGCAACATTTTGTTGCACTAAGAACACTCTTATAATAGCGAAAGAGATTGGTACCGGCTCTGTTTAATAAAATTATTTGACTCAGAATTCTTTCGACTCTTCCTCCTAGCAATCGCTTGGTCACGGCACTCTCGGGAGGAAATTTTCCTGAGAGCCAACGTTTCGTAGCATCCAATTAAAACAATTTCTAGATGACTGGCTGAACATAATACAAAATGCACTGCGGTGTCAACACCGAAAAAAATAATTTGAGGTGCACTTAATTCTTCTTACGTGTACAAATGCGAACGCAATGCACGGTCCGCAATCTGAATTTGCGTCTTGGGTCATAACTAAGAGGCGGAGCAGGCCTCCGTTGCGTTTCTACGCGCGCGACATTTGCTGGGCCATCATTGTACATCGTGAGTGTCTCCAGCGGGTGCCGCTTGATGGCAGTACGACATGCCAAAACAAATAAGGAAATTTAACTATACGTACTTTCGTGGTAGTTTAATGGCGAGATCTGCAATTTATCCGCTCATAATTATTTATGTACGCCTCATTGCATTTCTCACCAGAAGCGCCTTTATTAAGTCCAAATGAATTCGCAGTTGCGCAGTGGAATCGTCGCCGTCTCGCACTCCGCAGGCCGCGTCTGATTCCCGCCTAGACCAAAATTTCCTTTTCTTATTTGTCCTCACTGATGGTTCGCGCGGGCACCTTCCACCCAAAACTTCTCTCAACGCCACTTATGAGCCAAGGAACGCTTTTCCCTTAGAAGACCGCGTGGTAAGAGGAGTGCAGTGAGAATGCTTGAAAATGCGCTCGTCAAGGCAGCCGCCGCCTACGGTCGCACTGCCCGAACTACAAAAACGGTAAACGCAGATGACGCAGAAAATTTAACAGGAGGAGAGCGGGGCATATAAGAGGACTGCAAAAAACAAAACCGCGCCTTGTTCCTTCACGCTGCGTCTGTTTGATGGACTGCGGCCGCCCTATTGCTCTGCCACAGCGCGGCGTGCCCTGCTAATGGCTATGCTCGCTCTCTTTTGCCGCTATCGTCGACTGGAGAGCAGATGGATGATACTCTACAAATTTATCAAGCGTTACAAGCAGCGGCGCGGCGAGGGTGAAGGTTGTCACTTTGAGAACTCTAACCACAAGCGAGTGGCGCGAACTAACAGCGCTGCAGTGCGGCCGGCAGCCGCGCCGCTGCCCTGAACGCTGGTCCATGCCCGATAGTACGACTTTATAATACACCTTAGAGCCTCTTCACGAATCTTTTTACATCTGCCGTAATGCCAGGCCAGAAAAATTCCTCTAAAATCCGGTTCTTTGTTTTCCATGTTCAATTTAGAAAAAAGTGTGATACAAGCAAAAGCAGAGGCATTTACACCAAAAGCTTCTGTCCTTCAAGGTGCACCTTGTAGGCTAGAAATATTTACCATTATACAAAACAAGCTAAAGGCTTTGGTCCTTTGAGGGGTAACTTTTGATTTCAGGAAAATGAACCTCAGGGCGGCTACATGGACACACTGTATCATCCAACCCAAGAACAATTCATATCTTTACTTGCACAAGAAATTATACGTGTATAAACACTGCCAATTCTGTGACAACCACGTACGTAGGCTCGGAATCAGAAAAAGCGCCTTGTAGTGCTACCGCAATAAAAGCTCCGGGCTCAAATAGACTATTTTGCAGGGCACACAATGATTTTGATACGCGATACACAGTGATTAGTACCGACGCAGTGTGGAGGTTGGCGCGCACAGCTCCCGTTGAAGGCTGCCTATTGGACGCGTAGCTTCATCGACATTACTTTTCGTCTTTCCCGTACCATCTAGCGGAGCGGAGGGTGCAGCGGAGGGTGTTAGAATCACTGGGTGTGGATAGGCCGCCATTGGAATCTGATCCTGGTAAAGTTTAACGCTAGAACATTATCCAGCAAGGCTAGCCTAGCAGTGGTGCTTGACGAACTAGCGGGCATTAATCGGTATGCCACAGGGCTTAGTGAAGTTGGGATGAAAGTTAAGCCTATACACTACTACAGGGTTGACACATACTGTGCTATCGCGGATTAGTGGATTAACGAGAACTAGGTGTGGGATTCCTCATCAATCAGAATATAGGTGGCAACATAGAGTTCTACAGTATTAACGCGAGGGTGGTATCCATCGTAATTAAGCTCAATGGAAGGTATAAACTGAATGTGGTGCAGGCCTCCACGCCTACATCCAGCAATGTTAACCACATCGTTGAAAGCTTCTGCAACCTTTCTCTCTTAAGTTTCGAGACAGTCCATTAAAAAAATGCGTTTAACATGAAAACCTTTGTGCAGAACCCCTTCGAAATAGTCTCCCTTGCAGTTTATACACAGCTTCCAACGCTTCTTGAGGACTTGGATACAGTTGGAAAACGCTTCTTTTTGTAGGGCTGTCAGCTCCTTTGCCGTGGCGCCTTGAATGGCCTCCATGCGCACCACCCAGTGACCTTTTAGGGCTCTCTTCACACGGCACTCTGGCACGACACATGACACTTCTGGCACCGAAAAAATGCTATCAGCATCGTCTTTGTTTTGGTATTGTCTCGCCGCACCTTTCTCGACGCCGGAGATCTTGTGGACCGCCATTCAGAGCTCTGCCTCCTTGTTTGAGGATTGTATTGAAAACACCATGTTTCGTCTTCAGCAATAATTCTGTCGACGAAAGCAGCATCCGTCCCTGCCTCGGAGAGCAAATTAGTGCTCACTGATGCCCGCTGTCCTTGTGACCCTGCTTGAGAGTGCGGCTCAAGTCTTGCATTCAGCTTTCGTTTCCCCAATTTCTGCCGCAAACTTTGATTGCATGTAGTCTTATTAATGTCGAAAGCATCTGATAGCATGCGCACTGTAATGGTGCGGTCTTGCTGTACGATTTGCCTGATGTGAGACACGTTGCTTTCATTTCGTTAGTTTCAAGTCCGCACCTGCCTTGTGTCGTCTTCCACCGACGTCGTCCTCGACACGAACCTCTTGTGCCACTCGACCACTCGCGCCCGCAATAAGGTCTCTTTGCCCTAAGCCTCACTAAGGAGCTCATACGTCTGCGCGGCGGTCTTTGCAAGCCTCACACAGAATTTTATGCTTACACGCTGTTCGAGGTGGACGTCCATCTCTCAACATTCACTCACAGTAGAATGCGCAGACGACTAGCGACAACGTATTTTTCTACATGTAGTGCTGTCTAGCGGCTGCCACAGCAATTAACATAGCTCAGGTTAGCCCGAGAAGATGGCGCTACACATACGCATCAGCGTTTGTTTTGAGGAATCATTTCTAGACAAAAAAAATAAATCAGTCTCCAAACTTTACGGTCAAAGGTTGTATGAAGAAGTGGAATCGACAATGAACAAAGTAAAATCACAGTACACTATACTGATGGGCGGCTTCAATGCGAAGGTCGGAAAAAAGCACGCGTGCGACCAGGCGGTTGGCTATGAGATAGCTTCTAGGAATAGCAGGGGAAAAATATTAGTAGAGTTCGCAGATAGAACTAATTTACTTTTAATGAGTACCTTCCTCTGCAAACTGGAGAACGGGAAGTGGACCTGGAGAGCCCCAATGGTGAGACTAAATTTGTAATAGGCTTCATACTATGCGCTCACTCTGGCATTGTGCAGGATGTGAACGTCGTCAAAAAGATGCGGTATACCTACCACAGAATAATAAGGTCTCGAATTATCCTAGATTTAGAGACAGAACGGAAGAAACTAGTGAAGCGGAAGCCCGCTAACGCGTTAGCGGTAAGACTAAATGTAGAGGAATTCAGGATATCACTGCAGAACAGATATTCAGCTTTAAGTGAGGAAGACGATCTTCTTGGTCAAACAATAATGATCATCTTATTGCTATCATTGGGCAGTGTGCCCTAGAAGTGACAGGATATTTCGACATGATCCCGGCAAGCTGTCTCAGAGACGAAAGATATTACTAAGAAACACTAAGCTTGAAGACGTCTCTCTTTAGAGACTAAATAAAAATAGCAGAGCTATCGAAGTTCATAAATAACCGCAAGGTAGCCAATATAAGGAAATTTAATATGGTGAGAATAGAGCATTCTCCTAAGAAAGGGGTTACCCAAAAATCGTCGTACAGGAAACTAGGCATACGCGAAAACCAGAAGTATGCGTTGAGAGACAAAAGAGGGCAATGTCATTAGCAACATGGATAAGATAGTTAAAATAGCCGAATAGTTCTACACAAATCAGTACAGTAGCCAATGCAATCAGAACCTAAATGATAGACAATAGCGCACAGCAATACGTCATGCCACCAGTAACAAAACAGGAAGTAAAGAAAGCCTTAGGAGCAATCCAAATGTTGAAAGGAGCTAGTGATGATCAGGTAACCGCAAATCGTGTTCAAGAACGGAGGAAATAGTTGTGCTAGAAAAACTAGCCACGTTGTATACGCCATGCCTTTTGACCTCGGCCGTACCAGAAACTTGGACGAACAATAACATTTTTTAATTCATAAGAAAGAAGACGCCGATGACTTGAAAAAGTACAGGCTTATCAGTTTACTGCCCGTTGCCTACAAAGCATTTTCCAAGGTAATCGCTAATAGAGCCAGGGAAGATTTAGACTTCAATCTGCCATATGATCGGGCAGGCTTTTGTAAAAGATATTCCACAATAGATCGTGTTCACACTATCACTCAGATGATGGAGAAATGCGCAGAATATAACTAATCCCTTAATGGAGCCTTAAGGTCCTCAAGTGTAATAGAATGGATTCTATGAGAAGGAAGGCAAGCCTGGCCGCAGCTGGCAAATGATAGGGTTAATTGGAGAGACTTGGGAGAGGCCTTTGCCCTGCAGTGGGTGTAGTCAGACTGATGATGATGATAAGGTAGAGCCTCATTCATTACTGGAAAACATTCTACTCATTGGAAACCTCGCCATTCATGCAGGGACTGCGGAATCAGGGTGTAGAAGAGCCTACATAGAAAAACCTACTTAGGGCAGGCAGATACCGCCAATCCGGATCATGAGCGGGTAATAGCTAGAAGAATAAGTAGGGGTGGTGTGCATACGGCAGGTTCTCTCAGATCATGAATGGCAGTTTACGAATACCCCTCAAGATCAAAGTGTACAACAGCTGTATCTCACCGGCACTCACATACGGGGATGAATTGAGGAGGCTAACGAGAGGATTTCAGCTCAAGTTAAGGACAACGCAGCGAGGTATGGAAAGAAAAATGATAGGTGTAACTTTAAGTGCCCGGAAGCGGGCAGAGTGGGCGAGGGAACAAACACGTGTTAATGACATCCTAGTCGAAATCAAGAGGAAGAAATGCGCTTTGGCAGGGCATATAATGCGAATTCAAGATAACAGCGGGTCCTTAAAAGTAAGGAAGGCGATTCCAAGAGAAGGCAAACTTAGCAAAGCGCGAGAGAAGTTAGGTGGATGAATGAGATTAAGAAGTCTTCGAGCATGCGGTGGGCGCGGCTTGCAAAGGACAGGGTTAATTGGAGAGACATGGGAGGGGCCTTATGCCTTGCTATGGGAGTAGTCTGGCTGATGATTAGGATGATTTCGTACCAAGCAGCAGTATGCTCTTGATTTAGTCCTACTGCCACCGCGTGGCGTCTAACAGACTTGTGCTGGAAGTGCCCTTTGGTCGGGGATGATAGAACTTTAGGCATTGTCTCCTTCAAAATGTTTCAACCCGTTAGCGTTAAAGGGAGCTTGCGTTGCTGGAAATCCGGCTTCAGCAACGTTTTTTCTTTCTTGTTCCATTCCCACCTTCCTTCGATCCTACACTTAGGACACAATTCGGTTTTACACCTTGTTGTGAGACAATTACTGCGCCATTTCCTTTGCTCAAAAACCAATTCGAGCTGAGTTGACGTCGGGGTCGTTGACCGTGACCGAAAAATCCACAAAAAATCCCCAGAGAAGCAGGCTAGTAGGCAGATCGGTCACATATTCCTTCTAACCTTGCGGCGTCATCACAGCGTGCCCACCGGATATAGTGAGTAAACTGCGCAAACTGGCAGGTGGCAGTAAATTATCGACGGTTCACGAAAAGTTTCCAGCGAAGCGCAACCTGGGTCACACAAGCCCAACAAATGGCAGCACCTTCCATCGCAAGGCTGGAGCGCGTTGCTCAACCGCGGAACCATTACAACAAGGATGTTGGTATGAGGACTGGCGGGGAACTATCAATGTTAAGTGGAGAACGACTAAACCTACATATAAAAGCATTAACCCACCAAACTATGGTCTTATACCCTCAAGGCGAAGCTTAAGTGTCCCCTGCAATTTTAACGCGATAGCCTAAGGGAGCTCGTGTCGCGATTTCAAAAGAGCTGGCGTCGTCGTCGGCACCATTGACCATACGAGAAACAACCAAGAAAAATCCCCAGCGAAGCAACCTAGGAGGCAGGTGGGCCACCGAGGCTGTGTAAGCCTGAGGCGTCATCACAACTAGCCCACCGGATTGTCAAGAATTTGACCATTATGGCAGGTAGCAGTTAAATAATGATTTGTCGCGTGTGGATGCCGTGAAGAACAATCTGATTCGCAGAGGTCCCAGCAGTCGCAGCACACTTGCCTTCGCAGGGCAGCAACGCATTGCTTAACTGCTGCACCTCTGTGCGAGGATTGGTATGAGTACTCCCAAGGATCTATGAATGTTGAGTATACAATGCTCATTTCTGCATATAAGGGCGTTAAGCCACTAGCTCTCACGTAATACCCGTAAGATTCATAATAAGTGTCCCCTTCAATTCTTTGTCTGTACAATAACTCAACTTAGGAAAACCTTCAGTCGTTTGACGGTGCGCTTAGAAGATTCATGATCCTTGCTGTAATATTTACATGTCCATCGACTGGCTTCAAACGGTAAAAGGCCTCCTTTCCTAAGCAGTTGGCGTGATATCTGCAGCCTTTGTTGTGCTTTCTAGTTCTTGTTTTCATACTAATTTTGGGCACGTGCGCTGGGCAGAAAGAAAATGCGGTCTTATATATCTAGACAATAAGCAAGGGATTGATTGCATTTCTGTAAGGCCATTGTTGTTGTGCAGAGAAATCGACAGGACATAGCAGAGGGCGGTGCTGTATTGTGCCCTCTGCCCTCTAAAATATGATCACAAAACGTTTCAGCCACTATTGTTAAAAACTAAATGAAAATTAGAAAAACATGAAGCGTCAAATATGCCGGTTTGATGCATCGACATTGAAAATGCCTTCTCATATGCTCCACATTTCGAAACAATTTTCTTTGTATTCACATTCATAGTACTACTACATAAACATGTTCTTGGATTCTCTAATACTCAAATCGTCGATCGTCAGTGCAGAGTGCTTGTACCAAGCAGGGCAGATCGCAAGCAAGATAAGGATGGTGGCTCTTCTTTTTTATTTATACCTGGTTACTGGTGTGATTTCGAGCACTGGTGAGAATAGTAGCCTGGAGTGCCCTGTTAACAGCACTTGGCTTGGAAAATTCCGCGATGGTTGGTCTGTAAGTGTTCATTTTTTCTTGTTGTCAACGCCTTACCGGCCTCTTTTCGGAATAGCTTTCAACTCTTTTTTTAAGGCGAAAGCCTTACTGGCCGCAGTTCGAGTAAAGTCGGCGAACTGTGTAGGTTAATGTGTATATGCGTGTGTGTAATCGCAGATGCCGCAGAAAATTTCAGCGATGGCAAAAAAGGTGCCGTCACCAAGCAGCCGTAGAACACAAAACAAGCTTAACGGAGCAGTTTCGGACAAATATGTTCATTCAGGTGGTCATACACACCCCCAGCTGGCTGACCCCAATAAGTGGCCAGTTTGCCGACTACATTCTTACCAAAACTGTGAGCGACGATTTTTCGTACGGCATTCCCGGTGGTAGGTAGGTAGGTAATGCTTACTAAAATCAGAGGAATGTTTCTTGAAGCTTGTGAATTGGGCCTTCCTTCCAAGGCTCCAAAGGCTTGAGTTGTGAGACGGACCTGTTTTATGAGGGCTCTTTGGTCCTTGATACGATCGATCGTTAGCATCGCCTAGCTCCCACCGCTCAACTGATGTGTACTGCGTCTGTAAGTGTTTCGGCTTCTCCCCGCATCCACACGAAATGTGCAAGAGTGTGGGGTGGGCCTGGCACCGTGGGCATGTGTCAGATATAATGTTTGGTACATGAGTTGAAGTTTGTTGAGGTGAGGGAAAGTGTTAGTTTCGATCTGACGACACCCGATAGTGACTTGGATGTATTATTTTTTTATAAAGAGGAGGTATTTTATGCGCTGAAGACGCGGCAGCTCTAAGCGTTCGTTGTACATAGAGAAAAAATAGGGATGAATTCGAAAGTGCTGGATTGCCCCGCCAGGTTGCTTTGTGCTCGAGCTAAAACGTGCGCCCTTTCATTTCCCTCTAGTCCCTCGTGACCAGGGGTCCACGTAATCTGTGGCCATTTATTTAGGGGTCGGGTAGGAATGAGTTGAGGGACGTGTCTTGGGACGCGTCCTCGCAGGAAGTTGTGGCAGGCTTCCTGTGAACCCGTGATCAAATGAGCCCTGCGCCGTTGCCCGTCGCAGTGCCGTATGGCAAGTGCTACAGCGGCGCTTTCCGCCGCCGCAGGAGTGTCGGCTATGACGGAGGCAGCGAGCACCGGGAAGAATTCGGAATTTATCACTGCAACCGCGTATTTATTGTGTTCCGTGTATGCCGCGGCATCCACATACACCGCGCCGGCAGAGATGGCAAGTCGCTCGCGTAGGTAAGAACTTCCTTTTTTGCGGCTGCCGGTGTGCACATCTCTGATCACATGCTTCGATAGCGGAGCTAATTTTATTTTTTCTTTGTAGTTTCTCTAGGGAGGATTGAGAATCAAGGGCTCCTATATTCGCTGTCGTGCCTATACGCCTGAAGTGCATGGCCGGCTTGTATTTGTTAGAGTCGGACAGTTGTTTTATGAGGACTGCCTCCTGGAGTTCGGAATATGTGTTTAAAAGGCCAAGAGCGTGATATTTTTCAGTTGAGGTGCTAGGCGGATGATTCGGCTCCGTTTTGTATGGCCCTCTTATAATGGTGTCAATCTGATGCTCTTCTTGTTTCGTGGTCTTGTGAAGAGGAAGTCCGAACGTTATTCTACTGAGGACTAGCGCTTGAACTAATCGTGTCTTGTCCTCTTCTCGAACGCCTTGGCGATGTCGGGTGATAC
Organism: Amblyomma americanum; assembly: GCA_030143305.2. Taxonomy (NCBI): domain Eukaryota; kingdom Metazoa; phylum Arthropoda; class Arachnida; order Ixodida; family Ixodidae; genus Amblyomma; species Amblyomma americanum. Next base: position 359,412 of record JARKHS020032802.1, on the reverse strand, counting down.
GAGTAATCATGAGGATTATTTGCGAAGTGGTGGTTTGAAGTGTTCGAATGATGTGGGAAACCTTGAGGTTGCTCTGGATCCATTGTCCGAGTATCTGGATAAGCTCCACTTTCTTTATGGACCGCAGTTCTATAGTAAGGTTGATCGCTCCCTGTGATCTGTATCGTGGATTATGAACCAGCATTACTTCGGACTTCTCTGGGGAGCAGTGAAGATGCGATCTATCGTTTGCATAATACGTACATATGATAGTCAAGCTAGCAGTCAGCTTGCGACAGGGATTTGAACCGACGACATAAGACCTTCAATTGTATTCCTTCCTAGAGTCTTTATCTTTTCCCTTAAGGAGCGGTAGAAGTGTGCACAGAGATGAGGTACAGTTATTGCGCCATTTCCAGTGATGTAAATCAAGTATTCGTATAGAAATTGTGAAACAACCGTTTATCGTACACCTTTGCGGGTAGTGTGAGAGGATTTTTGGTTCCATATCGCGTATGTTTATTAGTCAGTTTGGAAGCAACATCGCTACAGATGTTGGAACCGAGCGTCCAAATGTTTCGCAAGCTCTCTTTCTTTCTTCTTTGCAAGAGTTCCCAGCCTACTCGCAGCAGCACTGTTAAGACGAAGTAAAAATACCCTTTACCGCCCCAATTGAGGCAGGGCTTCAGAAAAGTCATCTTCATAGATTTCGGTGACTGATTCTTTAATTTAGGTAAGATCTCATACGGGGCATTTTTTTCCTGGTGACCGGCGAAGAATGTGCTATTCTTTACATAGCAGCAGAGCGCTACAGGCAGGATGTTGACAGAATTTGACACCAACAACTTTCCTTTGTGAAACCTAGGAGTAAGGTTCGTCCGGTGGTGGTGTTTGGTACCTTGGTGTACTTAGTTAGATGAAGATGCCGCTCGCTACGACGGAAACTGAGGTCTTTTACTCGCATTTTACAAGACTTCAGAACATGTGTCGGTACAGCTGCTGCACTCTGTGATCAGCCTGGCCGGCCACCTAAATTTGAAGCAAGGAACGCCGTGTCCCAACTCTGAAGTTTGGCTCACCTTACACCATCTCTCCGCAACAGAACAAGCCCCCGCGTTTGAGCTGCCTGTCCAAGCGCGTGACAGTGAAAAAGAGATTCAGCAAAGATGACAACACAAAAAGACCTCAACTACACAAAAAAATGTAAAAACACCGGACCGTTTTCAATGAACTTCCGCAAGTTAGGTTCACACAGAATCTGTTAGCCCCGCTTAAGTTAATCGGATGTCCTTGCAATAAGTTAATCTGATCTCCTTGCAACACCGGACCGTTTTCAATGAACTTCCGCAAGTTAGGTTCACACAGAATCTGTTAGCCCCGCTTAAGTTAATCTGATCTCCTTGCAACAAGTTGCAGATACGCAGGCTCACCTCATCTTCTATTATGACCATATTTTTCCGTCCCATGCGAAACATATGCCAGCAAATATCCTATATGGTCTCCTTTCTGAACGCCTACAGAATTTTCATCTTCATACTGTTATCTCCACTGATGCATCCGGCAGGTGTGAGAAGGCGGCGGTTCGGATATATTAGTAAGAGCTGGCTTGGAGCTATTCCATTTGTATACCAGATTATTCTCCTATAATCTTCGCAAAGTTTCTGGCTATTGATTTGGCTCTTTTCAAACTTCCTAGGCATGTAGCACGGCTTCTTATTCTTGCAGACTGCCTTTCAGTTCTAGTCTCTTTCCAAAATTCGGGAAAATCTTTATTGAATCGTTCGCTTAGGTTTTTTGTTCCGCGCACAGTGCGTGAGATCCGCTTTGTCTGGGTACCTGGGCATTCTGGCGTCTATTTTAACGAGGTGGCTGATTTATTGGCAAGTTCAGCTCTCAGCGCTCCTGTAATCCATTCCGTCCCTCACGTATTTCTGGTCGAAACTTTACGTTTCCAGCACTTCCAACATATTTCAGCCAACCTGAGTAATCCATTGCTCAATACCGTGGATTTTATCCACTTAAAGTTCCCATGGAATATCTGGTGGTGTAAATCAAGGCTTTGTGAGGTGTCAGTGACGCTTCTGCGATGCAGAATCCCTCACTTAGGTTTGTACCTATGCAGATGTGGGTTCGCTGCGACAAACCTTTGTGTATCATGTGGGCAAGTTGAAACAATAGATCATTTTCTCCTCTCTTGCCAGCGGTTCGCAATTCAGAGAAAACTGTATTTGGAGGCCCCTCTTTCGAGGTTAGGACTCCCACTGTCTCTTCCAGTTATTCTTTCGTACGGTGCGAGCGCAAAGGGATTCCCGTTAAGCAGTGTCTGCGGCTACCTTCATAATTACATAACTGCCACTGATCAATTACCTTGTTAGCTGTATACAAAATTTTGTCGCATGTCCAAAAATGCTCGATTCTATTCATTGTAATTCATAATTCTTTAATTCATTTGACTTTTCTAATTTTTATATTGATTTAGTCTTCTCACGCCTATTTTTCCCCGCTCAAATACCTCTTTGGGATTATCCACTGAACCCTGGCCAATCCCTCTGCGTGGGTATGTGCCATGCTTACTAAGGAGAAGAAGAAGCTGCCGTTTTTTGCCGCGTGCGGCCCTATTTACTGGCTCTTGTGATTCTTCCCCTTCACCGTGCGTCCCTGTCCTCTAGGACGCCTAGAACGCCACGGCCGTTCTCCGCAACCTGTGGTTTTGCCAGCTCACATGGAGGTTGCCTGGTCTAGGCAAGGTAGCCCTGCTTTGCATGCTTTGTTTGCTGACTCACCAGATAAATGTGCTGCTTCAGCCACTGACTCACAACGGCGTCAGATGATTACCAGTTTCCTGTACAGTGTAATCATTTGGAAGCCTTGCTGGTCAAGTACTAGTCTATCTTTTACTTTTCGGAGCCCAACGGTTCAGGCAGCATTCCTAGGTCACACACTCGGCATCGGATTGACACCGGCTACTCATACCCCATTCGACAGAAGCAGTACAGAGTGTAGCCAACAGAACGCGAGGTCTTCAAAGAACAAGATCAAGATATTGTGCAAGTGGGTGCTATACAAGAGTCCTGCAGTCCGAAAGACGACCCAATCATTTTGGTACCGAAGAAAGATGACACGTCGTACTTTTGCGTGGGCTATCGTCGCCTGAAATCTGTAACAAAGAAAAACATATGTATCCGGTTCCCCGTATTGGCGATGCCATAATCTGCCTGTTCTCCAGTTCGTACCTTCTCCGCATCGCATCTTCCCGGTGTCCAATGATGAACCTGGACTGAATTTTCGTATTTGTTTATGAAAGGTAGAGGCCACGCCCTTCGCGGTTCGCTCTGCCCTCCTAATTTGATCCAGCATGACAATTGGACATTGGGAGACCACCGAAGGTATCTAATGAAAACGGTTGCACTGGTGTCGATGCTATTCAAGGATGCCACCCAGGGTTCCAGTCGAGGAGAGAATACAGATCGTACGACTGTCCATAGAAGGCGCCCTCAGCGTGAAATCATCACTGCACCGGAAAAACGCACCTCGTATGAGTTCCTCCTGCCACACCATCAAGCGCAGGTAGCAAGCTGCATGTCTAATGAACTGCGTTGCAGCGTAACAGCCGCACCTCACAGTAAACCAGAGGGAAGAGCAACTCAACTTCGTCCGAGCGTTCGGGCAGTGGTCTACAGAGCAGTGGCGGGAAGTAATTTTCAGGGTTGACTCTACGTTCTGCAGACACCGGGACTAGCAGCTCTGTGTGGCATCCGCTGAACAGTACATATGACGTGTCGTTGTTACAGCAAACAAAAACGCGAGTAAAGTTCGACTAACTGCTGAGTTTTAAAGAATGAAGCTGCAGGGTTTGCAATGTGTCGTAATGTTAAGAATGGAGTGCAACCTCGCTTCTTTGCTGTTGGACTTGACATAGGCGCAGTAACGAATACGAAGTGGCTTATTCTCTCGTGTCGCACTCAAGCATGACCAGAATGTTGAAATTATGATTTCATGCATCCGCTTCACATTTTTTTTTCTGTAGCAGAACGAGCTAACTCTATCTTGGTTAAGTTCGGGAGTCGACGTGTGCTAATGTTTTTTGGAACGTGTTTGCTCCCTCTTAAGGCCACGTATCTCCTTGAGTACATCCACAGCGTGCTCAGCAGTGGTGGGGGTGGTGGTGAGAAGCTTTTATTACACGCTAAAGAGAGGTGTGGGTCACGTACTATGTGGTGTCCCTGGTCCGGCTCCCCATTGATCAAAGCCGCCGACCTGGCTCTCTGCACCAAGGTCCTATGGGCTTGAGGGCCTGAGCAGCCAAGCAGGGCCGCTTCCCAGTCCTCTCGTGCTCTCGTGTGGGGTTGCAGTTGGAGGTCTGGGTTGAACTTTTCTGGTGAGGCCATTTCAAGCGGGTGATACCTGCTACACCGCCACAATGCTGGCACCTCCCTGCGACCATAGGATCAAACTGTTTCATAATAGCTGGGCAGAACATTGCGCTTCTGAAAAGTCTCAGGAGCGCGCGTTCATTTCTCTTCCTTAGCTTATAGTAGAGTACGGTATCAGCGATAACTCTATACCACTCTACAATTTCTCCAAATCTAGCTGGTGAGGAGTTGGCCGTCATCCTGATTCATGGAGTCTGCGGGATGTACCCAGGAAATGACTGCTCGGGCAGCCGCCTTCGCGGGCTCATTTCCTTCTGGACCCTGGTTGCCCGCGTCCAGACGATATGTACTGCCGGCGGACCTGATCTGATTTACTGATATGCTCCAACGCAATATTCTTTCTGGTAGAGATGTTACCCAGCCGGCCTCGAGTTACAGCATACCCCTCGCAAGTCGTTAATGATATGCTTAGAAGAAGGGTTGGAAGCAGGAAGGGCAGTAGCCACTTCCTACCACCAACCGAGTTGGTGGTTGCACTATAAACCATCAACTCTGTTACACCCGTTGCACTACTAAGGTAGTGTACAGAATTCCGCTCACTTGCAATAGAGTGTACATTGGTAAAACGGGACGTTGTTTTAATGAGAGAGCTAGGGAGCTTTACAATCTGGTAAAAGAAGGGAAGAGTGGTCACCTTGCTATCCACTGCCTGGATTGTAAGTTTAAGCTCATATTTCGGAAAACTAAATTTCTTGGGCGTGGAAAGGATCGGATGGAAAGACAGATTATTGAGGCATATCATATCAGAAAGGCAGGTGGTCAGCGTGTCAGCCCCGCTTCTTTGTCTCTTCTTGATAACGAAATGGAGTTTTTGGATCATTGCGGTTGATTGCCACGAGGCGATAGTAGCGCTGTATATAAGCTTTGGTCTTCTGAATTAAAATCTGTTGGAAGTGCAGCATTCGGCCTGTCGTATGTGTTTATTTCGTCCCCATTTTTTTCGTCCTGCTGCGTTTTTTCATGATGGATCAATACCAACTGGCCCAAACTTCGGTGCTTTTGTTTATAATAACTGACATCCACCGTGGCTGAAAAGTTTTTTGGAAAAAATTTTCTGTTTCAAGCTCCGTATTTTCAAGGACTATTTGAAATCGTTCGCTGAAACTACTGTAATGTTTAACATTGCTCAAATTCGAGCAGGAAACCCCAACTATTCAAAAACATAAATACGCATAAACACAAGGCACGTCAATTACATGTTCCGCAGCTGCGACTTTTATAGCACAGCTTGTACACTATAAACGTTACGGAGGAGGAATGCAGTTATTTCCTCATAAAATATGGCGCTAGGTTGCAAGAACAACTCAACTGCACATTTTTGAACTTGTACATGATAGTGCTCACACAAAGCACTCCTTGTTCATTAGATGCTCCTGAAATGAAAGGTAGTCTCCCTCCTCCCGGCCTCCTTTCTCTGTGTCTGTTTTTATGATGTCCTTTACGCGGAAATTCCGCGCATATTTATAAATCTGTCATCTTTAAGGATCACTAACCTGGGGGCTGAGATTCGGCACACGGCAAGTTCAGACTACGGTAGCTAAGAGCCCTAATGAGTGTTATAGAGTACGTGGAAACTTCACCACTGGATTGGTGTCCACCTGTGCAGAAGCACCGCAGTCATGGCAGCGAATTGTTCTTGTTCTCTTTTCCAGTTCATGACTGATAAGTATCCAATGTACCTAACGCAAAGAAATTTTAACCCGGATCCTCAAGGTCGGAATCTAACGGGATGCGTTTCGGCTAACACAACACGCTCAGATAACCTAACAAACCAGGTTGAACAGACATTCACGTATTACAACCGGACGTCGTGCCAATGGTAAGTTTTTTTACTAAAGAGTAATCGTTGCATGCAGAAGAACTTCAATGCTTATAACCGCTTCAGTGATATGGAGGAATCGTCCACTTCTTCATTATGGCGCCGCCTTCGCTTGTTACTTTCAAGTCTTCTACAGCGAGGGATGTTAACGGTATAGTCTCCGAAAGTGGTAAGGTGCAACTGCATTCCTCGCGAGTGAAAGTGCGCGGATGAGAGTTAAGGTGAAAACTTGGAAAGCAGGGGAACTGGCACCACTGGCGTGCTTCTCTTTCTCAGCAGGCGCACGTAAGGAAAAGCGCTATGGAAGCTTAGAGGGAAGGGCACCGCTGCGCAGCCCTGATACTAGCGAAAATAGCCTTCGAAGATGTAACGCGAAAACGCTAAATCATATAGGGCGCACACGTGTAGCTTATCACTGGCTTAATTTGGTGGGTCATGCGAAGTAGGGCAGGTGATTGGAATTATTTTCTCTTACAAATGCATACTGTGTCCGAGAGCACCGATGACACATTCCTCTACCGCGAGGCAACTATTTAGTGCCGTTGCATTAGAGTTGTCCCACCAAACTCTAGAGATGTTTTTCTCCGAGGTTTGCTGCTTTAACGCGATAACGTTATAAGCGCCCCGTGCCGCATAAAAGCCACGCCGTCGTCATCATCACCGGCGGCGTTTGCCGCGAGAGAAAAATCTCTAAGGAAGCAAAATAATTGTAAAATTTGGGAAGAACTGAAATAATATTCGCATTGTCGCTAAATTTTTGAGGAAAGTTTCTGTAAATAAGGAAAATATTTGATCTCGGGAGAACATTGCGTTAATATGGGTTTGGGTGTTAATCGTAATAAGGACGCCCAACAGATTGATTGAGAGACGGGCGTGCTACCCATAGGCCACGCAGGCTCGTTGGTGAAAGCTCAATTAGGTGTACTTAGTGAATGTGTTGTCGGTTTGGCTTAGCGGACTGCCTTAAGGACGTGCTCACGCGTACGTGAGTAACTATGAGTATGCTAATTGCCAATTAGGTCTTTGTGCGAGTGTTGTGTAGGCTTAAACATAGGTACGCCAAGCATCCCCCAAATTATTTTCCTCGGTTTTCTGAAGGCAGTTTCTGATTTCAACAATACCAAACCGTATGGCTTGCTGCCCATCTATATTTTACAAACATAACTTTTGTATTGCGGGCATTGGAATTTAATCAATGTCCCCAAAAACAGCCAGCCTAAAGGAGAAAAGTCACCCGTAAGCAATACACAGGCACTTTCGTGGCCAGAGCGAAACATTGACATGATTACCAGTGCAAAAAGATGGACTTTCCAGACCTTATGCAGAAAGAACAGGCGCTTGGCCAAGGTACTGCAAATATCGTTTGCGCTATGCCCATTGAGGAAGAGCACTTACAGAAGGTGCAAGGTCAATTTACCTTAGTCGCGAAGACGATGCTGGAATGTGGTCTAGAATCATGAGCAAACGAAATTTGTAGCAGTAGACCGAATCAACAAAATGAGACGACATACCGACATACACACATTTGTGATTAACAGCGTAAAAGACCATTCTAGTTACTGTTATTTAAGACGACTCAAATGTCAAAGTTGCTTTCTAACTGTTTTGAAAGGAAGACACCTTAACTGAAGACAACTCAAATGTAAAAGTTGCTTTCTAACTGTTTTGAAAGGAAGACACCTTAATTTAAGACATCTCAAATGTAAAAGTTGATTTCTAACTGTCTTGAATGGAAGACACCTTAATTAAAGACCACTCAAACGTAAAAGTTGATTTCTAACTGTTTTGAAAGGATGACACCTTAATTAGCCTAAAAATATTTATTTTATTGTTAGCGCTCTCTCTAAGCAAGCGGCTCTTATGCCTCTATGTGCTGGCCTTGTGCGACCTGTTCGTGCGGCAGCTCACCTTTAGTAAAGTTAATTTCAAGTGCTTAGTTACTTCCTGTCTTCATTACTGCTTCTTGTTGGCTCCATATGCGCACTTTACTCTGCCATAGGCTCCAGGCTTCCAGTCGTATGTGTTGCGGCTGCGGGTATTCGAAAAGACGATGATGTTCGAGTCGAACTACGCATAGCACGCGGAGAACTGATGCCCAGTTGGAGACTGCCGAAGAACGGTTGTATACTGGGGCATGGGTTTCTAACTGAATGCGTATAGTAGCCAGAAAGGCGTCTCACAACGCCTGTGTGAGAGGTGAGAGGAGTTTCAGATTAGCGCATGGCGATTTGATCCAGAGAGAGTGTTCCATTGTGAAATTTATTCTTTTCCTAGCACAGCGATACGACTGATGACTATGAGCTGTGTTCACTGCACTCGATGAAATATTAAATCATAATACTTTTCGTTCTTGGTGAAGCAAGACCACAGTCAAAGTGTACTGGGCAGTGCATTAATGTCTAAAATTTGATCAAGAGGCCTGGCGTGGTTCTTAGGGCTAGGGAGCACTTTGTAGGAATCTATAGCACTATCTCTCGCAAATGCTAAATGAACGCTTCCTTGAACATGTACGCTACTTGTATTTTGCTGATCAATGAAAAGTTCTGGTGCAAAGGTTCCTGTACATGGTGAGCTTTTGGGATATTTCTTGTGACACAGTCCTTTTATGCTGATTGTTATCGTATATTAGAGAAGGTTGTGTAGTATATCAGGTGCCACCGTCCGCTCCTCTGTAGAAACTCGAAGCCCAGATGCTATTTCTATTTATAGGTTCGTCTTTAGGTTCGTCGGAACAGGTGCTTCCTTGAACCTTTCTTTTTACCACAAGCTTACTATTCGTACTTGCTCATGCTCCTTTTCCATCTCTTTCTCCGTCATTTTGTGAGCGCTGGATTGCGTGATTTATTTGGTCTGCATCACTTTTGAATACCATAATGAAAATCTCTGTCATCCACGCGCTTTGAAAATCAGCCTCATTGCACAAGTAAAGTGCAGCGTTTTTTGGAAGAATCTTATGCCACTTATGCACAACTTGCAACTAGTTTATATCCTTCTATGGTCGATTTTAAAACTTACGTCGTTGGCCAATTCAACTCTCTCTTTTTGCGCCACTGTTCTGAGTCTCAGTTACATTGTGTGGCTTTCAAGTAATAAATTACGGCTTTTAATAAAACTGTTGCGCAGTTGCATTTTTTTGCAAGAGGTATACATGATCAACACAATTATTAGTCCGCTCATTGCTCCCATGATTTTGTAAACCACTCGAAAGCGGTAAATCTCCCAAGGTTGGGGTCAGGCCTCCAGAATCATAGCTCTCGGGCATAAAGGAAAATAGCTTTCTCTGTTGGTATGATAACCATAACATTCAGCGCGACACGGGAGATACGATAAGCGCTGCCTATCTAAAATCCCTTTGGTAGTCAGCACTCGCGTCTTATTTCTTTGGCTCTGCCTCATGTGTAGCTCTGGACATCGAGACGTTCAAGGATTTCTTTTTGCCTCCAAACGACACGTACACTATGATGTCGCGTTTTATTTGTGCTTTATTGTCAAGCCATTGTTTAACTGTACACTCATTTCGCAGGTGGTGCTGGCTTGGCACCACAAGCTGCCATGTTTTCAACACGCGGAATTCTATGTAATCTACGCTACCACTGTATATCTACCTTGGTTCGTCTTTTGTACTTATAGTTGATGCCACGAAGTCAAAGTCATCAATGGCGCCCTTGGAGTCAAATGTGCCACAGTGTTCCCTTTTAGGGACCAATATCATATGTTACATTAATTTCCGGCACTATGCCGAGTGCAGCGGTCAGGTGCAACGCATGAAATGAGAAAGATGCGCATAGTGAATGTATTGCACCTAGCTTTTCAGTCGTGCCCACTTAGGTGATAGAAGCCACATAATTGTTTTTTTTTCTAAAATGAAAAGTTGGTAACGGATTCCGTACTGCTGCTTCCACATTATAAACGCACACAAAAGTGGCACATCAACCTTTATGGCTATGTCCAGCTCATGAAACGTTGTTGGCAGTTCTTGCAAGCATTTCTTAATTGGAATCAGTACAAAACATGAAAGACGTTTGGTTAAAAAGTCAGTTTCTTGGCTCATGCACAATTAATAAATCTGTTCCCAGTAGCTTTGTGTAAAAAAAAAACAGTCAATATTAATGTGTGCGTAGAGTGGCACGCAACGCTTGTGAATGGCTTTTATTCGAAGTGCACGAATTTTAAGGCGGTGCGAATATCTCGATATTTTGAATAGAAATAAAAATTGAGCATTGCATACCCGCACTCGATTGAAAATCTCCGTCTCCATTGTGCTTAGTATAGTGGAAAGGACCAGAATATTAAAGAGAAACAAAACTCCGACGAGATCGCAGAACTCGCGCCAGCACCCAAGGAATACTCGGTAATACTAGAAAACTAGAGAGGGAGAAGAATGCGATACCCACGGCGCACGAACCTCTCAACAGAGAGGATCCTAGCTGTAACTTGCAGACAATTACAGACAACTTCTTACCCAAACCTACGCATACTGGACAAAATGCACCCTATGATATACGCTGAAAGATGTCCCTTGTGCGAACAAAAACACACTATATTACATCGCATGGGCCTATCAAAACATAAAAGAGGTCCCCAAAACACAAAACCCGAGTGCGGAGCAGTGGGAGACAGTGCTTTCCAACTACCGCAGTGAAGACCAACAAGGTCTGGTATACAGCGAGCTCAACGGTCAGCATTGGCCAGCGGAGCCATGGACTGAGGGCAACCCACCATTTTTTAGAAGTGGGCGAGGACGGAAGATAAGACCCCTGTGGATACAATCAAGGATAAAACATCTCTGAAGGTGCCCCAAAACCGCATAGAAAGGAACTAAAGCACAAAAAAGGTTTTACTTCCTTCCTCAGGCGTGCATATAAAGTGGAAATTGGTTTTTGAGGAAAGGAAATGGCGCATTATCCGTCTCACATTTCGGCGGACGCCTGACAAGCGCCAGAAGAGAAGGTGTAAAGGAGGAAACAGGTGCCGTAGTAGAGTGCTCCGGAATAATTTCAACCACCCTGGGATCTTTAACGTGCACTGACATAGGACAGCACAGGGGCGCTTTTTGCCTTTTGCCTCCATCGAAACAAAGCCGCCACGGCCGGGTTCGAAGCCGGGGACTCTCCTCAGTAGCCGAACACGCTAACCGCAGAACCACCGCGGCGGGTGCGTGCATTCAGAGCATTAGATGTTTTCTGCAGAGGAAACGGTAGGGAAGCTTCATCAACACCGACTAAACTATTGCTTTGTGCATACGAGCTTCGTTCTAGAGGTGGAAAATTTAAGCATGATATTTTTTCAAACGACGTGGTATATCTAATTATGAGAAATCACGATATTACGCACTTATCAAAAACAAAAATTAAGATTTGCTCTTAAGTTGGGCAGAATATACGGCTCTAAAGTGAAATATTGGTTCCTGAGTTGCATCCGCGCTTTTGCTATCAGTCGATAATAATGGTACTCTCGTTAAAGCTGGGCCGTGCTAGAACAGGCAGAGCTGATGACGCACACCTTGCAATTACTGTTAAGGGTTACTTGGTCATTCCTCTGGAAGGTGTAAGTCCCACCGCTTCTGTCTTTGCTAGTTGGTCAAAGGTTCGGGACGGATTATTTTTTTCCATCCCGTGTGAGACACAACACAGAAATAGACGAAGCCAGCGCTAATAATTTTTTTATTGCATACCAATGCGCTAAAATACAGTCATATTTTTTACATCCTATATCTGAGCAAACAAAGAAGAGATCTATATGCGTTTGTCGTGAAAATTTCTTTACTGTAACTCATGCATGCAAACGTTTCACTGATGAATTCAGCAGCTGTCTCGCGGTAAACAATGCTTCCGCAAGTTCATATGAGTGACATAACGACCTCTACACAAAATCTTGCTGCGAGTCAAGGTTGGTTTATGTAACATTTCCTGAAATGCATCGGCAGATGTAAACTTGCTCCATTCTCTGCAGAAAGCTGGTTCTCGCGCGCCCTACCTATAAAAAGACGCTGAAATTATTTTTCTTGAAAATTCTAGTGAGACGAATCTGTAGAGGCGGTTTTGGTGAGTATTCGAGTTAAAGCTAAAAGCACTGAGTGCACCCTAGAGTTTACAAAAGGTTTTACATATAGCTGCTCGCAACCGATTAAGGCTACACCTACTTGCACGTTCTGAGACGCCCCTCCCTGTCTTGCGTAGAGTACGGAATGAGGGCGAGCCTTCTCATTGCGCCTGCTCATGAGAAGTGGGAAGGATGCGGCGCGCCGGGGTGCTGCCCAGAGCTATTTTCTATAGGCCTTTTCACTATTTGTTGCTTGATTGAGCACGCGTGCGGCACGTAATGTGCTGCGCATGCATTGTAAATTATTAGTGGCTCTTTATGAATAAAATAAAAGGAGAAAAAAGAGGTTGCTAGACGTGGCATGTACTTTCGAAACCTGAAGCACCTGAGTTGCGGCTAGCGTGAGTAAAAGGACAACTAGAGGGAAAGAAAGTGGGGAGCGATAGCAAGAAAAAAGATAGGACGGCAATGTACACTCTATACAAACAAAAATATGCAAAAGCTTAGTAAATGCCTGTATGAAAATCGCCAATCATAATGCTGCTGGAACAGCCAAGTGAAAATATTGCTGCGGCTAAGAAGGCATACCTAAAGAGGTTTACATTCTTTCTTTCTTTTGGGGTGACGTGTACCAGTTGCGGCAGGAATGAGCATAATTTTTAATCGAGGATATCGCCGCTGTTAACAATCTTGCTTTAAAAAATTTCGGTGCGGTAACGAGTCATAAACTACTGATCATTCGTTCGCATTTTGGAACCTCAGTAATGATCGTTTCATTTCCCTTCTGTATTTACCAAGTCCTTCGATGAAACGTATCCGACGCGCCTATACCTCAATTTAAATGCGCTAAAATTTGTGTCGCAGAGACTGCTAGGTGTGTTATTGAGGAAACACATGAGCAATAGGCGTGTCTGGAGGACGGACGAAGCTGTCAGTTTATCGTCAATTTGCTTAAATATGGGATTGTAGGTAAATTTGACAAATATTATGGCCACACACAGCAGTCGTGATATTCTGAAACGTGAACTGCTGAAAGCGACCTTCGTACTCAGGAAAGCGTATTAATTCTAGAGAGACAAGCCAGTGCGCATCAGAAGTATTGAAGGAACATTTCCTGGTGTTATGAGCGAGGATTTACTATTTTTCTTTTTCGCGACAGCGTAACCAGCTGGTTCGGTCGAAAAGCCCTCGCCGAGACATAGGATTGACAGAAATGACCCAGAAACGTGACGGACATATTCCCCAAATATTCAAATGAAGAAATTCTCCAAAAAGGGGGTTCGAACCCAGGCCCTCTCAGTGCCAGGCGGGCAATAAACGCATATGTCACACAGGGTAGTTGCTTCAGGCTTGGTAGAGGGGCACCAACTGAACGCGTTCTGGTGTGTATGACAGCAATGTGTATTGGGGATGTGTACGCATGTTGTAGTAAATAAAGAAAATAAAACCAAATATAAATATGACAATCCGGCGTTAGAAATCGCGCGGAATGAAAAGGCGGTGTCATGGTGCTTTATTATAGTGAAAGGAATGGTGTGTATGGGCATGTAGTGGTGTAGTTTGTCGTTCAGTGTACCCTAGAAAATGATTGGTGATTGGTAATCGATAAATTTGATTGGTGGCTATCGGTAATGTTATCGGTAATTGTGATTGGCAATCGGTAACGTGATCAGAATTTGTGATGTAATCGATCAACGTGATCGGTAATGTCTTTGTGGATTGGTAATCGGTCATAATTGAGGAAGAAAAGGAATAAAAACAGAACACAAAGGAGAAGGCGCTATCACGTCTTAAGATTAAGCGTGCTCCTAATTTTTGTTTATTCACATGAGATATTTAAAACTTTGTAGATGTGCACGTGTTATTTTCTATGAGAGCAGTGCGAATTCACAAACGCCATGTCCATTTCTTGCTTTGGGCCCGTTTTTTAAATTGAAAATTGATCCGGGATAAATGTTTCAGGCTGTGCGAACATTAATGTCATTAGAAATAAATGCATTTTAGCTTCATTATTCGAAGCTATCTATTCACATTCGATATGACTGCAAATATTTTCAATTCGTACAACTTTCTGAAATAGCTGGTAATTTTTATTCAATGGACACAGGATGACGATTTATTAAAATTCTGGGCCCCAATTGATTTCTTGTGTTTACCAGGTTGAACTTCACGAAGAGTTATACTGCTTATTCCTTCTATTCAAATGAAACGGTGCGTAATGCCTTCAATTCAAGCATTTATGGTAAGTGAACCTTGCAATCATAGGTATACTTCCAATATATCACGTTGAACCTCGATATACAAGCGCTTTCATGTCATTTCATGTTTATAGGCAATGCAGTCACCTATCCGGTTGTTTATGCCGACGAAAGATGCCTGCTAACACACCTGCCATACAGGGGCAATGGTGAGTCATGTTCGCAGCGTTGTTTTACACTTGCCTTTCACATTTTCTCTTCTAGAAGCCAACCAAGTGCGCTTAACGTATGCTTCTTTGCATCTAAAGTAAATTTTCAGCCGCCATTCGTCAGCGTTAAGAGAGTGCATTAAATAAACCAACTTAGAGCACTTTCCTTGGGCAACTTATGGCTCGCAAATGCAGACCTTGTTGGCATTTTTCCAAGGAGAAAAAAGCCAAACAAGAGTCAATGTGCTTGCTTTCTTTTTCGTGACGTGAAAAAAGAAGGTCTGCAACGACTCCTATGCGACGGTGCCTATATCCATGCACAAACCAAGACCCTCAAAGTACGATGTTCTTTACGCGACATTCCATGCACTGTTTGTGCAACTCCGACGTGCACAGCGCGATATTAGAGAGCAGTGCATAATTTCAGATCATGCATCTGAGTGCATTTGATGCCAACGGAAGTATTGTTGCCTGCCGTGACATGTACGTCATTTTTCATGCCTGTCAGTCGTTGGGTTCCGCCGTGCAATTTCAAGCACGCTTGTAGCTCTTCCGGCCCATGTGAAATTCTTTCTTGCAGGCACGTGTCACAGCATGACGAGCAACATTTTATCTTCATAGCAGGCGGTAGCTTTCAGCTGACATGGCTGAGCACACATTGGTCGTAGGGTTGTGTGGTTCCACGTGACGTGGCCAATTTGGGAGGAGCTGACAACTCGGGCTTCTCAAATCAGATTGGAGGCTGAGGGGAATTGAGCCCTGCAGCACCCCTGTATTCCGAGTCGTACATGCTCCCCCTAGGCCACGCAGGAAAGGCCTTCTGGCTTGGTTAAGTTAAAATTTATATTAACGTTATAGAGTTAAAGTCCTAATAGTTCTGTAGGAAATCCAGTGACAGTGTTCGGCGTCGGCTTTATGAGACAGAAATCAGGCGCCGGCATGCGCAATGTGTTATGGCAGCGCACTGATTTTGGGCAGGTGTACGATGTCAGGGGCCACATCACATTCCCGCCTTCGGAGGTTGATGATGGTGATGATGACTGTGTTGGCTAGTGCGTTGAAGCTGGTGGACACCGGGTTGGTGGCGCTGAATGAAAAGAATGAAAGGAGAAAAGAAATAGAAGAAAATAGAGGGAAGCGATCAATACAGGAATCTACCGGTGCACAAGTCCACGAAAACGCACCCACAGACAAGAGCGCACGTCTGCAATGCCACCTGAGGTTGTGGAGTGGAAGCAAAAGGCTTAACTTCAGATTTAACATACCTTATTATGCCCGCTCCTTATAACGATCTCTTGTGTGTTAATATCGGCTAAAGCCAACCTT
This sequence comes from Amblyomma americanum, assembly GCA_030143305.2. Classification (NCBI taxonomy): domain Eukaryota; kingdom Metazoa; phylum Arthropoda; class Arachnida; order Ixodida; family Ixodidae; genus Amblyomma; species Amblyomma americanum. Next base: position 343,406 of record JARKHS020032802.1, on the reverse strand, counting down.
AGTACGCCACCTCGGATATAATGAACTTTCGTTTCTCAACATCGAATGAACCGCACCTTAGTATGCCACTTAAGATAAAAAGAAGCTTCGTGTGTCAACATAGGATGTGACAAAATTTAATGTTCAACCTCAGATATAACGAACGCTCTTCCGAATTACTTGGACACCGGGGCGTACCGGGTTGGAGTGAAACGAGGCGGCTGAATCTCCTTGGAGCGAGTACTTCACCTTCTCACCTCACACACCTTCCATCAATTTATAGCGAACGACTATAAGCACTACATCCTAACTGCTAGAGATACCCTTCACCACTCAAAAAGCTTAGCACAGCAGATACTGTAGCCTTGCGCCATGTACATACAATGTCTTTTCGCAAGCTATATAAGTACAGTACAATGTATCCTTTCCAAACCTCTGACACTTTTCCCTGGTGTGAGGCTAGTCCCGCACTTTTCCACGTTTCTTGGGGGTGTGCGAGAAAGCTCCGTACCTTTACTAACGATACATACGTCTTACGAGCGGTGGCAGCTTCAATTGACTAGATTATCCTTGAAAGAGCAACTTAAATTCACCTACAAGGTTCGTGAAGCAGTTCTGACTACTGGGGATCTAGAAAGAGGACTCTCCCCCCCCCCCCTTGATCGCCAAACAATTCTCAAAACAAGCTTCTCAAGGAAGTTTAATCTCTTTCTTCTGTCTGGAACTCGGATAGCACGAGCCTAAGTGTAGTACTACCTCGGATATAACGAACGTTAATGTGTCAACCTCAAGTATAACAATGTTTTGGCTGCTAACGCGTTCAAACGATTCGGCGGGGATCACTGAAGAGTTGATTTTACCATTGTTGCCTTATGTGATGCTCTATAGTATATTCTTTTTGTAAGTAAAACCTTCAGTCTCTGAAATACAAAAAGCAAATAAATACAAAGGTACACAATTTAAATGCAAAGGTCCTAGCTATTACAAGTATATTCACATTCATTCAGTTACCAACATTTGATGCCTTCCGTTTCGAAACAGCTGTAGGTGCTTACTTCTGGCTATCTGCATTTTCGTACATTTTGTGTTCAGCTCATTGCGGTGTGTAGAGGTTTAAAAATCACAGATATGTCTAGCGTTTCGATAATTTGTCATGCATTTGTTTATACCCAATGCTCTTAACTTCTTGGCTGATCATGCTGATCAAAATCTCAAGGAGTCACGAATTATTCGACGCTAGTAATGAGCGATGTCAATATTGTGTGCCAGCGAATAATCGGAGCATTTGCGCTTTAGTCCTACACACAGGAATGACAGTACAGTTTTTTTTTTTTCAAGCGATGTTCATTTCCTCAGGGCATAAAGGTATGAAATGAGAGATGAATAAATGAAAAAAGGTAGGCTGACCTAATACAATCAAGTAGTGAACGATGATATGGACCCTGTGTCAAGGCAATATAGAAATCCGCATAGTCAGCTGAGATGTCCACCGCCTTGCGTGTCATACCTGGAGTTAGGGCAACCCCGACCCGTATCCTCCGAAGCTAAGCCTCCTCTGCACGGGTAAGTCCACGGGGGAGGGTTACCGCACACGGAGGGATTAGAGCACGTGTGCGGCGCCGGAGGTTTTCCTTTCTTCTTAAAAGGAGGGCGGTGTCATTCAGAGTGAGGACTTGAAGCAAAGACGAGGTTTTGGTCGAAAGGCGGGTAGGAGAATCTGCGCGTCTTTGCGCGCTCAGGAGGTCACGCCAGAACAACTCAATACGGATTTGCTACGGGATGCTTGCCGCTAGATGATGGATGTCTAGGCAGTATTCGGGGGTGTGACTGACGCGTCGTAGTAGGCGCGTGACGTGAAGGGTGTCGGTGCGAATGACGATGCGAATGACGAGCATGGTAACGGCGGCCACAGAGCAAAAGTGCCTTTTGAACCGCAATAATCTCCACACAGAAGGGGGAAGGAGGTTCTTAGAGGCGAAGCCCTGGCATTTTGTTTAGAGCAGGCTTCCAAGGACCGTAAACTGCCGTTGTTGTTTCCCAGGCCTGGATGCTTGCGTCAACGTACATAACAATGAAGCCATGCGGCAGATTGCCGTCTTGCTCTGTAATTCGGTCGCGAAATGACGATGCCGCGCGGGAAGATGATGACCGACGTAGATCAGCTGGATTGTCGTCTTAGGTGCACAAAACGCCAGGGAGTAAGAACTGGCGGGGGCGGCTGTAGAATGGAGTGCGATGAAGCATATGCCCTGAGTGCACACGTTGTGTGTGTAAGGTTTGACTTAAGGCGGCAAACCATCGCGTCGTTGCGGCACCAGCTCATCTAGTGAATTCAGCTGCGCATGCTCTTGGAGCGCCACGATCGGTGAAATGCGGGGAAGGCGACTGATGACCCTCATTTGCTCTCGATTAACAGCTTCTATACGATCTCATTGAGCCGACGTCAAATGCTAGAAATGGGCTTGGTAAACGAGGCGCGGTTGCACAACCGCTCGCACCAAGTGTCGTGCAAATTGAGAGGGGGCTCCGCCTGTTTTAGGAGCAATGCGTCTAATCAGACACAACGCCTGAATTGCTTGCTTTTTAGCCCGAGAAAGCCAAGCAGTACCTGTTCCTGGGTCGTGTATTGTCAAGCCCAAGATTTTCATGGTCGAACTTTCAAAAATTGGAGTTCCGGATAGATGGAGACGAATTGGCGTTTCAGGGAGTTTTCGGCGCGCCCAGCGGTTGGCGACTGACACGAGCGTGGTTTTGGTCACTGAAATCTGAAAACCAATTGAAGAAGCCCATTAGTTGATTCATCTTCTAGACTTCGTCCTCTACCAACGCCGAAACAATAGAATATGGCGAATATTTACAAATGAAGATGAGGTTAGTACACAGAACGTACCCTATTCCGCCTCCCGTACGAAAGTGATTATCCTCGTCGCAGGTTACAGAGATGAAGGGCGGCGGGCAACAGGCTTCAGATGCTGTCTCGGTGCCGCAACAATGAGGGTCATGAACACAAGATACAGGGTTGACATGATAGTCCACTGGGGACGTTTGTTCGAGCACTATATTGTGGCCTATAAGGCGGCTGAGGAGTTTTTAACTCATGCCCGGGATGCGCGAGGGTGTCAACTAAAACTTCATTGCCGCAGCGAAAAGACACTATGCGGCGACTCGAGTCACAGCTGCCTTTCCAGGAGGCTTGGCTGGTTTCAGTACTCAGGCGGGCAAGCGCATACAGTGAGCAATACAGAAAACAATATGTTCATGTGAGGGTGCGGCAGAGGTTGTGGGAGCAGATAAGAATGACTCCGCGGCGAAGTAGGAGGGTGGCCATAAACATGAAAAATGTGGGAGTAATTGGTGGTTCGTTGGACTGCGGTAGTATCAGAAAATGTTACAAACGGGAGCGTGGAGTCTTAGTTGGTGTCATTGGGGTGATTGTAAGTTGACAGCATATCTGAAAAAAGTGCCATGAAAGCGTTGTGTCCTGCTTTTGCTATGGCGGTGATAGGCGGATGTTGCTTTTGAATCGTGTGGCCGAGGGGTGAAGAACTTCGGTCAATACCCTGGAGAGAAAATACTTGCCACGGTCACTAAGGAGGACGCGAGAGGCTTCATGTCGGAGAAGTACGGTCTGGAAGAAGAAATTCCTCTGAAGCGGAGCCGGAAGCATCCGCTTTTAAGTACCTTACATCACAGTGTTAATGAGTCCCGTCAGCCACTGCAGTTTATCTCATAACATTACTCGACAACGCGCTGTGATAATGTTACCAGAACACACCATGCTCCAGTCTCTTGTCAAACCACCAACAGTCATTGGCGTAGACTCACCTTCGTGATCATGCACATTGCTACTACCTTAATCACTACTCCCTTAATCAGTGCCTCTCTAATCACATAAATCTTTATTAGCATACTGTTGTAAGCCACATTATGTCAAATACCATACGACATATCGAAGCCAGCCTTGATCAAGCCGTATGAACATGCCTGCGTGACCTGGGGCTAGCGTGTCTGACTCTCACTGCAGAGGTCAGGGGTTTTATTAACCACTAATTTTTTGCGCAGTCCATTTGCATTAGGTAGCTACAACTTTCAAGGATGTTTAAATAATGTTTCGACTTTTTAATCACATTTTGTTTTTTAATCACTTAAATTCAACCTCTCTACGGTTGACGTGAAACCATTGCGACAAATACGGAGTTTCGCGACTCAACGACGGACGCCACAATTTTAACGAATGGGAACCTTCAAGCTATTGCTTTAATAAAGAGTCACTCATCTTGTAGTTAAAAGGGCAATACAACAGAAATATATTTTCAAGGAATAGAAGAAGACGAAGCGGGCAGTGGTATGGGCAGGAGCACTCAAGCTAGGCCCTCAACGATTAAATCATAGCATTGCAATCCGTCTTGTCTTGATATTTTCATCGGCTTTGTGTCAGATAACATTAGTTTGAGGTGCGGGGTGTCATCATCACCATTGTCCTGGAGCTTCGGCGTCCTGCGTCAGCCGTGGCCATCGGCCATGTGTTCCTGCTAGCGCCGCCCGCTGTGCCCTAGCCTTCCAGACAGGAATCGACCTTACCATTCACGCCAGATCATCACCATCCGACCAGAAGGCACGACGAGCTGACGACACCATCGCGACCAGACCTTATGACCCCATCGACCCGAAAAGCCGCCCACACATGGTGCCCATGCAGTTCAGTAGGTCCATGGGCATCGGTCGTCGGCTCCAGGTGACCAGCAACCCGCAAGCATCGTGGGCCAGCGCTAATTTAATAATTCTTTCATCCACCATGGCGGCCCAATCCTTTCATCTTGTTTATATCTCCGCTAAATTGTTCATTCACGGCCATGGTTAGTCGTGCTTCACATCGTCAGCACCCTATTCCGCGTTTGCGATCGGGACGATCGCTTGGTGGTCCTGTGTCATATCACAGGCTATAAGTAGGCGAAGCAGGCAGTGGCGCGGGTAGCAGCGCTCGCGCTACACTGTAAAAATTTTCGCGCAAGGCTCAAGATTACTGCTTGATGCCGTTTTAAACGAGCACGTGAACACTTCTATGTACATCTCTTAAATTGTAACCTGGAACCCCGGACAAAACCCTGGTGTTGATAACTTCCTCCTTATCATTACCTTCCTCAGGACAAAACTAAAAAACAAAGCTAAAAATAAGAACCACGTATTGTCACAAGTTCAGGAAACTTCATAACACAACAGCCCGGAATGAGAGCACTAACCTAAAATCTGTTACGCGATTGGTAAAATGCGGGCATCTGTGGCAAGATCAGACAAAATAACGAATAAGGCTCTCAGAAAGATAGACGCAACGTCATTCGAAGTAGTTACGGACCTTATGAACAAATAATGGCAGGCAGCCAACATACCACTAGGGTGGAAAAACACGAAAATCACCCTTGTTCTTGAAGCGGTTTAGAAACTCAGCACTGAGAATCCATGCCCCATTTCATTAACATCATGCGTAGGGAAACTAATGAGCCATGTCGTTCTCAACAGGATCTAAAACTACGCGGAGGACATGAACCTGCTACCTTAAACAATGTTACGGTTCAACAAACTGAACTGATGAGGGAGCAGGAACCAAAGCAATATTGAGTTCAGACCTTACTAAAGCTTTCGACAAACGTCTCCCACAAAGCTATTTTGACAAACTTCTTGTAAATAAATCTCGAAGAAAGGACATACAACTACATCCGATACTTCCTCACTAACAGAACAGCAGTGAAAATGGTCGGAACAATAGAGTCTGCCCTAATCACACTAATTGCCAAAAGAACACGACAGTGCTTCGTCCTATCGCCCTTTAATTCTTTTTAACCTCACCGTCATAAACATCCCCCCGCCCTGGTACAAATCGCAGACCTACATCGCGTGATCTTTCACATCAGATAACGATTTAGGTAACCAAAGGATGCGAAGGCTATTTAGAAGACACGCTCCAATATGCATTGAAGGCATCACTGAGGAATGCGCATGAGTAGCAGGCCTCATTTGTGCAGAGCCAAAATGTGAACTCTTTGTGATGAAATAAACATAGATGTAAGAGCACTACAGCTACCTTACTCCCTCCCTGAAAATAAACGTCTGTGCAATGGCCGATCCGTCAAAGAGGTACAAGCCATGAGGATACTGGGGTTGTATTTACAAACAAATCGAAGGAATAATGACATATTCAGTGAGCTAAAATGCACGGCAGAAGCGACGGTGCGAATAATCCACCGCATTGCTAATCGAAGACAAGGGGTGAGGGAAAGAGATCTATGCCGACTAGTGCACGCCTTTGCGCTAAGTAGGATGTTCTATGCCACCTCATATTTCAAATTCGCGAGAGCAGAAAGGGCAAATAGGATAGCATGATGGTGTACAAAGCCGCGTTCGGGCGTGCACTAAATGCCTCAACCGAAAGGCGTATGAGGTTAGGAAAACACAAGAACTACATTTACCTGTAAGAAGCCCATTTAATGGTGCCAACAGCGAGATTAGGCAATTCCAGAACTTGTAACCAGGCGTGGAATTAACTTTCAAGCCACGTATAAAGACGCTAAACTATACTCGCCCAGCGTATATAGGGCAGCCCTACTAATAAAAAAAATTCCCAAAAATATGCAGCCCAAACACCATGATAGTAGAAGGCAAGCACAAGCCAAAGCATTTTATAATAAATACGGACAGTACACTGGAGAATATTCTCTAGATGCGGCAGAATAAAAACCTACAAATGCCTTTGCAATTGTGGCTGTGAAGGAGAACGGTGCCCACATCGTCTCGGCAACCATCAAAACGAAATCCTCTGAAACAGCAGAGCCAGCTATAGCCCTCGCCCTAGCGCATACCCAAGAGAGCAGCTTTCGCTAAAATGGCTATCAATAACTTCGCAAAAGGGTGAATTACAATTATCTCCCCTAAAATTCATAACGCCACTAAGCTCTCAGCATATTATTCCGAACTGATGTGGGTCCCAGCTTATCTGGGTGAATCCAGGAAACGAGACAGCCCACAATAAAGCCCGAGGTTCTGTCGGCCGGGTGGCGGATGAATCTGGCTCTCTGAATTTCATGAGGAACTCCATTATTATATATCATGTACTAACCAATTATTTTAAGCTAGAAAGGCTAACTTTTCGCTCTGCACAAAGGCCTGACTGAAGACCGAGTAGTTACGTGGCGTCGTCTACAGACGAGGTCGATAGGCACCCCATCACTCCTCGCGCACATTTATCCAGATCAATACAACCCGTATTGTAAACACTGCGGCCAACAGCCCGACTACGATCACATCTCATAGAACTGCAAAATAGCGCCACCACCGGGTTGCCTAGTTACCTATCCTTCTCTGGAGTGGTGGGAGACCTTGCTTGCTAGCTCTTACTCCCGAACCGAAGTTCAGGTTGGCGAGTGGTCGGACAAAGTCGTGGAGGGCTTTGTATTCTTCACTACTCAACGCGATCTCTTAGCACGAAGTTCTTTCCGACCAATAAAATGTGTTACAATCAATGAACAATAAAAAACGGCCGTGGCTTAGCTTGGTTAAGCCTGGTGATTGCGAAGCAAATTGACTGCCTTGGTGAGAGGAGCGGAGCTGTTTTATACAGCTGGTGTAACGTCACTCTGACCGTAGCGCCCCTGGTGAGAGGAGCGGGAGTTAGGCCGCCGTTAGTGGCTACCGCCTCACCTCGCGACGGCTGAGATGGGGCCCCGTTTTTACACAGCAGGTGTGACGTCACACCGACCGTAGCGCCCCTGGTGAGAGGAGCGGGAGTTAGGCCGCCGTTGGTGGCTACCGCCTCGCCTGGCGACGGCGTGAGATGGGGCCCCGTTTTTACACAGCTGGTGTGACGTCACTCTAGGTCACGTGGTGTGACGTCACGCAGCGAGGTCACGCTCAAGGTCAATGGTGCCTACCACCGCCTCGCCACGGAACGGGCTGAAGTGCGACCTAAAGTAGTATTGCATCGCAATGAAAAATCCCTAGCCTTTTGGCGCACAAGGAATTTCGACTATATCGTTGCACCACACCACTGCTTCAACAAAGTCGAACTTGCCGTTTGCATCCGGACACGTAATGCCCTTTACGTAATGTACGCACAATCAAAGCACCAAGGGAGATTTCAGTAATATATGGAGTTGAAAGTTGACAATCTCACTTGGCTCTTCTTCGCAGATTACCTGTTTCATGTCGTCCCACCCGATGCACAAGCCAACGATGTGGGCGGGTGAAACCGTGCAATGATAAAATTAACAATGCATAGCGGTACGCGATAGAGTGAATCAATGACAAATTTCGCTTAGTGCGGGAACTACAAATTCATAACAACTATTTTATTGGCCCAGACTCGCATGGCGACTGCGGCGTGAAATGTTGGTTACACATGGCTCTGACCTGAGTAGCTTTGGCAGAATAAACAGGTCTTGAATTGCGCATGAAACTTCGGTGGTGACGAAATATTTTCCTCACCATTGAAATTAGGGCAGTTTTTGCAAGCCACGGCCGCACGTATGTGTCGACGTCAGTGCGCGGCGGCTCCACTAAAGATGTCAGTTCCGCCGCTGAATCGTTTAATATCGCATCGCATACCTCTCCCTTGCAGGTTATCCTCTTTGTCACGAAATAACTAGCTTGTTTTTGATGAGTGTCACGTGACGAGCTGCTTCAATAAATTTAGTCGTCATCTGCGAATGCAGCGCTTAGTTCTGTTAAGAAACAATGCCATTGAAAAAGGTGGAGTAGTTCCAGCTCAGACGTATAGAAACTTATCAACAGCCATGATGGTTGCTCCCCTGCAATGCTTGCATGCCTTGGACTCTGGGCTCGCGTTAGTCACATTGTGCACCAGGTGATGCAGACTGGTCCGAGCAAAGAAAATAGATTATTAGCTGGTGCCTTGTGAAGTTTTTGTTTTCAAATGGCTATGATCGCATACTTTCGTCTTCTACACTTATCGCAAATCCTAGAGTTGTTCTGTGCGCACCTCCTACCTCAGTATGTCGTTGATTTGATCATCCTGCAACAAATTAACTCAGTACAAAGAACGGCATATCCTACGTCAATATCTAAGGCAGAGAGTTGAATCGTTTTAGGATGCAGTGCCTGACAGGATTCCAATAACAAGTGGAACAGAAAGCTTTTACTTGCGAAATTACTCTGTGTTACCACCACCGATTCCAGGCTGACGTTACCCAACCCACTGCGAGCAGCAGTTTCAGTTTTTCTTGGACTGTTCTCTGTTACAGAAGCCACGTGTTGGCTCCACGCTCTTGACGTCCGTTCTTGCTGCAGCCTATCACGTGGCTTACCAAGGACGGTGCAAGAGCAATTTACAAACATTCCGGTTCAGGAGAGTACATTTGCAGTATAGTTCAGTACAGGGCACCAAATAAAGTAAAAATGATAGTAATGGCTTGCGTGATCGCAAAGAAAATTGCTATATTGAAATTCGTAGTATTGAACTACATGTACATAAAAGAATATGCGCTCAGCGCGGGATCTCAGAAATACTTGTCAATCAGAAAAAAATCCTTAACCTCGGGATCGCAGTGACTGCATTTCGCTGTATCAGTGACGCATTCGTCGCAAATTTCAGGAATGTCATTCTGGAGATGAGCTTTTGGTCACAATACTTGGCAAGAAATCATGCACTGCCTTTGTGTACTCGCGACATTTTTGGGGGGATTTTCAGAAGATGCAAAAGAAAGACATAGGACAAGCTATTTCTTCAAAAAGCTACGCACTGTCTTGTACAATCCTGACGCACATTTATAACACAGATCTCGAACTATATCGCTTTTTTTTACAGCCTCTGTTGCCTGTGAGGTGTGGGTCAAAGGAAGCTACTTCAGGAATTCCACAGAAACTTGCTGTGACATACTTTTTGCCACGTTGTGTGCTCCTGTGGTACAAGTAATGTACAACGCAACAGAGTGTTATAACCTCGGGGACCCTTCGGCACCAGATGCGGTGGAAAATAAAGGTTAATTTTACAACATTCCAACGTGAAGCTTCTTATGGTGTGGTCTTGTATGGTATTGTACGGTATGCTATGGTGTGGCAAGGTATGGTACGCCATGGCATGTGGGGTTGAACTTCCTAAAATGATACATATGGGTCAATTGAGACACTGCCAGCTGTAGCGTAGAAGTGCGAATTTCAACTGCGTGAGGTTTTTGTTGTGAACTGTCATTGAACATTCTGTCTCTTTTCATTGCTCAATTGTCGATGCCTTTTTGCGGTAGTTAAGATGCCCGAAAATAGCCAACAAGCCAGTAAAAAGCCTTGGCAGTTAAGACTACACAAGTGTTTACATTCAGCCTCCATCGGAATTGCGAGGTTGTCCCCCGAACCATATAGGCTCAAAGGATAACGCCATTCTCACTAAGGCGCTGCTGAGGGATCCCATAAAATTGTTAATTTAACGCAAAAAACCGTCGAGCAACTACTAAGCTCTTCTTTCATTGCAAGGTGCAATCATTCTATGCCTGAATTTTCGGCTTAAGTTGTCGTACACAGATGGAGTGGAGGGCTGCGAATTAATATATGGCGAACCATGAAGTTTCACGAACAGCATGAACTATGTTTGAATGTTTTGCGTAAGGTATGAAAGCGGCTCTCGTTTTAACCAAGAAAGAGTGATGATCGGTAATTGCTTTGGTTGATACGCATCGAGTGGTACACAGTTTTCTGCGATCATGTTTCAATCGCTTTAATGCTTTTATGCTCCAGTAATATCGAGTCAAACCCACAGCCCGCTACACGATCCGATCCAGTGTCACAATTGTCGTAGTTGACCTGCGACCCATTTGAGCAGACGACTGTCATTTTTCTCATTCACAAAGATCTCCAGGACCAGTCCATGCAAGTGGCAAAAAGGTATAACAAATTAGGTGCTGACGTAAATGCAATTAAGGCCAGGAAATATAAAATCGATGTGAAATTAGGCGTAATAAAACAACTATACATGTCTTGGAAGTAAAAATTAAGCTCTCGACGCGTCCGAGGAGCATGCGGATGCTCTGGAATTTGCAGTTCAAGCTATAACGCCTGCATTACTCCCTGTCTGCGCATGGACGGCTCTGAGGTCGAATGAAGGGACCATAATCTCATATTTTTTTCAATATCTGACAAAGTGCATTGTAGAGACAGTCCGTAGAAGGAGTAGAAAGAGTTCTATCAATCGGACTTGGTACAATCTGCCTGCGTGTTTGTATGCTGTACCGAATGTAGCAAGCGAAAAGCGTGTCCTATCGCCGTAGTAAGAGGCGCCTGGAGGGATACGTTTTAATGGCGGCGAGGTAAGGAAAATCTTGGAAAAAATTAGCGAATGTTTTCTTTAAGAAATCTACATGTTTGTACAGAATAAAAGAGCGATTCATGATGGCACCCGGGATTTTGTCGCTGGTGACACATTGAATCAGACCTCCGTTGAATATAATTTGCAGGTAAAAACGGTATTTTGCGCCAGTGAAACTGCACCATGCTTTCTTATCGCCAAAAGCAATCACGGTTGTTGAAGATGTCTCAGTGTAGTCGATACCGCCCATTGCACTTTTGCACAAATTCAAGGATATGGAGACGTTTAGTGTTTTGTCTCTTAACTGCTTTTTTCGTTGTCCCTTCTTTTGTCCATATCAGCCACTTCATGACTATTTATCTGGCATAAACAAGCCCAAAATTCTCCTCAGCCACCAGAAGTCCATATGCGAATGTCGTCGGTACACGCACTGATGGGGACATTGCTTGCAATTTCATCGTAAAGTGCAGTGAAGGCAACGTTGTATAATGTGGCACTTAGGTCTCCGGCTTGTGGAACGATACGGCAAATCATATTTTGGCCTTACAATCAATCCTACCCTACATTTGGGAGCAAGGTGCTGGAAATGGTAAGGGAAAACGTCTACTTTATTCAGGTGGGGACCGCAGATGCGGATCACGAGAGTGAAGTAATTAAAAGAATAAAAAGGGGTTCGACCGCATATTGTAGGGTCACTCAGGTCATAAACATTAGCTTAAGTTGGGTTTAGACGAGCGGACAGGATCGCGGATGGTCCGGGCGCGTGAGCGTTATCCGCGTGTCATGTGACGAGAACGTCAGTGCTCTGAGCGACCTTGAGCGGGCAGCGCGGTCTTTTCCGGGCCAGCACCGCGGACCGAGTGAAAAAGGCGAGCGCCTTTGTCAGTCCGCGGGCTTGGCGGCGGACCGGGATTGTTTTTGCTCTTTTTTGCTTCTAGGTCAGTCAACGTTGGCTCGAGCGCTAGTCTGGCTAGCTAATGAAGTCGGCTTTGCTCCATGCTGGCGCCGTTCGTCTTGGCGCGCTTTTCGCCGTGTTTGCCGCTCGAGTGCTGCATTGTGTGCCCTTCTTTTCGTGTTTCGTTCACTGCATTGTGCACTACGTATTTGACGCACTGCGGCGTTGCGGTTTGTCTGAGAGTGTGCGCCTGCGTGAGTGTCCGCTTTGCTTTGTTGTTTCTACTAATATGAGTAATGTGGGAAATAAGGCGCTCAGTGACGAAGCGACCTTCGCGTTTCTAGCGCTCGTTGAGAGCTGCCAACCTATGTAGAATATTTAACACGCTGACTACATGTACGTGATGCTAAGGAATTAATTGTGGCAAAAGATCGCGGCGGTAATGAATGTGCGACATCCCGAGTCAGCCCCGTACATATTCGGTGCGTAATGTTTTTTTTTAATATTTCCTTACTGAAACTTTCGAGCTTTGTGGGCTCTCGAACTTGCGCTTTTGATGTATTTTACTTTGTTACGATTCTCTACGCAGGATTCTTCAAGGCACTGTTTGGAAATAAGCGCCGGACGTTTCAAAATGAACGCATAAAATTGAGAGCGACAAAGAGCGCCCAGGGAACCACGCAAACAGAGCCGCTCAAACAGCGCAAGCACGCTGGGAGAAAGTGCGCGCGGATTCTTCGCTGCATTCGTGTGAATGCTCGACGTCCGGACCTACTCACGGTTGCTTGGTCACGTGTCACGATAACATCCGCGATCCAGTCCGCTGGTCTGAACCCACCTTTAGCAGTATCAGCAGGGATATGTATGATAGCTTCATTTTACCGGTGCTCGCCTATAGGGAAGAAAGATGGACAATGAAAAAAGTTCGACTTAAGCACTGTTAAAACGACTGTTAAAAACGACTGTTAAAGCATGTCTGCTACGACTGTTAAAGCACTGGTAAAAACGAATTAAGCACCGTTTAGTGACTGTTAAAAAAATACATATCTCAGAGGACACCCGAACCGCGCCCTAAAGGAAAGGACAAAGGAGAGACGGAAACGAAGCGCGCGGCGCACCCACTCCTCCTCCCCGGTTGCCATGGTAAAGGCGCATGCGCAAAACTAGCCTCCCGCATGTACCATGGTTGCGCATGCGCACAACGGCATGTCGCCTGTACTGCGAAATGCTCCGCTTGTAGCCTAGTGTAGCTCCCGCTACAAAATCCTTCCTACGCGTAAGCGAAAAATACCTCCCCCACCTCCTCGCAATGTACGCCACTGCCCCAACAGATGGCGCGCGACTGCAGCGCTTCCTAGGGTGCCTCGATGCGAGCGCCGCCGGGGTGGAGACAACTTCAGTGGCGCCGCCTTATTGAATCACACGGGATCAGTGGCGCTAGCGTCTGTAACGGCGCGGTTCATGCTCTCGGCGCGTTTCAAAGTGCTTTAACTTGAACGGCTTTCTGCAGCGAGAGCTATACTGGGCTACCAGTCGAGCATTTCGCGGTGCATGGGAGAGGACAGTTGGGATTCAATATGGCGGCGTCGCTTAAGCTGTCTCCACCCGACGCTGGCATCAAGGCCCCCTAGCGCCTCCCGCTCGTCTCGTTCGGGCGTAGTGGGGCCGTGAGGGCACGCAGGAATCACGCGGTGAGCGGCGAACAACGCAGCGCACATCCAAAGCGCGTTCACCACGAAGTATGCGGCTTGCTGCCCGTTCGTTCGGCGCGGAAGCTATGCTGGCGTTCGTGCCATCGGGTTTATCGAGAACGATGTGCCGTAGAACTAAGACAGCTACTTGAGTCCCGCGCGTTTCGGTCAGGCGCCTGGAAGCGCTTCTACGTGGTTTGCCACTCCGCGCGTCCGTTTCACCGTACGTAGCAGAGCGATTTGTCTAACGGGCAAGGCGCCGCGCCGCAGATGGCGTTCCGTGGACTCCCTGGCAGGGCTGCAACACGCTGTCGCGTTCCACTCCTAAAGGGGAAGATTAAGAGACCTTCAATTTGTCTTCATATTTTCAAAGAAAAAAAGTTTTTGTTAAATTTGACCTCCAATAAGGCTTCTAGCAACTACGAACCAGCACGACGTCGTCGCATCGTGCCCTCAATCTACGCGTAAACACCGTCCAGAGAAATACTCAACCGTCTGCATGATTTTACTGCAAGAAAAAGTCACTATTGCAAGCAGCTGAGAAAATATAAACACTTTGTATCAGGCGTGTCCTCCGCTTTTCATCCAAAAGCAGTGGGGCGAAGGACCATTTGGAAAAGAAATTTAATATTACTCCATTGAATACTACACATATGATGGAGTAATAAGACAAAGGGATAAAAAAATGTTAGAAAAACTGATGTTACCTACTCAATTATAGCTATATTTGGCAGGTCAGCTGAATACACCCTGCTGGTATACACGAAAAACTTGAGACTCTGTGTACAGTGCTTACATACGAACAACTACTGCATAACTGACGGGGTTTCGCGACCCTGACGCTTTACACTATTTATTTATTGAAACCAAATAACCGCTCTCCTTTATCACGGCAGCCTGTGAATGGGGTGCACAGCACTCCGTCATAACTGTTCGATTGACGTTTAGTCGGAGCGACTGCGTCATACGTGTAACACCCTAATTACTGCCGGAACATTAGTGCCACGAGTGAAACACGTAGCTGTTAGTGGCAATTTCAATCACAAATTGTCGCAGTCCCTACGCAACCGCACAAAATCTACGCCACACGCATACCTCGCTATACGCGATCGGCACATGGTACCCAATATAGCATCGCGTGGGGGAAACGGCGACGGGAGGGGGGGGGGGTGCAAAGGAGTGTCCCAACCCGAAAAGCGGGGGCGAGTGGGCATGCAGACACCCTACTATCCACCCTCCGGGATCTTCCCGTGGTACCCACCTTCCTGTAGTCCATTCCTCCGCTGTCGCCGTGGCAGGTGGCGTTTCGCCCTACTGCTACGTGCCAACACGCTAACACAGGCCACCTGTCACGTGACGTGCTACGCCGACTACGACGCGAAACACAGGATAGGGTGCCTAAGAGCGGCGCTCTGAAAAGAACACTCTCATCGCCTCCCAAGGGGCGTGTTCGGAACTTCTGCGTCCTTGCTGAAATTACGACACATTTGTTAGGAATAATAAGCTCTTCGGCAGAAACCGCTGTTCATAGAACGCTCTGCATTACTTCCCAGTTCCTCTAAAAGAAAGCGTCCTGTAAACTACCGTCCCAAATCTCTAACCGGCATCCTTTGCAAATAATAGAAACTGCCACATACTGCCACATTACGAACTTCTTAGAAGCTAACAAATTTTTTCATCCATCCTAGATGGGGATGGGTTTTGCAAAGGGTTGTCTTGCGAAACACAGCTAGTCATATTCCTCAATGATTTACATGGCGCAAATTTTCTGGATCACACTGTCATTTGATAAAGTTCCAAATGAACAAATAACAATGAAACTATCTGGGTTAAACGTACACCCTAAAAGACTAATATGTATCCAAACCTTTTTTAACAAGTCGCTCTCAATCAGACATCGTAAATAAATAGCCAGTCTGAAAACCCTTTTCGATTAGCATCAGACGTCCCTCAATGTTCAGTTCTTGCCCCTCTCCAGTTTTTGTATATATATCGACCTTCCGCAGCATGTATATTGCCAAATTCTAATATCTTGTGACGACAGCGTACTCTACCGCGTAATAAATACCACTACTGATCTAGGAGCCCTCCAAGAAGGTCTTAAGCCCAATGAACAATGGTGTTAAAATTCACTTATGACCCTCAAACCAAGCAAGTGTGACCTTCACATTCCCGTCACCACAGAAGCCATGCCTTTCAGGGCAAAATCGTAAAGTAGTCCACAGGATTCGTATTATCTTTGACATAGTCGGTCGCCTCTTTATCAAATGACCTCACATGAAATGTGCATGCTGCTAACCTGATATCATCAGCGAACAGAACACCGGGATTTATTGAACCTCACCTCAGCTTCGCCGCACAAAACGTCCACTTGCTCGTTTGCAAGTCATTCGTTCGATTTAAACTAGATTATACAACCACCGTATGGGACCCGGATCATGTTAACCTGATAGACCATCGAGAAGCAGCCGAAATTGCGCTGCAGGATTGATCTAATCTTTTTATTCATATGAGGGTGCTTTTTGAGCCAATAGAAGTAAAGTCCGCATTATCATCTCTTTCTGTTCGTTGTCGCATGGCCACCCTTACTGTACCAGACCCCCCATTAGTCTTCTCTGAAACAAGCACCGTACATCATGCCAGCATAGTACATATCTCACTGCAACAGCCACTGGTTTCAAGTATTTAGTCCGCGTGCGCAAACTGTTACTTTTTCAGGCTTCTTTCCACATGCTGATAAATATTGGAACAGCCTTGCCCACCATATTGTTTACAGCACCATCCCGTCATCGTTCACTGATAAGTTAAATAACCCCCGGCATATCTGAACACTTGTGGCACTGTTATTCTGTTTTCCTCTTTCCGTCCCTCTTGTAACACCCCCCCCCCCCCCCCCCCAGGAGTATTAAAAGAAATAAAATGAAAACAAGTCATGGTGTGGTAATAATGTGGGCGATGGTGTAATTAACAATTTACTCAGGAATTTTAAAAACCTCAGGCTGTTCACGAAACACTTACCAGAAAAAATTGGTGATGGCCTAGCTCTGTTAGGGCAGGATATACGTAGACAAAGCGCGGCGACATCTGGTTCGGAAGAGTCAATATATGAAACCTGTGCATTCAATTGATGCTCCTTTATTCTTGATTGAACCTTGAGCCGTTGTGGTGGAGTGGCAGCGCCTCTAACGCCTTAGGCGCTGGTGCGATTCGTAGCCTCGACACAGGATTTTTTACTTTGTGAGTGTGCGGAGGTTTCAGTGGCTCCCGCTACCGACCACGTGGCTGGTCACGTGGTCGGTCACGTGGTGCGGAGCAGCTGCCGGCGACGTGGCTGGTCCCGTGGCTCATCACGCGGTTGGTCACGTGAGCAGTCACGTGGGGCGGTGCGACCACGGTGAGAATGCGAGCACGGCGAAAATGCGAGTTCGTGGCCAATGTAGCTTTGGCTACAAAATTCACGCCGGATGGCCGATCGCATTGATCTTCCACAATTGCTGGTTCGCCATGAGAATCCTGTGTTTCGTTCTCACTGTTGCTGCTTGTCTTGGAGATGAGACATCGAGGTATTTACGGCTGGAGTAATGAGGTATACTTAGCCCATGCGCGTTCAGACACATATTTTAAATGAGAAAATATTGGAGCGCTGCTTCGTTTCCGCTAGTCGTTATAACTTTAATTGTATCTATGGACGCGAGGCCAACGTGGCTACTTTTACAAGCACAAAAAAGGCAATTTATGTCCCATGAGGTTGTTGATTTTATATGTGCAGCGGAAACAGCAAATGCCCCGTAGGCAGAGGTCTCGCCTTGCTTAAAGGTGTTGGCGTTCATCGCATACCAAAGGATTAGAACAACAGAAGCATGCGTCGAGTTCCAAAAGAAACTAGTCACCGCTACTCCCCAAGTTAAAACTCAAGTACAAACTCTTCTCATATCTCTGTCTAGAATCCATGAAGTGTTTAAATCCAGAGGCATTTCGAGTGTGCCAGATGTGTTGACCTGTGCACGGCATTGGACCGAAACGACGACCGGACTGTTACGTGCTTGCTGGCATTAAACACGCGCTGATAATGTGGGATAAAAGACGCAAGCGTTACATGCAAGCAGTATATTAAGAATTGTTCATGTTGCGCCGTAAAATTCAAACGACACCCCATGAGGGAGCTTTTATAAAAGGATTGACTTATGGACACATCTTTCTGGGGATGAAACGCCTCTGGTTTCTTCAGAAAAGCAGTCGATATTGAGGAGAAAATTTTCTTTCAAACACAACTTGCAATGCAGTCACGTGCATCTTGTCTTTATAGTAATCTCTGCCAAGGTTATATTTCTCAATTGGCTCTTTAGTTAAATTACCGAACTAAAGCAGGATATCAGTGATCGAGGAGAAGTAAAGCTTTGTCGAACGTCGCCTATGATGTCACTTTAACATGATGTCCTCAGTTACTGGTCTCAGCCGAGGAGAGAGAGAATATGCCTCAATTGCAGCGGCATAAAGTCAGTAGGAGCGCCGGTATCAATATTACTGGCAACCAAGCACGAATATGCTAGGTAAGACTTTGGCTCTTCAATGCTGACATGCGTCACAGGGAACCGCAGGCGATGTAAGAACCAGTGCAACAATTCCGGTGATATAATTTGGCAGCATATTCAGTGAAATTACATGTTACAGTAAAGACGCATAAACATAGGAAAAACAACTCCGCTTCTCTTTATGTGAGCAAACAATTGCCGAATAGCTTTTACTGGCCGGTTTAAATGAAAACTTGATGTCATTCGTTCAGCTAAAAATTTAGGGGATAAGTCCGCCTCAACGGTATATGTGTTTCTGACCTTATAGGAGCATGGGAAATTGGTCATTCGCTACTTCATATTCGTAGGTCACGAAGAGTCCTCATTAGATTCTGGCGCAGTTGTGCAGCGTTTAAGGAATTAGCCACTGCTTTGGCAGGTGGCTCTTTCAAATACAGCCATCAGTGGGGCTTGTGATACCGAGGTTGCTCGTACCTTGCAACACCTCGCGACCGGTCATTACTTCAACAGCCACCTGCGACTTTTGGCTTCCTTCATACCTGCCCTGGTAGGCAATTTGCACACAATCCGGCGGGCAGGGTGTGATGACGTCAAAAAACCTATGAAGAGAGGGGGCCTACCTGCTTTTTGCTCACAACGCCGCCGCTGCTGACGACAACGATGACACCACCGATAATGCCGGATTTTCTGCATAACATGAGCCTTAACTCTGTCGCGTTAATTTGTGATCGCATCGCGCAAAGTATACAGTCCGTATATTCACGCTTCTGAGGAAAGATGGGGCGCAGGCAACGTCTAACGCGCCTCCCGAGGCTGCTCCGCGCCAAAACCAGGCTGTTTGGTTTGGTCGCGCGCTCCTTCGTCGGCACTGCTCAACCCATACTTAGAGCAATACAACAAGGCAGTAATATCAGGCACAGGGTATTCGAAGGATGGTAAGGGAGTGCGTTCTTCATTGAGCCGCACTGAGGGGGCTGAAGAGTAAGCTTAAACTGGCTACTTGCGTGGCGCTGGTTTGACCTGCCGTCACTTTCTCAAACGCTGGCAACGTCTGAGTAAAAACGCGTTTTCGGGCAGATACACCGCATCGCATTAGCCTTGGAAACACTGCAGCGGAGACGTGCAACTCGATAAGTGTAGACTAGAGAAAGTTCGTATAGAGGGAAGCGTCTCGTGTATCACCGGCTGGCAAAGAAAGGTAATTTTGTTTCTTAGATGCTGAAACTCTCGATGAACATAGCAGCTAATGAATGGCTGCAGTACGTGCACCATGCGTGCGGAAATGAAACTCTTAGACAAAGGTTTGCGGTCTAGTATTATGCATCAGCTTACTGCAGTCAGAACCCTCGTGTCAACACCGTCTGCGCAAAACGCGAGGGATATCAACTGACGAGATGTCACGGCCTGACGAGATGTCACGACGGCACTTAGGGGAGTGTGGTGTAAACCCCCCGGCAGCACAAACCTACGGCCCAATATTGGGAGCGAGTTAGCAGTTTCCGGCCCTGCATAGGGTTCGTGGTGACTTCGTTTTCCCCATATTGGCATTGCCACTCTGTGCCATATCCGACAACGGCCCTACTTGCCCGCTGCTTTACCCATATTGGCATAACCCCTTTAAAACATTACCAACGACGGCCCTAAATATCAGCTGTTGTCGGCATATTGGCAATGCCGCATCATTACACCTCCAGCAATGGCCCTACATATCCACTGAAGCCCTCGTATTGGCAATGCCACATCATCTCACCTCCAACGATGGCCCTTCCTGTGCGCTGTAGCCAGCTATTGGCACTGCCACCTTATTACATCTCCGACGAAGGCCCTACTTGGCCGTTGTTGCCCCCATGTAGGCAGTGCCTCTTCATCAGACCTTCAGCGATGGCCCTACGTGTCCGCTGTTCCCTCCATATTGGCATTGCCACTTCTTCAGACCTGCAATGATGACCCCACTTCAATGCTGCAACCCCCCTATTGACAATACTGCTTCATCACACCTCCCAAGATGGCCCTACTTCGCTTTCCTCGACACATTCGCAATGCCACTGAATTAACACTCCAACGATGGCTCTGCTATTTTCAATGGCGATTTTTTTCAAAGTGTTTTTTTTAAATTTGCGCTTGATTCGTTACTTGCAAATAGATGCCTTGTTTCATGAACTACAGCATCAAACATTCACATGAACTTACTCAAGCCTGCGATGTAAATATGTCAAGTGATCGGAAACTGAGCAGAGATCCGATTCATTCCACAAGAGAACAAATCTGAAAAACGGCGTCTTTTGCCATTATGCTTTGTGGTGTAGGGTGCAAGGAAACTTGCTTCAAATCCTCATCCGAGAGTGCTCAGAAAAGTAAAACAGAGAAAGGATCTTTTTCGTGTGCCTAGAAGCTACATCACTATCTTTCAGTCTGGGTTAACGACTGGGAACTCTTCCCGATTGCCCGCAGGTTTTCCTTTTATCTTTGTCACCGCACAACTAAACATGGAGGTGGTGTTCTCTAAGCCATTAATAAAGACTTACAGTCACAATCCATTAAGTTTCCCCGTTCCTTGGAGTTAATTTGGGCTTACATGCTTTTATTAGCCAGAAACTTGCTATTGGAGCTTGTTATCGTCCTCCATCTGACTCTTCTAACTTCGTGAACGAACTGCA
Organism: Amblyomma americanum; assembly: GCA_030143305.2. Classification (NCBI taxonomy): domain Eukaryota; kingdom Metazoa; phylum Arthropoda; class Arachnida; order Ixodida; family Ixodidae; genus Amblyomma; species Amblyomma americanum. The sequence goes on along the minus strand of JARKHS020032802.1, from coordinate 322,347 downwards.
TGATGCAATCAATCTTGTTACATCTCGGCACCCTTCATCACCTATGTTCCTACTTGGCGACTTTAATATTCCAAACATTGCATGGGACACTGTCCCCATTACCATTATTTCCTGCTCTACACCAGCTACAGACTTCCCTGATTCATTCTCTGTCTTCTCTCTTACACAACTTGTGAATGAAGCTACCAGAATTACAGATTTTGTTTCAAATACGTTCGACCTGGTCCTTAAAACGCAACCTTTCTTTGTTTCGAAGATTAATTGTTTGCCATGCCTGAGTGGCCATGCCCTTAAAACCTTTGGAATTTGCATCTCTCGGTCGAAAAATGTCAAAAAATGAAAACAATTTGTAACTACAATAAGGCCAACTTTGAGGCCATAAACAGTGAGCTGCGTGTAGTTCTGGACAGTTTCTTGGACGGCTTCATCGATCGCAGCGTTCAATCGAATCGGGACTTGTTCATGGCGAAAAATAAGGATTTAACATATAAGTACATACCAACCCGTATATTTACCTCTAACAGCACAGCTCCCTCGTACAGGGGTTGTCTAACAGGAAAAAGCATATGTACAAACTTGCAAAACATTCTTCCAATTGTGAGCGATGGAATGCTTATAAAGCCGTTTCACGTGAGTATATTACAGCGCTAGAACAGGCGAAGAAAACATTTTTACCAATTACCCTTCCGTCCATGCTATGCACTGATCCGCAAAAGTTTTCGCGCACCCTCAACCCGACTGATAGCAATAGCATATCTCTTGTTGACAGTTTTGGAGCTACCTACCATTCCCCCCGAACTGCAATCTTCCGTGTTAAACAAAGTTTTCGCTTCCTATTTTTCTCTCACCGCCGATCCCCCACTTCCTAGCACAGTGTCATTCGATGATACGCCCATGTATCCTGTCACAATAGACCTTGATGGTGTTGCACGTCTGATAAACTCATAAAAATGTCCACTGCTCAAGGCTGCGACCTAATCAATACCATGTTCCTAAAAAATAGACGTGTTTATTCTTCCGTCATACTAACAAAACATTTTCAGCAGTCACTTGACCAGCGTTCGTTTCCTGCAGCATGGTAGGTGAGTAAGGTGATTCCACCCCAAAAATTAGGTAACAAGCCTTCTCCACTAAACAACAGGCCAATTTCTCTCACCAGCATTCCTTGTAAACTTCTTGAACACATCCTGTTTTCTCACATAGCTAACTCTCTAGAATCGAATTCTTTTCTTTTCGCGATTTCAACACTGACCCCGAAAATCATATTCGTGTGAATCCCAACTTCTATCATTTACTAACAAGTTGCATGTTATTCATGATCGTAATTCCCTAGCTGACCGCGTGTTCGTAGATTTCGCGAAAGCGTTTGATAAAGTATATCATAACTTACTACTATACAAATTGCAGCAACTTAACCTGGACGCAAATATTTTAACCTGGCTTGAAGGTTTCTTAAGAACCGTCAACAGTTCGTTTTTATTAATGACCTCGCCTCAGATCCGAGAGTTGTTCACTCCGGTATTCTGCAAGGCTCTGTGCTCGGTCCGAATCTTTTCCTTTTTTGCATTAACGACCTACCCTCCTGCATTTCATCTCAAATTCCCCTATTCGCCGACGACTGCGTAATATTCAGGGAAATAACATGCGATGACAACATACTGATGCTTCGATCCGACCTCGACTCCATCTCTACGTGGTGTAAATTTTGGCTAATGGACCTTGATGTTAACAAGTGCCAATTCATGCGTGTGTCTCGAGTGACTACTAACTTGCCCTCTTATCATCTTAACGACTTGTCTTTAGACTCTATGCATTCTTATAAGTACCTCGGTGTTCACATTAATAATCACCTTACCTGGACTGTTCATGTCAGACATATCGTTAGCAACGCGAGTAAAACACTTGGATATCTTCGCCGTAACTTAGGTAAAGCACCTTCATCTCCGAAACTTACTGTACAAAACACTAATTTTACCTAAATTCGAATACGCAGCACCAATGTGGTATTCTTATCCCTAGAACTTAACGCACTCACTTGAGATGGTCCAAAATACAGCTGCTCGATTCATTCTCTCTAACTACAACAGAATGCAAACATAACCAGCATGAAATCTAGTCTCGGTCTGCCATCTCTTGCGTCCCGTCGTCGCCTTTTTCACAAACTTTTTCACCATTTTTACCTGCGCGAAGAACTTATTTCACCCCCACAGCATCTGTCACTGCGAATGGATCACACTCACAAGGTTGGAATACCATTCTGCGGAACGAAAACCTACTTTCATTCATTTTTACCCCGGGCATCCGAGGAGTGGAATCACGTTCCCGCACCACTGGCACTAATTATTGATCACCGTTTATTTCAAGATGCATTAGGTAATATTGTATAAGTAGCAACCTTCTGAAATATTGTTCTCATATCTCTATGTTTTGCTAGTTTTTGTAACCACTCCCCTCTATATTGTATCGCCCGGAGGCTATTTAGAAAATAATACTAAAGTCTCCTATTACTGAAAGGCCGATGTAGGACCGATATTCGTACCAATTTTCGCCACGATTATGCCACTGTCGGGCCATTCTTTTTGTCCTGCTTGGGACCTGACATGAGGCAAAACACTACATTTTATCGTTTCCGCCCCCTTAACTAAGGGGGCACGAGGGAATCAAATCATAAAAATCCTGGAAAAAATTTGTTTTATTAAGCAAAATTTGCTATGTATAACACTTTTTAATTATATCCAGAAACATTTTCCTCGAACACAGCCCAGAAGTGACTTAAAAAAATGATTTTAAAAACCTGGCTGAAATTTTCTGTAAGTAAGGTTTCCCTGAAGTGTTTTTTTCCATATTGCTGCCGTGCTTGCAGAAAGCATAGCACGACAATGGTTTCACAAATTTTCAAGCAGTTTGTTATATTATAGTTCTTGACAAATTTGTTAAAGCAGTGTTCCTATAGTTTTTATACACTGAGTCAAACTTCACTCTGTCACGTGCATGGCATGACGATGATGAGTGCATTATGTAAGCGTGGATATACCATCCTGTGCGTAAAAAAAATCAGGCTCCTAAAATATTTGGAGGAACACTTCACTGTGAGAAGAGGCTCCAACACCACGTTTAGTTGTCACGCCAGGTTTTCTGCGAGCTTCGTATAGCAATTAAACATACAAAACCTCACGAAATCAAAACTGCCTAAGTTATTTCGGTGAAATTTCATATTTAAATATTCTGGACAGTTTCCAATAAGGGTATTTAGTAAGGCAGAAACTTGGGCTAGTTGGATATTGTTTGAACTCATATTTTCTAGCGCTTAGTGAACACAAGGGACAAGAACACAAGTGGTAGCTTTAAGGCTCCACCAGTTCAGCGGAAAATGCGGCGTCCCCTCGGCGGCGTGACGGGATTTGTGTTGCAAATCTCAGGATTGGTCGAAAAGGTTTGATGCCAAACTCCGAGTGGAGGAGTTGTAAAGCGAATAAAACATTACATAAAAGTGGCTCCAAAACACCAACATAAATTGAACGTCATTACGACGGGTAAATATATCAAATAAATGAAAGCCACAGAAAACAAAATAGGTGTAATTAGGGGGAATCCAACCGCAGACCTTTGGAGTGCGAGTCCGTCACGCTACCCGCAGGCCACACAGGCACCCATCTACGACTTGTTTAAAGTGGGGGTTTTATATCTGTCGTGCTGTCTCTCACACATTCAAAGCTTCTAAGTGTATGTTATTGAGTTTGTGTGTGATTACAGAGGCACAAACTTGTGGGCTATTGCTTTAACGAACTGTAAAGAGCATGCTGGTGAAGGGTGAGTGTAAGCTGACCGCGGACAACTGTATGTTTGTGTCATGCCTAAATGGTGCGTCATGTGGCACTCGTAGCATTAGTAAAGCACGTGGTCAGGTAATATGCTAATGAGATCAAGTAAGTCCCTGACGGGGCCCGTTAACGCTGTTAAGCCATACCCTTAAAGGCGGAGCTTACTGTACACCTAAATTTAACTTGACTTCTATGTTCTATTACCCCCTCCCCCCACATGTCCACTAAAAGTGAGTTCGTGGCTCACCAAATTGGACCCTCGTAAACAGAGAGAGAAATTGTGATGTGAGCGTTGGTGAATAAGAAAGCGGTGGAAAAGGTGCGATATTCGGCACGCCAGATATTTCAAAGCTGTGCGGCTGAATGAGCCTGGCTTCCTAGATTAATGCAAGTGTTTATTTCTTACAATTGGTAATTGCTTTATTTCATGATATATATTCAGATTTTTTTTTTCCACGGGTAAATAAGATGGAATTATTTTAGCAGCAGGTTATATATCGGAAAAACGCAATGTTGTGATGTTCTGAGGGGAATAAACTACACTTAATAATTTTATTGCATGATCTAAAGCAGTGGTCATCTTTTTCCGCTCGCTGGTATACTCTATAGCCTAAAAAATATGAAGCTACGGAGTGACGGAAAGCGCGCCAGTGCCATCAAGCGTTTTGGTGTTCTCAAGGGCGCCCTGCACAGAACAGCGAAGAAAATGAGAGAATATGAAAGGCAGAAACTGTATAAAAAGTCTTGTCAACCCAACTGTCTCACTCTGTCTGGTGGGCATTTACAGCTAATTGTACAACACATTATGCCAAAGCAGCAATGTCTCCCTACAATCACATTAAAAAATTTGTTTTAAAGAAATACGAAGCCAACAGTGGGCCGCGGAAGAAAGCAGTGCTGGGTTCGGTTTGACTACAGTGTCGGACATACAAATAGGCTCCCAAAAGTTGTCTAGATGCTCATGGAACCGATTTTGTGTGCATTCATAGCAAGGATGAGTAATATACTGATCTTGAAGGGAAGTGTCATTTTTCTTAGTGTACTGTCTCATTTTGCCCCATGGTGAGGGACAAAATTTGAGATCTTAATTTTTACAGTATAATTAAAATTTACTATGATCCTATCCAGCTGAACATTCGTTATTGGGCGAGTGTAAAGCCAGGATCGTAGAGAATAATTAACCGTTTTTTTTCTTTTCCTAAATATGTGAATAAAATTAATAGACACGATTTGTCATTTTTGTACTGTTCTGACCCACTCTCTTCCGCTCCGGCTTATTTTGGCATCCTTCCGGAAAAACTGCGCCCGACAAGGGCTACAAATTTTAGCTTTCCTTCCTGCGCAGATGAACTGAGAGACGCGGGAGAGTCGTGTGAACTGATTTCGACTGGACAAAGGGGAGTTCGCGCTATCAGCTCAATGAGGCAGGAGTGTCGTCCGATTAATTCGTGACGGGTAAAAGACTGCCGCGCATCTAAGCGTAAGTTTTGAGTTTGTCACGCACATGCTGCCACCTCACGCTTTCAGAAAGATTTAGTTCACCACGAAGTATCATGCCCTCCTAACCCTCATCTGAAAGGTCGAAAGCTGATGGCTAACAAAGAATTCAGAGAGGACAATGAGGATAACCCAACAGTGTCTCCAAAAAAAATGATAGGCGCTGCTGGAAGAGCCATAAAATTTACAGAACTTCCCATGCTTTAGAGAACACTCTGTATCTGTAAAAGCCAAATTGACTGGAGGACAGGAAACAGGCTATGCATTTTTAGTGAACTTACCTCAGATCCTGATGACACCGCATTCATGCATAGTATACTCGAGGGTGTATATGTACAAAAGAGAATATAGGCTTTTAGAGAGCTCAAGACTGGCACTGAAAGGTGGGCAAGTCATTATTTCTTTGGTTATTCATGCCTATAGCGCTCAACTAGAGCAAACGACAATGACAGAGTACAGTTGCGCATTGTTCTATTCGCCATACATTTGCGTGCTAATTCCGTACTGAATTCTTTTTCTTGAGAAATATCACTCACATGTTATAACTACCCCGTTGTGTGTACCTTCATTTCTTAATGTTCTTTATATTAAATTGTAACCCTCCTCCATTTCACTGTGCAATATCCTCGAAACAGGGCATTTAGAAGTAAACTAAATATATGAAAAACTGGATAATTGTTCACAGAACCTACACACTAGCTTTGGAAGCTACATCTGTTTTTCGTGTGCGCGTATTTTTAGCTTCATTCGCCTTATTAGTGCTGCCACGCTACGTCTCCATACGACAGGGTTCACGTGTTTCCCTTTTAGTGTGCATGACTGAGTGGATTCGTACTGATTAAGGCTACGCGAAAGAAAACTATACCCGAGACCTCGCCAAGCGAGAAGACGCCTGCAACGAAAGCTGGCTGGGAGCCTGTCCTTTTGATGCTTTTCCGTTTCATATGTACAGCTGTGACATGCGCAACAAGCGGGAATACGAAACGTAGAAGAGGGCTCATACGTAAGTAACAACCTGTTCATTACTACAATTGTCACTGTTAGCATGAGGGCAAGTACAGCAGAATAAGCGTCACGCTATTTGCCTAGTTTTTTTTTGTTGATTGTGGAACTACAAGCTACCGATGACATAGGTTCGTTTTATCCTCGTGTTTTTTAGTATGACTTTGTACTGGTACATCAAACCGGTGCTGAATCCGCGCGCGGCGGTACATCAAGAGGCAAGTGCCGCTGCACTTATTTCCGGTTTGGCCACACAAGGCCGTTCGGTCAGTACACCTTAACCCCTTAACTGTTTTATACCACCAGTTCATACGCATTCTGCGAAGGAAGTTTCTCTCCTTTACGTAAATAAATGAGCTTATTTCTAACCAGACCAGGACAGATTTGAACGAAGCCAAGGTTGCCCATAAACCCTGCATAGGAAGAGATTACAGATTAAACGGATGAGCACTCCTAGCTATACGGCGCTAGTATCGGTAGGTTTAGTGGGGAAGAGAGCACGTGGAATGGCTTCGGAGGCGTTGTTTCAATACCTTCGTGAACAGGTTCCCAAACTGTCTTCGACGGTGGAATGTGTACTCGCCTTTGCAGGCACCAGCTTTCTGACCTGTGCACTCAGAGAAGGCCCTTTGCGGTTTATGTTCACTGTCGATGCATTGCTGCTACAACTCACTAGAGTGGCTGCCACTCTTTATAATAACATTCTCACGGTGCCACCTATTCCTGCTCGTGTGTTCATGATGTTTCTTGACGATATTAATTAGTTTGTACACTTTTTTGTTTTTCTGCAATGAGTTTCTCTATGTGATTTCACAGATATTTGCATATCTTGTACTGTTTTTCGGTCCTCGTTTAGAGGACGCCTCGCTCCAAACTGCCTCTTTTACTTCTGTGCGTTTCTTGCGCAAACGCTAAGCGTGCCGGCGCTGCACGATCGTGATATGGCTGTGTGAAGAGAGTTTGTTCGTTTTCATGAATGCAGACATGCCGGCAGCTCCTAACGACCCCTGACAGTCGAGCTTCGTTTAACCGATAGTTCGTAGCAGGCACATTTGCTCCTTCTTTCTTGACATTAGGAAGGCTCGCAAGGACTGCCACTTAGGTGGTTTTATTTTCCTGAAACATAGCGTGCGACACGCGTATAAATGGTTGCACTATAAACCCAGCATGGCTAGATTACACAGAAAGGATTCTGCTTCCAAATTATGCGAAAGCCCAAAACGACACAGGTACATGACGTGCCCTTACTTCGTTGATAGAACGTGCAAAAATATATCTCTTATTTTTTCTTCACAGTGTAGAGGAATATCTTCAAACAGCAGCAATACTTCCTCGTTTGCTGGCAGGTCTCTCAGAACATTCATTGTGAATTGTTGACACATAGTGAACAAAACTTGCACGACAAGTTTCACAGCCCTCCCCCCCTCCTAACCACGCTCTGATAGAAAAATAACAATAAAAGACCCAAACATGAGTCGAGTGTAAGTGCAGGTGAACTACTGGGCTAGTAACCAATAACGGTTCGCCTTTTCTGACACTTACGGCTTACTGTTGAAAAATTTGCAGGAATATTTTGTTGCAGCGCGGTCGCTTGCTGAATGTTCCAGGTCAAATACGCTGCAAGAAACTTTGTGAGCGCTCCAGTCCAACAGGCGACAATGACGGGACTTTATTTGGTGGCTCTACAGCTGGTTCTAGTTACGATCGGTAAGAAAGCTCAATGTTTTTTTCTTTTTGAAATACTTCCCTAAAAAAAAAAGGAATTAAAGTGCACTATTCATAAGTAGTTATAATGTGGTAGCGTCTATGTCACAAGGGGTAGAAAAGTGTTAAGATTACCGGCTGTTGAGACATGAGGTGAAAGAGTAAATGACTCGATATATTTGGGAACCTCTCACACACGGTTTCGAAATAATCAGGTCTTAATGGGCTAATAGGCAGAAATTATCTCGAAGTAATACATTTACTTCACTCATAACGTCACGTGAGATGACAGAAATCACAGAATCAGGCAGTATGCTTGGAATTAGTAGATAAAAACGATAAGTTAGTTATGCTTGATTGAGACACATATTGCGGTAGTCCAAAAACGACGACGCTGATCATATCGCTAACATAGAAAAAATTACATAGCGAGTCATTATTATATTGCAATTCGGTTTTGTTCATGGTATGGTTACATAATTTTTGCCCTCAAATCGATTCTACGACGTTGCCAGTTGGGACACTTGAGGTTACCCTTGAGTGGAAAGCGGACCTCATAGGCTCTATCTTTGTGTGGAAAACCGAGCTCATAAGCTATCAATGATTCACTCGACAGATATAACGTGAGAGTTGCTAGAGCGCGTCACTGATGTCATCACGATCCATGACTGAATAGAAGTGTAACTCATCATGTTTTAAATTGCGTCGCACATAATATCAAAACGATATTAGCCGCTGCCCTGCTGGAACCCCTTGGGGCAGGCCGCCGCAAACCAACCGGTCATGCAGGGATCTTTTCTTCTTGCACACGCTATCTTATCCTGGACCATCGCGAATGAACAGCTCGACGTTGACTGCTCGTGTCCTTTCGCGGTGCACGGCACCGACCATTTCGCCTGGGTACCAGCCGACACTGCAAACAGCCTCGAGGACAAGCTTCACCTGCATCCGCGATTCCTGGCGATGAACGGGACCGTCACCTGGCAACCCTATACCACTACCACCGCCCGAACTGCCCGACTACTTAAGCCGCTGCCCTGCTGGAACCACTTGGGGCACGCCGCCGCAAACCAACCGGTCATGCAGGCATCTTTTCTTCTTGCACAGGTTAGTTACTTACCTGGTGCCAAATGTCTTCGTTCTAGTGACCATTTCTTGCTGGCGGTGTGGTGCCCCAAAGACACCATTGATTCTTGTCGAAAAACTCTATGTATTGCTGGTTTCTATTGTCTCAATGCTCATCTTACTTGCCTTTTGCTCGCTTTGTCCGGAGATGTCGAACTAAATCCAGGTCCTACCGAGAACGACATCCCTCCGTGTTTAGAATCAATCTCTCAAGCAGTACTACGCATTGAACTGAGCCAGAACACCATTCTGTCAGAGCTTGACATCGTTAGATCCGCACAAAATGGCATTGAGGACTCCGTACGTCGACTTTCATCGCGCGTTGAAGTCCTTGAAAAAATTGTAGCAGTCAACTCTGAAAGTGGCGCTGCTCCTAAAACCACTTCTGACTTCACTAAGCTTTCATCCGACGTTAACATGTTGACGGATAAGTATGACGATGCCGAGAATCGTTCACGCCGCTCAAATTTTTTTTTTCTTCGACACCGCAGACGAACTCGGTGAAACTTGGGAACAGTCCGAAGTTCATGCTGTTTCCTTTTGCTCCGAAGAGCTCGAAATTTCAATTGGTAACCATCAGATAGAACGTGCGAACCGTGTGGGCCGCTTCGAGACAGGCAAGAACCGTCCAATCATTGTCAAGCTAGCACACTTCAAAGACAAATCAATAATATTGCTTGCCGGGCCGAAGCTTAAACAAAGAGCATTTTCTGTTCGGGAAGATTATTCAGCTAAGGTTCGACTACCTAGAAAGAAGCTTTTCTCTTACGGTCAGCAAAGCAAAGCATCGTTCAAGATTCGTTTTGATAAGCTACTCATTGGTAAAAAGCATTTCGTCTATCATGCAGATACGGATTCCGTAGTCGAGCTAAAACCATACCGACTACTGCAAGTACCGCGGGATCCGCAATCTCATCTTTCCAGTCCTTCCAAGTGCCCACGCCCTATTGCAGCCTATCATAAAACCTCTGTTTTGCTAACAAATATTCGAAGTTACATGCCAAAAAAAGAAACAGTTGAAGCCCTTCTTGAGGACCAGAGCACAGGCATCGCATTATTCACCGAATCTTGACTTACACCCGATATTCAGGATGTCGAACTACTTCACGAAAATCAGTCATTTCACGTGTACCGGCGAGACAGAGTAGACCGCAGGGGAGGCGGCTTCCTTGCTCTGGTGAAATCAAGCCTTTCCTCCGCCCTAGTTAGTATTACCAGCCATTATGAAATTTTGTGCATTAAAATCTCCTTTCCTTCTTATACCAACGTGCTAGTTAAATGCTACAGAGCCCCTGATACCGATCCCTCGTTTGTTAATGACCTTCACACTGTACTTGAGGACTTGCAGTCTCGATTCCCTCACGCCAATCTCATAGTGTGTCGCGACTTCAATTTTCCTGACATCGATTGGGAAAACCTGACTGCGTCTTCTCGGCAATCCAAACACTTTTTGGAACTAGTCCTTACCTTCAACATTTCTCAAGCAGTGTGTGTCCCAACGCGAGGTTTAAACATTCTCGACCTATTCCTCGTTTCTAACCCTGAGTTGATTGAATCGCTTTCGTGTACCAGTGGATTAAACGATCACTGCCTCATATCTTTCAACCTTTCCATTGAAACAGTTATCCACCAGCCGTCTATTAAACATATCCGAGATTATTCAAAGGCTGACTTCGCGAGCATCAACGCACATCTCGAGGATTTCTTTCGCGCTTTTGGAGTTTCCGGACACACGAAATCAGCTAATGAAAACTCGTGTCTTTTTAAAGAAAAAACTTTTAGCTCTTGTAGAAGCTTATGTCCCATTCATCTGCATCCGAGGAGATACAAGTAAACCGTGGTACTCAAATGCGCTGAGGAACTTGTCCTGAAAGAAGAAACGCTTTTTCCGCATTGCCAAAAAATCAGGATGCGCTGTGAGGTGGCAAAACTATATCGATTGCCTACGCGAATACACACAGCTATTACGATCTTCAAAAAAGAAAATTCTTCTCTCACGACCTCATGGGCATAATACGGGTGAACCCGAAAAAGTTTTGGTATCCATGGTAAAAAAGCGCGGAAAAAACACAAGGACGGAACAAACACGACGACACGAGCGCTGTTTGTTTTTAACGCACGTGTGTACATATACTATTCCCGCCAAACACTACACAGAACAAAAAATATTTAAGAAATACTGCGTCATCACTGAACACATTAAATCTACCTTGCTGCAAATGCATGCTCCAAACAGGTGATTTCGTGGTTAGCCAATGATAATGAGGGCTTGCTAATGCATGCTGCACCCCCCTTGTCAATTTGATATGCCTCTAGTAGTTCCCTTACTATCTGATCTTTGTGTTTGAAGATGACGGATGTCTGATGAAGCAATGGGGCGCACGTGTGCTTAGGTTGCCTGCAGTGCAGCGCCAAATTCGAACTGGCTGCCCTGTCCAAAGAATTGTAATGCTTCCTCAGCCGTTCATTAAGATATCGCCCAGTCTGGCCAACATACCACCCACCGCATGAAAGAGGGATCTTGTATACTACACCTTCGACGCACTCAACCCCCCTCTCTGCGTGTGCTGTGGTACAACCACCACCAATCGTCCTTCCTAGTAGGGACTCTCGCTTCCGCTGCACAGCTCTGCAAATGTTGCTTAATTTTCTGCGAGACGAAAGTACAACATCAACTAGAAATTTTCGCCCCACTTTCTTCAGACGGTGTGATAATGCATGGACATAAAGGATGACAGCAATCTTCCGGCGATTCGTGACCTCATCTTCCTGAGGAGCACGCTTATGCTCCGATTTGATTTTGGCCATCAGCCTTTAGCATAACCTTCCGATAGTTGCCTCAGGAAAACCAGCGTCCTTAAGCCTAGAATTTAAATTCTCTGCCTCTTCCACAAACTGTACTTTAACTTTCCAGCACTTCGGCAAAACCTCCTGCGCACTCCGGTACGAGCATCTCGCCGCTTATTTAATTCCTCTAGCATACAACGCTTCCACGGCCAGATCAATGCATTCAACGAATCGTTTCTTCCTTGTGCGATTGAATTCTGGAATAACCTACCCGAAAACATTGATTTTGAGACGAATCTTTCCAAATTTAGGCAGCTACTCATTGAACATTTCTAAGAATAATAAAACTTTCCTATACCCGGTGTCAGCTACGATGCACTGTAAATCGACCAAACACTTGTTGAACACGTTCAATTACTGTAGTGTGTATTTCTGTGTGCTTCTTCTTCACATTTTCTTTGATTAATTATATTAATTTGTCCCTTTTCCTTCGCCTAGTTTTTTTAATTTTGTTTTGCATCTTCATATGTATGACCGTCGGACACTATGTATCCCCCCCCCTTATGTAATTTCCCTACGGGACCCTTAAGAGTTAATAAATGATAAAAAATAAATGATCATGTCGGAATGCTAATGGGTGTGCGAATATCCTATGAATGCGCAGCTTTTGACGCCATGTGAACTAATCGAAATGTCAGCATGTTCTGGGTCGCCCTGTGCTTTGTTTAAAGTTGGCATATCTCTATCGGGCCAAAGTCAGTTGCTCCTCATACGGTGTGGTCAAGCAATACTTTAACAAGACAACAAAATTCATGTTGATCCTGCATGCCTTAAGTAAATAGGTTTTAATACTGATATCACCGTTTCGAGTCCATTTCTTTAGTTCACTCACCGTAGCAATGATAGAAACACCTTCCTCCAGACGCAGAAAACTTTCCTGTATTTCGTCTTTTCAACCACTCTATGAAAAAAGTTTAGCAAAACAGACAGAGGACATGCAAATTCACTCAGTACAATGCAGCATTAAAACAAAGTACGCTTGACATCTTACACGGAGGAAAGAAAACGTGGTGAGTCAGCCTTTATTATTTGTACCTTAACGACCTAAAAGACGAAATAACAGAGGAAAGTAGCAGACAGGACACGCTGTTGACTAGCCATTCAAAGCTGTTTTGTGTTAGAACTCGCTCATCAGGAAGACTGTCAACTCGTCAAGTACACGGCACTGTCTCTGTGATTTTGGTCGCGTCTTATGTCTTTGCCTGTGGTGTGATTATGAAATAAAACAAACCATTTTACCAAATGAGCTTAATGACTTACTGATGAAACTTAAATATATGCTCAGCCATTCTATTCTTCCAGTCAGAACATAAGAGGTTATCAGTGACGACAGGTCCATATCGTCTGGACCCAACAGAGCACTAAGACATATTAAGTTTGATACCATTTGATAGGTACCTAAACCATTGTTAGTACAGATAAAATTTTACTCATATAATGGGAACTCTTTTAATACCTTCCATACAGCCGATATGCGATAAAACATGCAGAAGTGATTAGTTTCATACAGACTGTCTCATGTCAAAAATATCTCGTGAGGCCACAAGCAGTATGATACTAAATTCACACTGTGACTGTAAGACAGTGGTTAGAAATCATATCACTTAGATTAAAGAAATGAGATCGCTCCGAAAACCTGGACTAATCATATATTTCCTGTCATGACACGCGTCATCACAAAGAATGCAATCTTCCAAACGCATTTGCAGCATTCAAGTATCTCTGATATGAATACGTAGTGGTGAACCAGGGATCATTCAGTTGTACTACCGAATCCAAATGTGCCCAAGATGTTCTTTCTAGTACCGTAAAGTTAGTGAACTCAAGTGATATCCTGAGTAGCAGTTTAAAATGATCTACTTCACGGATTTACAGCCAGTTTAATTTAAACACTGGCAAGCTTTGGAAAACTATACGATCTACGAAGATCTCACTAGTGCAGGATTATAGACAGTTCTTTCAAAGTCAGCATAATACCGAAATGAAATTAGGCATGCGTCAGCATTATATTTAAATAAAATTAACAATGTTACAAGAGCTATTTTAGCGCCAAATTTTAAGCGTCAAAAGAAGTGTATTGTAAATGACAAATACTCATTGCAGTTGCCCCTTTCAAAGCATCCTATCTTTTTAATGCGCTTTGTACAGAACTGTGTGTATTGCGAACTCATCCTTGACAAATGCAAAAAGAAAACAGATATAATCGGATTGCGAAATGAAGGCTCGCCGGTAATTTGGGTATCTGTGGATATATAATTCGGTAGATACACTTAGGACTGCCTACATGTTGGATTGCGAAAGCATTAGTTTTTTTGGTTTCTTTCATTAAAATTCCCTAGCGCGAGATTGTTCGCCTCCGCCGTGTGCTGTTTACGAAGACCGGCACACGTTCAGAAATTCGAGCTGCACAGAGTGTGTCTAGTCCAGGCCAAGTGCGCTACAAGAGGAGCAGATGGCATCACGCTTGAAAAGAACCGTGGCAACCACCCTTGAGGGCGAAGCGTGCTGCATAGATGAGAGGCCGCGGCGAGAGAGCCGTGCCTTGCGCGCGGGCCATCCCTTCTTGGCTCCGACTCAGCGGATTCGTCCGATGACATCAGTGGCGCCGTGGTGGCTCACTGGTTATGGCGCTCGGCTGCTGACTCGAAAGACGCGGGTTCGATCCCAGCCGCGGCGGTTGAATTACTATGGAGGGGAAATTCTAGAGGCCCGTGTACTGTGCGATGTCGGTGCACGTTAAAGAGCCCCAGGTGGTCGAAAGTTCTGGAGAACTTCACTACGGCGTCCCCCATAGCCTGAGTCGCTTTATGATTTATGGTTTACGGTAGTAAAGCATAAATCAAAGATGACATCACTGCGCGCGCGCTATTTTTCTTCCTCACCCTCCGGCCTTCCCTACAAGTAGGAGCTGGAATGGGATCGCCAGAGCGGCGAGCCTTTGCCGTGATGTCATCTTATACGCAGGCGCCATCTATAGGCGCAAAGCGTGTGGGCTAGAAATGCTTTCGCATTAAGAGGTATTGGTTTTAGCATTCCAGTGGCGGGAGCCATAACTACCGTGGAAGTATGTATTGATCAGTTTGGGGGTGCCAACCTTCAGAATGACATCTGTGTGACAGGTTTCATGGGGATGCTTGAAAAATGCTTTGTTCTACGTGTGTAAAAGCAGAGTTGAAACTGAACATTGAAACTAATTTTACAAGCATATCTGCTAGCACCGCCGCGGTTATTTCAGGCATATATTTAGAAAAACGGACCGGGTGCAGAAATCAAGGTTAAGAGAGCTGGATTTCCATGAGGAGCATAAATACCTGATTTTCCGCTTCGCTTTGCTGCTGAGGAATGAATCGTCTGGAACTGTGCTGCATCCTGAACGTTTTTCAAGAAGTTTTCTGTGGGCAAGGTTTCATCTATGAGGAAAGTGATCAGCACACACGTCTGACAAAAAAGAGAAACATGTAAAAAGCCTGTTGAGGTAACATTAGGTTCCATTAAAAATAGTAAAACGGAATCTAGCAATTACCAGTTTTTTACCATGCGTTAAGAAATCATGGCCGCGTTATCTAGAGCGCAGTATCAGTATATTTTTCAGGTACTACAGAAAAGTGTTGACCTGGATGTCATGGCAGCATCTGCGGCAAAAGTAAACCTACAGAAGGTGATAGACAGCAAACAGCGCTAACGAAGAGACAGCTCACAGGCCGCAGGTAGATTGGTTGCAATGCCATATGTATGTACGTACTACAACTGGCGACAAAATAAGACGCGCCACGTGGCAGCCAGCAAAACTAAGAAAATTGCATTGCCGCCCCATCTGATGCTGAAGTTCTGGTGTCGTGATCTTGGAGTGCAGATTCGCGTCCTTTCTTGCCAGCAGGCGTATCTTTTTTCGTTATTCCAGCGAGCGAGCTGGTGATGTGCAGTGCTGAACGCAACACGGCATTCTTTTTCTGCTAACACGTCGTGCGCGCAGTTCATCGGTGCATGACGGGGACGAATGCGTGCCATGCTCGCTTCGCAGTGACTAGGCAGACAACCTATCTTAGCGGCTCATCATGAATTACTGCCCCGTTTCACTGCTGCTTTCGTTGTTCAAACGGAGTGTCTTGCCTACTAAATTGTACACCCGCAAGGAAGGCGCCTCGAGGCGAATAATATTTTTTTTTCTGCGTAATCACGGCTCCGCTGGACCAAGCCCGACGCGTTTATTTGAGACAATTGCATATAGCTTGGCTTGGGAGGCACAGTAAATTGCCCGTAAAATGCCTGACTAGGCTGTGCAACCCTGACAGCGCAGGCAGCAAATGTTTTTTGCATATGGCTACACATCATGTTCCTACCAAAATACATAAGCGCAAACACAATAAAAAGTTACAATTATTTCGAACAATTACAAGAGAAAAACTACTTGGAGCCCTATTAATACTAAACCAACAAACAATTGTTTATACGGAACGTAATCCATGACACTTCATCCTAAAGCACAATATACACACAACGCAATGCAATCCAGATAATTAACAATGAAAATGCAACACAATATATAAGACTCACGCCAAGAATTGGCTCAGGGGATTACCTCTTCTTGCCTTCTGTTCATATAAAAAATATTGTTTTGACTTGCTTCTTCAATTGCGTTGCGGCGGGACTGCCAATTAGTTGGTTTAAAATGTCATTGAGGAGTTCTGGCATTATTCATGACAACCTCTGCTATCCATAATTTGTGTGCCATCCCGCTCTTAAGTATTAAACTCTGTCGTAGTTCATATGGAGACGGCTTAACTTGATAGTTGTCCTGAAACTCCGTTCTGTTTGCTTAGTACTGACGTAGGGATTCCAGAGATAGATTTTGTGTACACAATACGTTGATCTGAAGTATGCTCTAACTGATAAAATAGGGAACAGTGCTTGCTCGTATAGCTCACATTTCAACTAAAACAGATAATTAAGGTTTGTCTTGCTTGTCGTCCACAACGCCAGACGTCAATACACAAGTGGATAGTAGATTTTACGTTCATGATCATACCGGATAAGTCATCTTAGTTTATTTAAAATGTCAACAGCTCTAGATACTTAGGTTCTAAACGCTTCTGCACAGGGTGGTCCTAAAAAGTTTTTCTTGGAACACGACAGCAAGCAATCGGATCGTAGATGAGTTTTGAATAGGTACTTCCTGATATTCGAAAGGTAAGGCAGGTACGTTAGTTGATTTTTTCGACTTAAGCAACAAATACTTTGTTTTTTGTTTTTTTTCGAGCCGCCGCGATGGCTGAGTGGTTATGGCGCTCGGCTGCTGTCCCGAAAGACGCAGGTTAGATCCCGGCCGCGGAAGACGAATTTCGATGGAGGCGAAATTCTAAAACGTTTCTGAACAGACTTTATCAGCTGGATTCTTTCTCTTTTTTTCAGCTATTTGGAGAACTTTTGCCTGCCGTCGCACATTGAATTTGACCGCCCCGTTACGATTATGGAATCACTTCGCAGCACCGAACTTGTTCATCATAGCGTTTAGACTTAGAAGAAAGTTCAGTTTGTGAACCTTGTTCTATTTCCTACCACATTTGTGCAATCCTGTGGCTCTGAGATTCGGTGCATAAATGTAGACACGCACTGTGTGAACGCTGCAACGCGACTGCCGGGTGACAATCTGTATCAGCTAGTGTTAAACATAAGGACAACTTGTGGCAGCAGCGGCAGAGAGCAAGGCGCTTAAAGGCGAAAAATGGCCATCGACCTGCAATATTTTGAGCAAATCTCATTTGTGTCCGTAGCGCGCTGCCACTGCTGCCAAGTGTCAAATCGAGAACGAATACCACAAAGAGCACCGCGTGAGAAAAAAAAAATTATGTGGTCTCCTGTGAGCCAAGATAAATTCAAGACCCGAGTACAGAAAACTCGCACGATGGTTAACAGCCCAGATCAGAAAAACTTTATTGTCCGCCAATATAGGAGGCTTCGTTACCTCCCCAACTCAGCTACGCAGACCCGGGAGGGAGTAAGGGGATCCCGTACTGGGATTGCAACAGCTCATTAGGCAAATGTTGAGCGCCTTGCGTCACTTTTTAGATGACATAAAAGGAGGAAGCAATGTGAGAAAATTGGGTTCAGTTTGAAGCAGGGGGGGAGAGGAGGGAGAGAGAGAGGGTGATGGGTAGTGGTGTAGTTGGGTAATGTCTTCGATATCCTTGACTAAGTGTGTGGATGTCGAGATCGAGGCCGCTTGACAAAAAAAGACGGTCGTTGCATAGAAGCATGGAGTTCCTGCGGGGGAGGGGGGGCGTCGATTTATCTGTGTCTGTGGACCACCTGCGGCATTAACTGGGGTTGGATCTGTTACCAGTTTACGCTAGCAATATCTTAACACCAGAACTGCACCGTGAGATGGCGCTGCGATGCAGTTTTGGCGGTTTTTGGCGCCTGCAGCACGCCTCGTCTTATTTTGGCACCAGTTGTGCATAAAGGATCTCATCCGTTAAGAAAGTTTCAAGGAGGTCTAAGTTTCTCTTGCGTTTATGGCCCCGGAAGCTTATGAACCTAGATGAAAGATTGAGCAGTGATGCAAAAAGAAAGGTGGAAAAAAACAGAAGCGGCATATGTGAAACTGCACGCGAGGAAAGCATTCCTGAAATGCGATTTGGTCATCCATATAACTTTTTCTTGTAAGGAGGCAAGTGTTGCATAGCCCTGTCTAGACTGTGCCTGAATTCCATCTTGATGGAGCGCCGCAGTAACTTGACCAAAGTGCGAAGCCTAGCCTTCTTCTCTCACATTGCACAGAAAGCAAGTGTGCTCCTTGCATTGAAGGAACGACAAACCAAGCTCGCGCGTGTGAGGATAAAAAAAACTAGAGATAAGAGATGGTTATGAGATTCGCGAGGCAGGCGAAAGCCCGTGCGTGTATATGTACCCCTCGGTCGCACTACCGCCGGAGCAACACAAACTAATCTGAAACATGCGTGAACGCCCATATGTTGCACGGCTCATTGAAAAAGTATATATGTTGTGCACTGCTCTGCGCAAGAGAATAAACTGTGTGTTGGACCTCAAGGTGCTCCTGCTGCTGCGTGGGCGTAGAAACGATTGTCTTTATTGGGAAATGATAGAGCACTGATGCGCGAGGCCAATCAACAGGCAATCTTGCGATGGTAATTAAGAAAGAAACTTGTGGCACTGAAGACGGTGAAGAAGTTCCAACATTCTCTCTTGCCAGCTAGAGGGCGCTAGGTGGCGGACATTGTCCAGCTTGGCTAAAAAAAAAACTGCTGGAGAGCCACAAGAACAAGCGCGAAGGTTAGAAGTTACAAGTGAGGCATCAACACTTTCCGTGACTGCCGTCGCCATACTTAGGCTCGTTCTGGGGCCACCGGGCCTGTTCAGATCTGTGCATGGCGCTGTCGATCCGCATAGGCTGAAAAAGCATCTTGGTTGACACACTTGGCCCTGCACAGCCGTGGATCACATGCGTCTGCGCGGACAAGTTCCGCTTTTCTGTGTGGTAAGTAAGCCGTCGCGGATTCGCAGTGCTGGGCTGCGGTTTCGAATCATCGGAAAAGAACTGTCACAGATGTAGAAACATCATGGTTTCCATTTCATTAGTGTCCTATGATGTAGACTTAGAATCGACGTAAGGTGAACTGCATCGGTCCACAGACGACTAAGTTGAGCGAATCCGCTTGCTCGCCTACAAAATTTCTCTGCGAGCCCTAAGGAGCCAGGCGTAGCTTTCAAGAACACTTCATTGTTCTCTGTGTTGGCTTTCATTTTTGCTCTGGCACCAGTGACTTGCTGCGACACTCCATCTATGACACCGATCTGGAGCTTTCTCTGGAGGACGCGTTTTTCAAAGTCATCGTAATCGTCTCATGATGCTTGGTGACCTAATGCTAATCACACCTCCTGGGCTTAACGAGTTGATGGGGCCAAGGAGACCTTTCTCCTGGACTCCGTGGACACCGCACTTCTTGCCATAAAACCGATCTCTCAGCCTCCACAATACCCGTAATAGTGTCATCTGTGTCACCTCTCCAGATCTCACTGTCACTAAGAATCTCCCCCTCACTACCTGTACTAACCTAAGGGAAACAGTATAAATTGATCGCTAAATCCTCTCGATCGGCATACCTTTCCCACAGCACCGGATGTCCCACGGTGCCATCAAGATCAAGGCTGCGATTTGGGCAACGTGCTGCTCAATCATTGCTAATCAGCCAGTCCTGTTCAGTCCAACGCTGTTCCAATAAACCGTAAAGACCACCAGTTGGGAAGCCCTCACCTTATACAGAAATAACGAACTGTGGATTACAGGCACACTACCTCCTAAATAGAAGCACTAAGAAATGATCCGTATCTCTAAACTGAACTGAGAACTCAAGCTCTGCTCTCAGGCAAATATCGCTCATCTCGTGCTTAGACAAGCTATACGAACGAATCATCGAAACATGCCTGCAAAGCTACATTGAACATCAGATTCTCTTTAAACACTTTTATTCTTCATTTTCAACCAGGTTTCTGCACAAAAGACGCATTTCTTCTCCTCCAACCGGAAGTCCTCACTTGGAAACTCCCCCGCGGAGAACACCTTCTCGACAATATGGGCACTTGGACATTTCCCACTCTGCCCTCCTAGAAGGCGTCAATCAGATACACTGCGGCTCTGGCATATTCCAAACAACCTCGGCATTCCTTACTGCCCGAACATCCACGATAGACATCGAATCTACCAGATCGTTGCCCTTGCCAACACCTGACAAACACACCCTACAAAGTGCCACCCAATTACTACTGCTATTACGCACAGCCATGGTCCTTCTCGTCCGCAAGCTCTCCACACTCTCCGGTATCGGATATACCATCTATGCGGGCGACGTTACCCTCTGGTCAACCCGAAGATCCCTCACTGCCAAATAGCAAGCACAGCAAGCAGCCATTCCTATGGGCGAGCATTTTGTCCACGCCAGGAGCATGCAGTGTGCAACAGGCAGATCGGAAATCATCCGTATTTATGGTCCCCGCCATGGTTCACTGGGCCCAAAATTATTCTAAATTCACGACAACCCTACAAAAGAAAAATTCATCATCCGAGTGCTTGGCCTTTGTGCCCAACATGATGATAAGCCAACGCAAACCATTGCTACTCTACGAACATCCGGGCTCAATATAGTCCGTATGGTACTACGTGCCGCAGGATATCGCAAGGTCATGTCAAGAAACATGATCCCATCGTCACTGTCCTGAGCAACATTCAAATTCAACATGACCTGCAATACCACAATGTTAATCGCAGCGCCAAGAGTTAGAATATCTTTATCCGTACCCTCTTTCAGACACCTTTAGTACCCCTCTTATGCAAATCTAAGACTAGACTCCTTGCACTCAGGTTTCAAAGCACCTTTAGAATGCACAGGATGCCGTTTTTACCCGATAGCGTTAATGGTCCCGTTCTCCTGAAAATTGGGTGCCAGCGTTGTGAGCGAAAAGTCACCAGCATGACTGCAGCAGGTGGTGCTCAGACATCAATCTAGGAAGCATGTGGGGAACCAAGGTCAAGCGACCTTGCGACATCTTCGCAACCTGCCCAGCGGATAGAGATAAACTGCCTAGCTTGGCGGGTGGCAGTTATATAAATGATTGGCCGATCGAGAAGACAAACTTGGGCAGCACAAGTCCCACCGCTGGGAGCACCTTTTATCGCAGGGGAGTGGCGCATCACTTCACCGCTATGCCGCTGCGCCAGGAGCGGTATAAGGACAACCAGCGATCTATGATTGGTAAAGTAGAGGATGACCTTCTGCATGTATGGGAATTAATTATGATATCGCTCCATACCCTTACGGCGGACCTTGTCTCCTTCAATTTTTTGAACTAACAAAACACTTTCCTTCTCACCACATCGGCGCGTAGGCCCATTGGCTCATGCATAGGTGCTCCGCAAGCCACGAAGACGCTGGCCCTGGCCAGTATTCGCCACGCCTTATCCACTCCCACATTCATACAGGCCCTGCTTCTTGCCACAAGAACCACGAGACCAAGACTCTACGCCATCAGTCCCGTTTTCACAGCCTGCGTAAGCGATACGGCCAAAACACTACGGCTGTTTATGTGGATGTAGCTTCGAATGTACAGCCCAACAGTTACGCCTGCGCCGTTGGCAACCACCCCGGGGGCCGCATTATCCATCGCTATAGCCATCAACATCAAAATGAGCGACACCCACCATCACAGCTACGACTTTTTTACAGCCGCCGCGGTGGCTCAGTGGCCATGGCGCTCCGCTGCTGCCCGAGAGAGGCGGGTGTGATCCGGCCGCGGGGGACGAATTTCGATGGAGGCTTAATTCTAGATTCCCGTGTACTGTGCGATGTCATCATCACCATCATTATCAGCGTGACTACGCTCAGTGAAGGCCAAATGCCTCTGACATCCCTCTCTAATTAGCCACGTCCTGTGCTAGAAGCAAACCATGACATCCCCGCAAACTTCCGAATCACGTACGCCCTCCTTGCTTTTCGCCGCCCACTGCTCCCTCTCTTGGAATCCGGTCCGTTACCCTTAATTACCATCGGTTGTCTTGCCTTAGGATTACATGCCTGCCCAAGCCCATTTTTTTACTCTTAATTTCGACTAGGATGTAATTAACCCGCGTTTCTTCCCTGATCCACTCTGCCCGCTTCTGGTCTCTTAACGTTACACCTATCATTTTTCTTTCCATGGCTCGCTGCGTTGTCCTTAACTTAAGCTGAACCCTTTCCGTTAGCATCCCCGTTCCTGCCCCGTAAGTGAGTAACGGTAAGATACACCTGTTGTACACTTTTTCTCTTGAGGGATATTGATAAACTGTCATTCATGGTCTGAGAGAACCTTCCATATGCGCTCCACCCCATTCTTATCCTTCTAGTTATTTCCCTCTCATGATCCGGATCAGCTTTTCCTACCTGCCCTAAACAGACGTATTCCTTTACCACTTCCATCTCCTCGCTGCCAATGGTTAATTGCTGTTCCATTGCTAGACTGTGTGCACTGGCATCGCACTGACTGTGCGATGTCAGTCGACGTTAACGAAAACCACGTGGTCGAAATATCCTGAGCAGTTCACTACGGCGTCCTTCATAATCCCCTTGAACCAGGCCGCATTTTTACATACACAAAAGTGACCTGCAGAGGCTATATGGGTGGCCGTGTCCTGCTCACGGGTCTCCGCGTTCTGAGTGACCATCTCCAACATGATCACGTTATCACCTGGGCCAAAGGACATGCACCTCTGGATGGCAATATTAGGGCCTATGCTGTAGGTTGAGAGCATACTTACAGAACAGGGCACACCGACTGGACCCTCTACCTTTATGTACCAATTTTTGCCACCCGCCTAGATTGCCCCCGCCTAAATTAATGTCTCTAACCCCCCCCCCCCACCCACCCTATCATAAAGTTGTCCTCAGAGGACTGCTACCACCGAAGCGATATCCAAACATTCGTTTTCCCGAACCTTAACCACCTAAACCGCCTTCAACCGCCATTGTACGCAGATACATGTGCCTGGTGGGGTGAAATTCGTACATTCACACTCCTTACATGGACATACAAAACTAAATCCAACCACTTGAGGCCGCTTAACGAGACGCTGGAACAGTGGGCGTTGACGCTGGCAGACCAGGAGGCGGTGGTCGCCATCGCCTAAACGTTGGCGGAAGCTTCTGCTGTCTTGGGCTGAGGACCCCACCAACGAACCGTTACGGTCGCTTTTTTTTCTACCGAGGTTTATTCCCTCTCACTTGCAAAATATCATTCACTCGGTGACTGTCCACGGAGTTTGTGACTTGGGGATCTATGAAAGCTAATTTGTCCTTGAAAAACCAGTTTTCGTGTCATCTTCCGTACGGCCATGCTGTCAAATCCTGCTTAGCCTTTTTTACGAGTATGTATTATACACTTAATTCTAGTTTCCGGTATCAGGCATGTCTAATTTACTTGGGCTGTTTGACTGAAACCGCGTGGATGATTTTAAAGCGCTCGCGGGTGCCATGGGTCGCTGGGTTGGGAACGTAAAGAATTCCTTGGCGAGCTCAGAAACTATGGTCTCAGGTCACGAAGCAAAGTGAGCAAGAGTCTTTTACAGTCGGGTAAGACATATCTGAGGATATGGCGTAAACTTTTTTTTCATTTAGCAGTAGTTTAGGCTTCGCTTTTCAATTGATGGGGTTTTTCAGGAGTTTTGGCTTCACGTCGTTCTCTTCATCCGGCGTCTAAATCTTGTCGTGAAACCATTTGGTTCAAAATGCACGGTTATGTGATAAATTTACCTGTGATCTCCACGGCTGTTCAACCTCGTAGCACCCCTCCTTGACATGGATCTTCTTTTGAAAGTTAGCAAACAGTAAGTCCCGTCTTCCGTGAGGCCAATACTCGCCAGCTCCCAGAAACGAGTCAATGCACGGAGACCTCCTCAGGTTCAGTGGAACGTCGGCGCATGATTACACTGCAAAAGCGAAAGAAAGCTTTGAGTTCATATCCAATTCATACACACAGATGAAACTGCACATAAATAGTTTATTGAGGAGCTTTGCTCTTCTGAAAAATATGCTTCATTGCGCCAAACAGCCCAACTTAACGAATTTATCAGAAAGGCAACTAAGCTCTCGCAATATACTGTATGGACCACTTGCTCACTAGCCCAAAGTGGAGTATGCAGTCCACAATAATTTAGGTACGAAAAAGTGAACATGCGCTATGACATGTCACATTTCTGGTTTAAAGCGCAGCAATATTTATATGCGTCGTTTTTTATGCTGGTCATTCTAGAAACCTTGCTATATCTTTTGAACATGGTCATTGAGGTCTCTCTCAAAAGAGGAGGTAATCAGACAGACGAAACCAAACAGCTCTAGTTTTCGGCTTTTTATCGTGAGCTTCAATACCTTTCCAGGCCTCCATTTGTTAATTTTTTTTTCATGCGGTTCCTTACAAAAAAATTGATTACTGGAAACTTTTTTGTTCTAAAAAACGCACAAGCTTTCCATGAGGTGTGTGCGGAACATAAGTCAAAAGTATATTTGAATTGCACGTGCTGCGAACGGGTAAGGCCATGCGATCTGGAAATCTGGAATCGTAATGTCTGGCTTAACGCCTTCTTGATGTAGATAATACGTCTATTCGATGAGCACCTTCACATCTGTATATGAAGTAAATACTTTGAACATACCATTCATTGCAATGTGCTTCGTACTGGAATACCCAAAATCTCTATGCGGATTAGCAACTATTCTGCTCATAACGTTTGATCTATTCATCTATTCATCTATTCTGATGTTTTCTTCTCGTGCCAAAAGCTGGTTCGTTACATAGCGATAGCCAGTTCCAGTAAGAGTACAATCTAAAAATCCCTAAAAGACGCTGGATGCGCCTGCACTACTTCCGTCGTGAAAATAGCCAGCTGCCTGTATAACTCGTGTGGCCACACTTTCTGAACATTGTACTTATTATTCTAAACGTTTCAAAACAGTCTTTAGCAGCTGGATTCTTCATCTCTTTTTCAGCTATTTGGAGAATTTTCGCCTGCCATGGCACATTGAGTATGTCCGCCCTGTTACGATTATAGAATCACTTCGCAGCACCGAACTTGTTCATCATAGCGTTTAGACTTAGAAGAAAGATCAATATGTGAACCTTGTTCTTTTCGTACCACTTTTGTGCATTCCTCTGGCTCTGTAATTGTGTGCATAAATGTAGACACGCATTGTGTGAATTCTTATTACTGAAAGGTGAATAAGCACTGATAGGATTCTCTTGAACTAAAACAGGGCACTTTTATACAGCATCTGCAACTTGCCTATATCACGAATGAACAAAAACTTCATTGCAAGGAAGAGCTGCCTCGCAGCCACTGTTGGGGAATAAGGAGGCACGGAGCCAAAAAGTTCAGTCAAGAATATAACACACAGTCCATCATTCTATATGTAAAGTGTTAGTAAACGGTATTACAGTGAACACTAAACATAAAAAATGAGGCTTACGTCACTCTTTAGAGGCTAGCAAGGGTGATGGCCTGGCAGTTCGTAACAGGAAAATGAAAAAAAAATCACTATAAACTGAAATTACGTCTGAATTACTCTTGCCCAGAAACAAAGCCAAAAGATTACTAGTACTATGCTATACTAGGGACGCCGCCGAGACCAGCCGTCCGGTCGCCGCATCCAGTCTGGTTGAGCCACACGCATCACGCTCTGCTAGTGCATCTCAGAAAACGCCGGGCTTCAGTGCCGAGACTAGATTTTTGGCGATAAAGAAGGTCTGACGTTTAAAATGCGTCTTCTAGCTGCGGCCTTCGTGGGCATTGCCACGGAAGCGCGACGCGCGCTCAGCAAGCGCTTATGCTGCAATTGATCGGCTTCAACGGAGTGTTTTGTAGCGAGCAGAGTTCGGTTTTTTCCGATTTTCTTCGTCAACGGGAGAACCGGGTAATTACACAGGACCATACAGAAAGAAAAGTAAGTTCAGTGTTACAGAATACCGCCCCAGCTCGGCTGGGAAGGCACTCTGTCCAGCGCCGATCCACTACAGGCAACGCAGCGCCATCGCCTCCAGATTCTTCATAGCCACTAAGCTGTACACAACCACAAGATCCATGCACAGTCATTGTATGATCCAGTGTGCGGTGTTGACAGTTTGTCTACTGGCCTGTGCGATCATCTGCTTTTAACTCGCTCTTTACGGTAATGATCAAAACGACTGCAATTTGTATTATTTCTACATGAACTTTGAAGCTTAAATAGTTTCAGGTACTCAAAATCTCGATCAAGAATATATATTCAAGCTGGATACATCTGATGAAGATAGATTACAGGCTCGTAAAAATGTTTGATAAAATATATAATCGGTTTTCCAGCCTAACACGCGCCTACCACAAGCCTGTAATGCTACGGCAGGTGACCAATAGCATTCCGAAATGATTGCCATCCTCTACCTTAGAGCGATCAAATGTCTTCATGTAATTCGAGACACCACTGCCTCTACTTTATAAACATCCTTGTCGAAATAATCTGACGCTCGCGAAGAGGAAATGCCGACGATACAGATGAAAAAGAGACTGAAGCTCAATTCCATGCATTCATAATGTGAAAAGTTATGTTCACGTCGATGATATCGCATTTTGCCTCAGTAAGTGATATTCACACCCTTTATCAAACTTTGATGAATTACCTCAATTCTCTTGACAGCTGCTTACGAAGAAAACATCTGTCCCTCAATGTGGAGAAATGCACATTGTTAGTCTTTCCTGTTTCTCATCCTGTAAATATCTGCCTGGTCTATATAAATCACACAATTCCTCAATTTCAGAAGGGGAAGAACCTCGGAGTAATATACGACACTATCTTGACGAGCACACACAGAGCAAGTTTCTAAAAAAGGTGTTCGGGTAATTGAAATCCTGCGCATGCTTTGCAATGCTAGGTCAGGCATGAGAAGGCACACACTTCTGTCTATTTATAAAATGTACGTCCGCCAAATTTTGGAGTGCGGGTGTGTTTTATTCTCAGGAGTTGCTGCCTATAAACTTCGTCCTCTCGTGCTCTTGAAGCGTGAGACGTTGTACCTCTGTCTTGGGCTTCCAAAAGATGTAACTATTGCTGTTCTTCACCTTGAGGCGCGAATCCCGTCTTTATCAGCTAGGTTTCGCCTTTTAACACGTCACACATTTCTAAAATTGTGCGACTCACCTCTTCACTTCTCCAGTGTAATATTTCTTAGTCAACCTGCAGTATTTTTAACGCCGCTGGTCTCGTTCACATTCTCCGCAGATAAGTGTCCTGCAGCCGCTCCTTGACCCTTTAAACATGCATTTCACTGATGTCCGCCAAATGTATAACTCTCCTATTCTGTCTTGATTGCATTCGATAACATTTTACCATCGAACGCAAAGCTGCAGCTCTTTCCGTTCCTTCAAGGTTTGTTGCAGGACCACCTAAGGTCCTTTCCCTCTCATATTCCCTCTCATATGCTACTGACACCTCGTAGGATCGCGAGAAGCCAGGTGTGGGTACTGTTTTACTTTCACAGGGTTTCACCTTCTCAGTGTTCCTAACTTCATTCCAATTTATCTGGCCGAAATATTAGCTGTAATCTTAGCCTTATGTAAATTATAAATACCGTTTCTAAAGTCATGGTTACGACGGACTCTCTGTCAGTTAACTCTTCTTTACCTTATCGCACTGAGTCTCAGGCAATACGCCTCCTCAAGTTCCTGGTCCTGCTTCGTCTAAATTCGATAAGGTTGCTTTGGGTATCGGGGCACATGGGCTTTCACTTAAATGACGTCGCAGATTCCTTAGCCAGGGCGTCTCTCTGCGGCCGAATTATTGCTGTCCCGCAAACCTGTGTATATACAGCTGCAGTGAGGTTTCGCAGGTACACAACATTTCATTAATTTGCTGTCGCGGCTCTTACGTCATCTTTCGAATATCAGCATCATCCGCATCCTTGGAGTAGCGAAGACTAGAGCTCGCGTAGACTAGCGGTCTCTTTCATGCGTTTGCTTTCGCGGGTTCGTCTGCTTAATTTCCACGTTCACGGAAATGGCCTGGCGGTTTCGCCACTATGCCGTTTTTGTGTCGTACTTGAGAAAATAAATCCCTTCCTGCTTTTCTGCCGCCATTCCTTTTCTTTGCGCAGGCGCCTATTACACATTTCGTTTTACCAGTTGGGCCTTCCTGTATTTTCTGCGGTTGTTTTTGTAGCGATAGCTACATTACGCTAGCATTTCGAGCCTTAAGCGTGGTGGTACCGCCACCCTGTGGCTGCGCCGCCACGTTATCACGTGGTTGGTCACGTGATGCGGAGCAACTGCCGGCGCCATGTGGCTGATCACATGGTTCCTCACCTGATTGGTCTCGTGGCCAAGTTCCACTCGGACAGCTGTAGCTATCGCGTCACTCCAGGTTTAACCAGAGTTGAAACACCGCCAATTGTTTTTCATTGGCGCTTCTTTGCTTGTACGACGCGACAGGAGTGTGGGCTGTGCTATGCAAAATTTTCTTTAAGAAACGTAGCGGTTCCCATTCTGAGTTTTTTCTCTCTCTTCCCGCTCTCAGTCAGTGCGAAACTGAAATATTACATGCTTTGTATATGAATATGCACATTAAGAAATTGTCTCAGTTTACTAGACCCCCTGTCATTGCGTCGTCCTATCTTATGACTACTCCTTTCCCTTTCTAAACGCTCTTGTTTCCAGTAATTCACCGCCTGTGTCTTGGCCACTCCGCTGTAGTAGGTTCGTACCATCTTTATTTGACGCCAACAAACCAACCATGCCCACCTAAGGCAACAGCAACGATATCCAGCTGGCCTAAGTCGTCCGTTATGGATTCAATCATCCCATGCTGGTAACATCAATGTGAAGGTACCGGAGTATAGAGGTGACCCGAAGGTGGCTCTCAAGCTCATATTTTGCCGGAGTCCTCGTCTGTGCCTATGGTGCCACTGGGCAGCGATGCTCCGAGGACCGTACCCAGCATTTCATGGTTGCATTACCGGGAGTCACGGTCTTCCACTGGCTCAACCAGCCCCGACGTCGACGAGTGACTTCACTACTACAGACTGGTGAACCGGTACAAAAAGTGGGACTCCTCCGCCCGGCCTTCCAACGTCGCCTTTTCTTTTACCGACACCGCAATAACGTGGTATGACAACCGCGAGGATTCTTTCATGGCATGAGACCGCTTTGTTCATGGGCTCAAGAAGCGCTTCGGCGACTCTGGCGGAAGAGAGGGCTGTAGAAGCGCTTGCTTTAAGGGCTCAGCCTTCCGGTGAGACCTGAACAGAGCCATCAAGGCAATCTTAAAATTATGCAAGGTTCTCTGTCTTCGCATCACACATTACATCAAAACCACTACTCCGCGAGCAACACGTTCCTATCACCATGAAGAGGTGTAAAAATCACATTCTGCGCCTGTCTCGTGTTGTTTATTGTTTTCCTGTGTGCTGTGCTTTTGTGCACTTTATCTACTTCAGTTAAAGAATATATGTGCAAGGGCGATATATTTAAAGAATCGTTCTTTCCAAGAAAGACTCGCCACTTGAATGCCTTATCTGCTGATGTTGTGCAATATGTAACTTTCATTATTCTTTCGCACTGTCCTGAATATCGAAGTCTGTTCACCGTATTGTCACTTGCCTTTACTTTTCTGGTTCAGACAGTGACGTCATTGCCTTTATTCTAATTTATCATGTTCATTCCATTGCCCTGAAAAGATTTCCGTCGGTTTACAATTAACTTACAGCTCTGTAGCGTCTGATGGTTTGTCTTTTCCATCTGTTACGATTCCCTGCATGAAATCCTGTTCATGCTATGTATGTCGTGTACTCCTACTCCTGCTTAGAGCCTGACATTCAGGCTGGCAATTTTCTTCTAAGTAACAATAATAAATTAAAAGGTTGCAAGGTTAGGCGCTTGCTGAAAGGATTTGCCGAAGACATATGCCGTAGACGAAGACTTACTGGGTGGATACGTGTCTGCTTCTAGCTCTGTGTTTTCGCTTTTCGCTGTCTTCTCGCGTGTGGCGTGGGTTGGACAGTGCCCTCCGTGAGACCGAATGCTGATGACGCACCCGCGGAGAAATTCCCGGCAAGGTGGGCGCATTCTCAAGTGAGAAAACCAAACCGGACCCCTAAGGGGGAAGCTATGCTTGGCTCGGCGCTGCCGAGCGAGGCCGAGCTACGCGTTTGCATGGATTCTGCGTTGTCGACGACAGCTTCGCGGATGCCTGCTGTGTTGCCACCTGACGTACTCTCCACGTCCAAGCAATCGTCAGCGCCTCTGGGCCGCCAGCCTGCGCCGTCTTCCGATGCTACGACTTGGGCCTGTGACATGGACTGCTCCACCGCCTCCATGCCCGTGACACTCCCTCAAGAAACTGCCCGTCGTGCCAGTTCAGTATTCCCACCAAGGGCCGTCACCAGCGTCTGAGCCCTTCCCACCTCCACAGATACCTCCCGTAAGTCAAGGATCTCTTCCGCCTGCTGCGAGCTCGTTCCGCGTTACCATCAAGCCTACATTGGCAATCCCTTTGATATGACTGCAATCCCTGACCGGAATGTTCAAGCCACAATTGAGCACGCTCTTGGCTCTTCGAACTACTGCGGGTTTGCCGTCCATCGCCCATCGATCGCCATCACGGTAAACTTGCCATCCTTGATGGAAGCCCAGAAAATGTGCGCAGCTACGCGGATCCCCATGGAAGACAGCAAGCATGTCCCGGCGCAAATATATTTTGCATCTGGTCCTGACACCCTCCGCTGCATGGTTTATCATGTCGACACCCCGAGCCCTCCCGATCAATTCTATGTGGCTAGGCGAGGAACCCCTCCCAATCGAATGGAAGACCGCTCTGGTCTCTCTCATTCCCAAAACTGGCAAAGCCATAAACACGGACAACCTTCGCCCCATCTCCCTTACGTCTTGTGCAGGAAAGCTTATGGAAACGATGGTGCGAGATAGACTGTCCGAGTTTTTGGAAGACAACAACGCATTCGCTGACACCATGTACGGTTTTCGCCCGCACCGATCCGCGCAGGACATTCTGCTACAACTCGATCGAGAAATTCTCGACCCCGTCGAATACCCCCTAAGCGACAAGGTGGTACTCGCCTTAGACTTAAAGGGCGCCTTCGACAATGTCAAACACGAAAGCATCTTACAACATCTTTCCCAGACCAACTGCGGTCGCAGAACCTTTCAGTACGTCAAACAATTCCTATCTGAGCGACAATCCATCATCAGGATACAAGACAAAGAACACGGCCCTTACCAGCTAGGAACGCGAGGAATCCCGAAGGGCGCGGTTCTTTCTCCGCTCCTTTTCAATCTCGCCATGATGAATCTCCCGGCCCAGCTGGCGAAAGTCGAAGGCATTCAGCATGCGCTGTATGCTGACGACATAACCATCTGGGCCGAACACGGCACAGTCGGTGACATAGAAATCCAACTGCAGCAAGCGGCAGCGATCGTAGATGCCTACGCTCGCCATTGCGGCCTTCAGTGCTCCCCGGCTAAGTCTGAATTTGTGCACATTCGCCCATCACCAAAGTGCGATACCAAACTGCAACTATCCCTGCCTAACGGCCCCATACCCGAACACGACGAGATCAGAGTACTTGGTCTTTTCATCCACAAACATAGACGAGTTGAAACAACACTAGCCAAACTGCGCAAGGTAGGAACTCAGGTAGGCCGAATGGTCCGCCGGTTCTCTAACAAACGCGGGGGGCTACGATACAAAGACGCCTTGCGGCTGGCGCATGCCTTCGTAACCAGTAGAGTCCTCTACTCGACCCCCTACCTTCACCTTCGGAAATCTGACGAAAATGCCCTCGAGGTAGTCCTCAGAAAAATGTACAAGTGTGCCTTGAACCTCCCGGCAAACGCGTCTAACCAACGCCTCATGGGCCTGGGGATGGTTAACACATTCGCCGAGCTTCGGGAAGCCCACTTGACGAACCAATACACTAGACTCTCGACAATGCCATCAGGTCGCCGCCTACTAGCCCGACTGCACATTCGCCATCACACAACACTCGTGGATGAGCGCGCACGTGTCCCCGAGATTTGGAGACTCACCCTGAACGTGCGACCTCTCCCGGCCAAAATGTCAAAGGAAGACCATAATGGCAGACGCCTCGCGCGGGCGGAATCTCTAGCCTACCAATACGGTGACAAACACGGAGTCTTTTACGTGGACGCCTCCGGCCCCCACCATGGGGGGTGGTACACGGCCGCAGTCGTACACAAGAAAGCTACGGTGAACGGACTTACGTTCCGAGCTCAAAACATAACTCATGCGGAGGAGGTCGCTATCGGGCTAGCCGCCGCAGACCGGGACTCGCGGGTCATCATTACTGACTCGAGAGGGGCCTGTAGAAACATTGAACAGGGATACATTCATTTCCTAGCTTACCGCATTCTTCAAAACAGTGACAATCCCGGGGCCCACGCTCCCCGAACGATAGTATGGGCTCCCGCTCATCTAGGACTCGAACGCAATGAAATGGCAGATGCCTCCGCCCGCGCGCTCACTCTCCGGGTAACAACGCCTTCTAACCCTACCGCAGCGGATCCCGATCCCAAGCCCGTCTTTACCTTTAAGGAAATAACACAACTTTACCAATCTGAACATTCAATCTTTCCCAAGCCATGCATGGACCTCACTAAGACGGAGGAACACATTCTCCTCCGTCTCTTCACCAAAACTCTGCTGTGCCCGGCAGTTCTGAAATTCTTTGATCCCGCTTGCACGGGAAAATGCCCACACTGTGAGGAGAAGTCCTCGTATATCTACCACATCGTGTGGGCTTGCCAGTCAACCCCGAACCTAGACCCCAAACCCACCCCGGAGGACTGGGAGGCAGCCCTGCTCAACTGCTCCGACCTAACGAGCCAAAAGGCCCTAGTCGTCCGAGCCCGAGCAGCCCTGGAGGCCAATGGGCTCCTGTAACGAGGAGCCCACCTAGTGTTTGTAAGGGAGGGTCCCTTCAGGGCCCCCTCATACTTCCTCCATATATATTCCCAATAGTTTTCTCTCTCTCCCGAGGAGGTACGCGCAAACATTCGCTGCTCAACTCACGTAGTACTGCAAGCACGGTCAATGGGGCGCCGGGACTCATACCTGCTCATCCTGCAAAGCCCGTTGACTCACCCGATGTACCTTACCTACTACGGTGCGATCGTCAAACCACAGTCCTTCCGACCTCGCCGTATGTTTTGTTATCACTGCCACAAAGAAGGACATGTGCAAAATACCTGTCCTAATCCAGCAGCTGTGGCCGACATGAATGAACCAAGAGTTCCTTGCGCCCTGCTAACATCGCCTTACCATGACGTTCGCTCCCCCACTTCTCCCAACAAGAAGCAAGCGAATAAGTTTCACAAGTCGCCCGCAAAAATGGATGTTCCTACAAGAAATCGCTTTGCAGCTCTCGCATGTGACGACAACGACTTCCTCGAGCTTCCTTTATCTGAGCCCGCTGCTCACTATACGTCTCCTCGCCAGCGTACATATTGTGACGTTCCTTGTGTGTGCTACGAGGGTCCGCGTTCGACGGCGCGGCGTAGACGGAGCCCCCAGTGGCGACAAAAGCACTCAAGGGAAAGCAATTCAGCTGGAAGAGAGGAGATCGGCGACAGCCGGTCTCGTTTTGGAAGCAGCCAGCACACATGTTTCTACTGTATATGACTGCAAGCAGCTTGAGTGGGATTGCTTTCGGGCCTGCCGCCATGGACCGCACGGAGATGACCCAGGTGACAGCCGCGTCCAATTACCGAGCCATACTCGTTGAGAGTGAACGACCAAAACGAAGGGGTTTAAGCACAACCGGACCCCCTTTCCATAGTGTCGGCACGTGTCGAACGCCGCCGCCGCCGGCGCGGGGAGACGGGCGTTATCTTCCCCAATTGCCGTGACCGTGCCGGGAGACAAAGGGCCTCGTTTCGGCGGGCCTCGCCCCGTGAAATGACGGCGGGCATCATCACCAACACACCCGAGCACATCCTAGGACAAGGAACCACTTTCCCGGCCTTTTAGTGACCTCGCGTTCCCGCCTTCAGTGGCGAGTGTCATTTGATGGAGAACGGAGGTCGGCGACCCGCGGGAACCGTCAGCGGGCCAGAGACCGTCTACCACAGCCGACACTACCTCGACGACAACCTTCTTTCCCTCGGACTCAACACGTGACGGGGGCGAGACCATAAGTGCGGTGGTGTGTTTGTGCGCCCAAGTGAAAGCCCTAGGCCCCTCCCACTCCAGCGTGGGCGTCCTCAACCTAGGGAGTGTGGGGAATAAGAAGGATATAAAAATCGACAAGGAGTACGGAAGAAAGGACGCTAAGGACGACATCGTTCGCCAAGGGGGCCTTCAGCGCCGAAGCCCGACGGCGTGCAGCTTCTGCCAGCAACCGTTCGAGCTCAACTCCGGAGCCCCTCCATCGTCCCCATGAAGAGGTCGGCACGTAAGCTCGGGCACCCCAGCCTCTGTTGTATAATCATAATCATGTATAATTATTGAATATATCTGTTTGTTTAAACTGAGCCATACGGTGTCTCTTTGCCTGTCCGTCCCGTGTGGACCTGCGCATTATAGGGGGTCGTCACAATATGCACAAGCGGCTCGCCTTCCCAGATCAAATGGTACGCCAAAACATCCAGTGCATCCATCACATGTGGATACCACAGATGAAGGCACAGCTTTAGACAATGCAATCGTGGCGGCTCGCCGCCGACTAGACGAACTCACCCAGCGCCGGGAACACCATCGTTCTCAATTCTTTCCAAGAATTATAATAACTCGGGAGCAATCATCAGAGGAATCACCTCGAGTAAGCACTGGGCCACAATCAGGTGCCGACCACCTGTTAGCCGTGACTACCCCGACAGTGGATAAGGTATTAGCGCTGATGAAGCAGGTGACATCCCTCATCGTGGAAGCGCTTCAGCCTCGTCATAGATAGCGCATCATCATCTATGGTGGTGCAGTGGAACTGTCGACGATTCGCTAATAAGGCCTCTGAGGTGAGCATCCGCCTTCTCGACGGAAAGTTGAAGGCATGGGCGTTCCTACTGCAAGAGCATAATTCACTTCGATGCCTTTCAGGTTACTGCGCGTACCACACACCCTCTATCCCTGATCGCCGTTGCACCGCCTCCTCCCTCAGCCCAGGTAAATCTGCCATTTATATTCGCAGTTCAATTCCACGCACACCGCTCGACCTTTCACGGTGGTGCAACACACGTCAAGAGGTTGTCGCCCTTCTCGTAAAACCTGCGCGCACACCCCTTGTTCTAGTTTCTTTTTATAGTCGTCCTGGCTCCGTATCTCCCAATCTGGGCTGGGTTCGTTTTCTACGTTCTACCGACTCGGGTATCTTTATTCCATTTGGTGGTGCCTTCAACGGCGCACACACTGCGTGGGGTTACCCATCAGATTCCTCAAAGGGCGCACACATCCAAAGGAGCTTTTCTGATCATTTCTTTCAACTTTAAAATCACTCGAATACTTCTACCCCCCCCCCACGAGGTGGCCCGTATTCACCTGATTTGACTTGGTGGTTAGGCCCCGGTAACCATCGTTGGGCTGTTCATTCTAATACTTGGGGTAGCGATCACAGCCCTATTTTTATATCCCTCAAGCATACGCGTCTACGGAAAATACGCCGCACTGTACGAATAACCTCATGGGACTCTGTACGCGCAGACAATCATTTATCTACATTCAACCCCTCCTCAGCACTGTCTACTCTCTGCTGTTCTCGCTACTCACACTATTACAACTACTGTAAATGAAGACGACCCAAACCCGGACATACATCTCTTGAATCTGTGGGCTCTTCGTCGCCAGGCGGATCTTTACGCTACTCGTCACCCCGATGACCCATCGGCTCTTCCTACTCTTCACCGCGCTACCGCACGGGCGCGGCGCTATGCAAAGCGGCTAGGCAGGCAACGCTGGGCTGCATGGTGTGCCCGCCTGTCCGCTACGCAGGGCAATCGACATCTTTGGAGTGTTTCACGCCATGGAGCGCCCTTCTCATGTTGCAGATTACACAGAGAGCATTCGCCTCGCGCTAAATGTGGATGAGGACACATTTGCACAACAAGCGGCCCGTCAATTTTTTCCAAACAATGACTGCACCACTAGGTCTCCACCTGACTTATCGGTTACAGAGCCCTCCGATGGGATTACTTCTGACCTCATCATGGCAGAGCTGCTGGCCTCCATTGAACGTTTAAAAACTACTACTACTCCCGGGCACGACGGCATACCTAACTCCTTATTCCGTAACTTGGAAGGGAGGGCTTTGCAAACCCTACTTGATACTTTTAACGAAGTGTGGCTTTCTGGCGTCATGCCGGGAGACTGGAAGCATTCTATTGTGGTTCCAATACCCAAGTCAGGTCAGCCTCCAGTATCTCTCTCGGCCCTTCGTCCAATTTCTTTTACGCCTACCATCTGCAAGCTTTATGAAAACATTCTAGCCGCACGCTTGTCGTGGTGGCTGGAATCCCATGATTGTTACCCAGATTCCCAAATTGGTTTCCGCCCACAAATTGGAACGGAGCACGGCCTTGCTACTCTGGCTGCTGACGTGCTTGACCACTTTCCGCAGAGTCACCTTGCACGAACCGTAATCGCTACAGACATAACAAAGGCATATGATAGCATCCTTCACTCTGCCATTCTTGCCTCCCTTCAAACTCTTGGTCTCCCTCACCGGTTCCTTCTCTCTATTCACGCCTTTTTAGCAAATCGAACCCTCAGCGTGCGTGTCCACGGAAAGCCCTTTGGTAACTTCACTTCCAATAGAGGAGTGCCGCAGGGCTCCGTTCTCGCCCCCACATTATTTAATGTGCCTTTAATTCCTCTCGTTCGAGCCCTAGAGTCCATCCCTTCTATCCGCGTGCTTGCGTATGCCGATGATATAACCTTGTGGTGCTGTCATCCAGATGCGTCTATTCATCAGTCAGTCCATCAACACGCGCTTGATGTATTGACATCTCGCCTCCCACTTCTGGGTCTAACACTCTCTCCTACTAAATCATGTTTCATTCGAATTGGAAATAAATCCGGCTTACGGAAAGCTCCCCCTTTAATTTTTACGGTACATAATTCTCTGATTCCTCAGGTAGAAACTCTTCGTATTCTTGGTCTTCTCCTCCATTGCCTCCTCTATTGCCAGCTCACTGACAATCGCCCCACTGTTTCCCCGTCGGTATCAGCAGCGTATCTGCCTGAAGGGTGCATATTATACACGGACGCATCACATTCTGCAGAGAGGGGAGTTACTGCTATGTATAGTCCATCTCATCCACATCTCAACTCTCGCGCGACGTATACTGCGGATACGTGCACTCCCCTGGCATTGGAACTTCAAGCCATTATAATGCCATTGCTTCCCTTCCGCTCGTTCCAAAATTCGATACAGTTCATATTTACACCGACTCCCGCACCGCCATTAAACAGCTTAAGGCTGTTCGACGAACGTTCCAGATTTCACAATCAATTCATGTGCTCTACGCAAAGTATCCATGTCCTGTGCGCATACACTGGATTCGCGGCCATGCTCAAGATCCATATAACATTCAAGCGGATGCTATGACTCATCTTCATACATCAAACGATCCGCCACCTTCCCCTCTTCTCCCAGATCCGTTCCAGTCCCATGTTTCCGATTCCGAAGTGCTGCGCCAGCGAACACGCGCTCTAATTCCTCCGTGTTCGCAACCTCTCCCCCGTAGTCATACTCGGCAAGAGGAGGTATCCGTGCGCCGGATTCGGGCAGGGGTGGCTCTGACACCGTCTGTCCGTCATCGGTGGCGTGCCAAAGATCTGCCACCAGCTGACAGGCGCCCCCACTGTAGCGCTGCACCGGACATTTGTAACGTCCGGCACTTGTTGCGGACGTGCCCAGTGAAGGCTGCTATAAGAAAACGGCTCCTCAGGGAGGTGGGCCTGCGGTGGAACCGCGAAAGTGACTACGTGTAGTGCGCTATGAACAACCGTTTCATCAGCAACTTCTGCGACTACGTCAGCGCATCGGGTCTTCACTCCTTTTTTTAATTTTTAATCTCGTGCATTCCTTCCCCTCTTCCTTTTTCAACTTATGCCTCATGGCACACTTCTCGAACAAAAAAAAAAGACATGCAATTTTCTTATCTGCAAAGATAGTCGCGTGGCCGTGTCTGACGTGGTACATTGCTGCTGCCGCACGTTTGGAACATTAAAAATGCGTCACACTAGCCCCAAATTCGGGCATTTGGCCGTAGGAAAGGCGGTGGCAGGTTTGACACAACATCGTTTACCAGTCTGGCATCCGTGAAAAATTGATTAGGTAGCTAAACTCCCTTGTAGCGATCCTCATCGTTTCATCTCGCGTATCTGATGCATCCGCTTATGGTATCCGCCTTTAAAGCAGCGGACGTTTAGGAGCACCAGAAACCTCAGACGCTGCCGCCGAACAACTTGTCGCGATCGGCCCCCGAGCAATTGTACCGTTATTACCAGCGCGCGCCGATCACATATTACGAGAATGTTCGGCGCAGTGCTTCGTATACTATCTGCCGGTTCAGGGGTTTCCTCGTCCCTTTTGTGTGCTACCGCTGCGTCAGCCCGGTCACATCTCCTAGATTTGTCCCCGCCGCCAACAATCCGGTACGGCTCGTCAACCCGTCCTCCGCGGCCGGGTTATCAGCCTGCGTTTTCTCGGCTGCCATACGACCCGCCTGATTCAAGAGATTTCTGGTCTCCGAAATTAGCGGGATAGTTCTCTGCCATCAGATAAGAGCGTGACTCCGCCTCCAGCTTCGCGCACGCATACATCTACACCACTCCGACGAGGGAAAACTAGCCAGCGCGACTGACGGAGATGAGGTGGCTTATATATTAGCCACCAGAAGTGATACCCCCACCTGCAGTTAAATGACCAAAGTGCTCGTGTTTGTTGGCGGTGTACTTGTCAGTGCTTTAGTTAATACCGGACCTATAGTTTTTTTTAGTACGGCTGCTTTAAGTGTCTCCTCGGACCTAAACTTGTGTTTTGGAGAAGCAAGAATTTCCAGCTTTTTTTTATGTGAGCGGTACACCGCTGCCTGCGATTTTACTGCGCAAGGTCAAAGTTTCTTTGGGTGGAGAAATATTCCGCACAAAAATGGGTTGCTCGCCCAACCGACGTGCAGTGCGTTCGGTGTTTCTTTTGATACGATCGTGCCTCTTTCGGCTGTACGCGCACGAGTGTCGTGCCCATACCACTGTCGACATGTTTGATGCGACTGCGGAGTCGATTCAATTTGCCTGCATAAAGAAGAATGCCTTGGTTCCTCATGCCATGGTTTCCATAACCAATGGTCGCACTGAACTGCGGGCAGTGATTCTCAACAGAAACTGTAATTCTGCCTCAATGATTTTCGCTTGCATCATGCAGCGACGACTCGCCAGTATCCGTTGGCTTGGTTACTGGCGCTTTGGACACGAGAGTGCCCATGTCAGCCGACGAGTCGCAATTCCTTCGCATGACTAGCAACAGACTCACCACGCATGAGCGCAGGGCTCTGTTGGGCGTCCTTGTGAGTCACTGCCCCCACTGGCGCCTTGCATCCATCTTCATCATCATCATCATCATCATCATCAGCCTTACTACACCCACTGCAGTTCAAAGACCCCTCCCATATCTCTCCAATTAACCCTGTTATTTGCCAGTCACATCCACCCTTTGCCTGCAAACTTCTTAATCTTATCCGCCCACCTAACCTTCTGCCGCCCCCTGCTACGCTTACTTTCTCTTGGAATCCACTCCATTACCATTCAGGACCAGCGGTTATCTTGCCTTCGCATTACATGCCCTGCCCAAGCCCATTTCTTTCTCTTGATTTTGACTAGGATGTCATTAACCCACATTTGTCCCCTCACCCACTCTGCCCGCTTCTGGTCTCTTAACGTTACACCTATCATTTTTCTTTCCATGGCTCGCTGCGTTGTCCTTAACTTAAGCTGAACTCTTTTCATTAGCCTCCACGTTTTTGCCCCGTAGGTGAGTACCGGTAAGATAAAGCTGCTGTACACTTTTCTCTTGAGGGAAATTGGTAAACTGCCACTCATGATCTGCGAGAATCTGACATATGCGCTGCACCCCATTCTTATCCTTCTAGTTATCTCCCTCTCATGATCCGGATCAGGTGTCACTACCTGCCCTATGTAGACGTATTCCTTCACAACTTCCAGGCTCTCGCTGCCAATTGTGAAATGTTGTTCCCTTGCTAGACTCTTGAACATTACCTTGGTTTTCTGCATGTTTATTTTTAGACCCATCCTTCTGCTCTGCCTGTCTAACTCATTGATCATGATGTTCAGTTCACGTCCTGAGTGACTCAGCAAGGCAATTTATTCAGCGAATCGCAGATTATTTAGGTATTCTCCGTTTATTCTTATTCCCAACTATTCCAAATTCAGGCCTCAGAATACCTCCTGTAAACAGGCGGTGAATAGCATTGGCATGATCGTGTCTCCTTGCCGGACGCCCTTCCTTATTGAAATTTTATTGCTGACTTTATGAAAAACTATAGTAGTCGTGCAGTTGCTATATATATATATCTTCCAGTATTTTGACATAACGTTCTTCTACCCCCAGATTACGCAATGCCTATATGACTGCTGAGGTTTCCACTAAATCAAATGCTTTCTCATAATTGATGAAGGCCATATATAGGGGTTGGTTATATTCTGTGCATTTCTCTATCACCTGATTGATAGTGTGAATATGATCTATTGTTGAATATCCTTTACGAAAGCCTGTCTGATCGTTTGGTTGATTAAACTCTGAAGTTGCCCTTACTCTATTAGCCATAACCTTAGTAAATACTTTGTAGGAAACGGATAGTAAGCTGATCGGCCTGTAATTTTTCAAGTCCTTGGCGTCTTCCTTCTTAAGAATTAAGATAATGTTTGCATTCTTCCAAGCTTCTGGTACAGTCGAGGTCATAAGGCATAGCATGTACAGGGTGGCTAGTTTTTCTAGCACGATGCCCCCTCCATCCTTCAACAGATCTACTGTTACCTGATCCTCCCCAGCTTCTTTTCCTCTTTTTATTGCTTCTAAGGCTTTCTTTACTTCATTTTTCTTTACTGGCGGGATGACGCATTGCTGTGCACTGCTGTCTTTCTCATTAACGCTCTGATTACATTGGCTACTGTACAGGTCTGTGTAGAACTCTTCGGTTACATTAACTATCTTATCAATATTGCTAATGACATTGCCCTGATTGTCTCTTAATGCATACATCTGGTTTTTACCTATGCCTAGTTTCCTCTTCAGTGCTTTTAGGCTACCTCCGTTCTTTAAAGCATGCTCGATTCTCTCTATATTAAACTTCCTTATGTCAGCTACCTTCCGCTTATTTATTAACTTTGATAGCTCTGTTAGTTCTATTCTGTCGGTAGGGTTAGACGCCCTCATGCTTTGGCGCTTCTTAATCAGATCTTTCTTCACCTGTGATAGCTTTCCGGTATCATGTCGAACTCTCCTACCGCCTACTTCTACTGCGCACTTCGTAATTATTGATGTCAGATTATCGTTTAATGTATGAACATCAAGATCGTATTCTTCAATTAAAGCCGAATATCTGTTTTGCAGCGCTATCTTAAACTCCTGTGGTTTCCCTCTTACGGCTAACTCGTTAATGGTCTTCCTCTTCACTAGCTTCTTTCGTTCCCTCTTCAAGTCTAAGCTAATTCGAGACCTTACCGTTCTGTGGTTGCTACAACGCACCTATCTGGGGACGGCCACATCCTCAATGATGCCAGGTTTAGCGCATAGTATGAAGTCGATTTCATATTTAGTCTCAACATTGGTGCT
Source organism: Amblyomma americanum (assembly GCA_030143305.2). Lineage (NCBI taxonomy): Eukaryota > Metazoa > Arthropoda > Arachnida > Ixodida > Ixodidae > Amblyomma > Amblyomma americanum. The sequence continues at coordinate 279,970 of JARKHS020032802.1, read as the reverse complement.
CTTCCAGGTCCACTTCCTGTTTTCTCGTTTGCGGAAGAAGGCCTTACATCCGGTCCGACAAAAGCCCTAAAGAATGCCACCGTCTGAATGCTAAGTGCTGAATGACCACGTGAAGGATGTATTAACGAAATTTATTATTCAAGAGTCATCGAGTCCTTGGGCTGCTCTAGTTATGCATGTACTTTTATGGAAGAAGGGCTTCTAGGGGGAGGGGGGGGGGGTGGCGTTGATTACTGCCTGTTGAATGCTTTTACTAGAAAATGCGTATGTCCTCTTCCCCGTATCGACGATGCCATTGATTCACCTCTGATCAGAGCAGTAGCAAATTCGTAAGCTTCCTGTGGACGGAGAGAAAACTGCATATTAAACACATCATCGCCTTTTCGAACTCAGTGTTATGCCCTGCGGTCAATGAAATACGCCCACCACACTTGAGAGACATATTGATGTTCTACTGCATGGTATGAGTTAGAAAATATGGGTGTGCTACCTAGATGACGTTAATTTTGGAGAGACATTCCGTGATCCCAACGACCGTTTAGCTCTTGAACTAGACCGTATGCTTAAACATGGCCTTGTGCTGAACTCTAAAAACTGTCGTTTTGCTACTTGTCAAGCATTAAAGCTTAAACACCACTTTGACGGAAACGGCGTTAGACCTAATGCCCGCGAGACTGCAGCGGTCGAGCCGTTCGAGCCATCCCAGGCTTTCAAGAAGGCGCGGAGTGCCGTGGACTTACACCTTCGCCGCTTTGGGACGAATCAACGGGCCCATGAACAGGAGATGCCGACCACGAAGAAGAAAAAGAGAGGTGAGGGCGTCTCGTGATTAACTCCGCAAGCGTACCCAGCTGGCTTCAGTCGGCCGTTCTGGACTCAGTAAACCCCTGTTTTTAACAATATTACGAATTCAGTGCGGTAACTAAAGATGTCTAGGTTTTTAACAGAGGCTTAAGTCACATTGTGGTTAACGTGATGGAGAAAGATTCCAAAGATTGGGTTAATGCGGTGATATAATTTAGGTTTATCTCGGCGGTTCTGTTGTACAATTGAAAATTGTCACTCTCGTGTTCTGATATGCAGCTTTGTAAGTTTCTTCTTTTGTTACAGGTTGCGCTAGTAAGTCCTTGTCTAGATATCTTAGGGTAATTACCCCCAATATCTTTTCAAACCTACGGAAGAAACACGGTTTCGTTTCAGTGAGGATTTTTTGTTCCAAAGCTGGAAAGGTCCCTTTTATTCACGTGTGAAGTATATTAGGTTTACGAATGAAGCGGCTAACTGCACAAAAGTTCTCCTCAATACTTTGAGACCTGTTCTTCAGCTAGAATGCCATTGACAGAATGTGTTCTTTTGTTTTAAAAAGCATACATTTAATGAGTATAGGATGGGTCCAGTTCGAGTGCACCCTGCAAACCTGACGTACACTCTCTTATTTTGCGTCGGTTGAATTTCGATTTCGACTTTTGTACTTTTTATTAATTAACGTTGTTGCTCTTCTTCTATTTCTCAGGATCACTTTCGGCAGTATTATATAAAATAAGACAATGACACTGTGACTACACTTTTGCTTCACCCAGTCGATCATAGACGTGAGCGAGATCTTTGGCTGTTAGAGTAGTTCAAGGTATTAGTTGGTCAACTTTCGTACTCTTTTGAGGGCAAGAGATCACGCGTGGAGCGGTCGACTGGAAAAGAGACTAAAACACCAAATAAATTGTGTATATAAGGCCACCGCGAAACGCAAACATCATTATGACTTCAAAGAATGTGGAGTAAATTATTTGCACTGAAAAAAAAACTGAGGGTGAAATGGGAAACTAACCCTTGCCTCTTAGGTGCAGACTCAGGTACGCTACCCCTAGGCCATAGAGTCAGGTTCGTTCGACTTCGTTAAAGGAGGCCTTGGGTTTTTTGTCTGGCTCTGTGCGTCTCTGCGAAGCGATATGTCCTGAGATCGTTGAAGGGAGCCATTAAACCTTTCCCGTCATACGTTTAAGGTGGATCTTAAATTTCCCCCGAATATTTCTAAGGCCAACAAGCGGTTTCCTCTTATTATTTTACACAACTTGCTACCTAATGCTCTATGTTCGAGCTGTAGCAAAGGTAAGTGGAGGAGATTTAGGGAGCCATGTGCAGAATAGTCAGAACCATTAAAAAAGATGTAGGCACCACAGAAACGAGCACAGGACGAAAGCACGACTAACAATTTAAACATTCATTGAAGAAATGCCGCAGAGTAACTTATCCATGCAGGCGCCAATCCAGAGCAAGAAAATGCGGTCATAAAAATAAATGGAATTGATTTCATATTCAAGAGCGTCGTAGATGCTGAAGAAGTACTTTGGTATGGGCTAGTTGGTGCATAGATTTTTGATGAATCCAGGACGGCGCGAAAATAACAAGGACAAAAGAGGCATACGAACAGGAACACGGCACACGAACAGGAACACGCGCCTGTGCTGCTGTGTTCGTGTGCCTCTTTTGTCCTGGTTATTTTCGTGGCGTCCTGACATCATCAAAAAGTAGATGCTGAACTCAAACAAAAATCTCCATGCAGTTTATCCTGAAGCCCACATAGCCTTCCTAAGGTTTGCTTGCAGGATGTCATTGAGAAAATGTGCAGCCATATAGTATCCGTCAGTGTTACAAAGCGATCTAAGTGTTTGGACAGCGCGGGTTTCCAATCAAGAATTATGGCAGCCATATTGGCGTCTGTGTTTAAGGATATGAATAATGGTGTCCAAAAGAAGTGAACATGTGAATGACGAAAGAAGTAAAATTCAATACGCTCTTTATTCGCACACAGTGGCTCACAACATCCAAAAACAGTCGCCGAGTGCAAAGGCATGGATCTTTCAGCGCCAGCAAGGAGTCACATCTCTGCACACGGATTCCGCCCGGTGCAAAAAAGGAACTGGAAACCCTAAAACATAACAATCAGTACATACAATGCAAGCCGGAAGTCGTTTATAAGATACACCTTACCTGTGAAAACTTTTAGTAGTCACACTGCTCTATCGTTTAACCAGTGGTTTAATCAGGATCACCGAGCAGCCAGCTGAGACCCTTACCTGGCGCTACCAGACTTAAAGTCTGACAAAAGTGACCAGGCTACAGAGTTTTCTTTTCAGCCGTGCAGTGGACCACTTGCTCCAACTCTCATGCGCTAAATCCCTGCAATGACAAGGTCTCAACTTCGTCCTTAGATTTCAATTTTTTTTATTTATCTTTTTTTTTTTGGGGGGGGGGCGGTATGGGAGATGGTACTTTAATAGCCCCACTACACTGCTGAGAGGCAAACCATGCATCCTGTGTCTGTGTTTTTTATTTTTTGCCTAAATGCAACTTGCACATGTTTTTGACGTTTTAATGAAGTTTCCATTCAAAGCCTCGGAAAAAACACCTAAAGCGTGCGAAATCGCTCAGTGTTTCGAGACAAAGGAAGAAAAAGGGTTTCGTAGCGATAGCTGCATTACACAAGCATTGCGAGCCTTCAGCGTGGCGGCGCCGTCACGTGGTCACTTTGTGCGTGTTGGTCACGTGGTTGGTCATGTGGTGCGGAGCAGCTGCCGGTGGCGCGGTGCGCCGGCGAAACCGAGTGGGCGGGGGGGGGGGGGGGGGATGATGGAGAGTGAGAGAGGGGGAAGGGAGTGAACCACGTCCAGGGACGAAGATGAAGAAGGAACACCCAGCGAAACGGAGCGACGAAAGAAAGACTGCAATTCGACGGGGCGAGTTCCCCTCGGAAAGCTGTGGCTATCGCGTCACTCCAGGTTTAACCAGAACTAAACCAGAGCCAATTTTTGTGTGTGTTCACCCTGTCTGAAGCTAAGGCGTAAGGAATTCATGTTTTTTAAGTTTCACGCGCATAATTCACATGTTGCAAAAAAAAATTCTAGTTACAATGCAGCTTTATTTATCCGGCCTTCTGTGTTGTGTGTGCTTTTTTTTTCACGGACTGCCACCCTTACCCCTAAAGTGATGCTAAGCTCTGCCTCGTTTTTAGTTTTTATTCACAAAAAACTGCTGGCTTTATAGCAAAGCCTCAAGCAGAAGTACTATCCAAGTGAGCAATCTTTTTCTGAATGAAAACAAAATTAACGCAGTAAACTTTAAACAGCACACAGAGAAATAAATTCGAAAATATATCAACAAATTATGCGATGCAAGATATCACGTCACGTTATAATTTCACGAAGTGGCCTTGGAAATAAATGTTCAGCATACGCAAAATTATTAGGAGCTTTTTATAATTTAAAGCGTTCTTTGACAAAAGCACATTTCTTAGAATCGTCCCAACAGTGGTAGGTCGTGATTAGCTCAGTGGTACGCACGCTTGCGAATACTACTATATAGTTCTCTTTGGTCCTATGCAAAGCGAAAAGCAGCATTGTAGTCCTCAGAGTTCGCGCTTTCGCTTTATGGAAGATCTCCTTCTCAGTAGTACGTTCTTTTTCGTGTGTGTGTTTGTTGCAAAGCAATCGGCATGTTATATCTGGAAAATATCGCTTTAATTTCGGTTCCTGTTTCATGAGATAATCCCAAAAAATTGAATTCCTGACATTTCGCTGATATCATAGATGTGATATTTCATTCCAAATTCGCAATTTATATATTGTAATAGTTTCTTCATGTCATCCCGCCCTTTCACTTTTTGTCCGATACCGGCAGAGCATCATTCCTCTTCGGGAAAAGTTTAACAATATCTTTTGCGAGCTCTATTTTCAGTGTTTAGTTCTCTTTGGAATTCATCAAGCTGTTTAGCCAAGTCTTGTTTGTTCTTCGGCGTCGCTGCAGTAATGTACACTCCGCTGAGTTCTGAGCTCAGCAGGAGTGTGCACGCTCAGTTCGGCAGAAATGCGGAAAAGTGCAGGAATTAACAAGTTCACGGAGAAAATTATTCCCGGATGCAAGTCAGTAACAGAGTTCTGGAGAAATGTTTCCAGAGAATTGCCACAGAACTACAATTACGCTGTTGGACGGCTAAAGCTTTAGCAACAGTAACCAAGCAACGCTATTTGTTCCTTAACCGTGTAGCGGAGCACTCCCGACAAACCACAAGTACTAAATCTGTGCAAGCTGTGTGGCACCATTCTCCTCACATTTGTTGACCTTTTAGTCTTCAGGGGTGCTGAAAGGGCTCTACTAACGTGCCGAGAACCTAGCCCAATTGCCCAATGTGGTCGAAATTATCCCGAGCCTTTCACTACGGCACACCTTCATACCGTGCGTCGCTTTGGGACGATAAACCCTATAAACCAAACCGAACTACACAAGATACTGCGAGCCTGGCAATGCTGAAAAGCAGGGCAATTTAGCTGTGAATCGAAAGAGTTGGTTCCCGTTCTATGTGTCCACTTGTCTGATGAAGTGCTTGAAGCGGAGTGAACTGGTAAAAACGCGAATAGTAGAACGTTCAATTATCAGGAGTGTCCTTCCTGACTTGGCTATGATGTGTGCGGCTGTTTGAGAAGCATGCAGAGAGGTTTTCGAGCATGATTCGATGCAAAGACATGATGTTCTCTAGCATGTAAATTCCGGCAGTTCATGATTGCACTTACCTAAGAGAATAAGAGTGGCTCGATTATAAGCTCGGTCGTAATACCTATCCAGCAGCAGATAAACAGCTCAGTAGGAAAGAGGAAATCATGTGGATGAAATGGAAAACAGGGGTGTTTCCAAACCCTCAACTGTACAGTAAATGGCATCCAGTAGTCTTTAATGCTAGCTGTAGGCACTGCAATAGCAATGCAGAACTATTCCACAAGGTCTGACCTGATCTTTCCTGAACTACACGAATAGAAATGTACAATCCTAGGAGACCTTATGGCTCAACCACGAACCAGAAGAACAACGCAAACTCATAGGTCTCGTCCTGGCTGCTCCGAGTCCCAAGGGATTCCAGCCTACGGTTCGAGGAATGAATTGTGGTTTATGGTATAGCCTTCTTCCCCGTCATGACGGGTGCAAGTAAAGTTATTTGCCTCTCTCCTCTCTCTATTTTATTTGTGTAGCCACACGCCGCGTCTCTGTCGTTGAAGAGGTCAAGGTACCAGCGGAATCCAAAGGCGAACCAAAGCCAGTCATTCAGTCTCGTCTAAGACTCGTGGATACGAGTAAGACTGCCGGGGAGGGGACCAATGCTCTCTGACAAATGAAGGACGTTGCCGCCAAGGGGATGGACTTGGTGAGAACTGTGGCCGAAACACTGAAGAAAGTGGGAAAATAAGCTGTCTATAATTGACGACTCTCAATGCACGGTCATGAAAAGAAATGAAGGGTTGTTGGAAATCTAAGTTGTAACTACATACACATTTTTGTCGCTGCGAGCCGCTCGGCCTAGAAGAGCAAGCCTCTATCCACCTAACTTGGCAAAATGAATTTATATACAAGGTGTATCAGGTGGCTAGAACCACAGTCTTCTCAGGCAGCGGTGCCCCTGTAGTGCCCTGTAACTTGATATTCGTCAATGTGAAGCACAAGTCATCGTTGCTCTGATGGGTGACTACTATCCCTGCAAATTATTACCAAGGATCGTCTGTAACGCAGTACTATGCTCCGTGTGCTGCTCTGGTGATAGGCCGCTGCTGAGTTCTGCCCAACAGAGGTCCTGGAACAATTGGTTCAAGCACGTTTGCTTTTTGTTATGCTTGTGTTCTGGCGGTCTCCAGGCATTCATCATTATTACTATATATTTTGTCGCAGACAATACACGTTCTCTGTCAGTACACGTTTGTTAGAGGCCCCGAAAAACTGCTTTTCTATATGTGCATGCATGTATATATTATAACCTACCCTTGAGGCAGGTATAGCCTAGATAGCAAGGTTCTTGACTACGCGGGAACTGGAGGTTGTAAGCACCTCTTCCCTAGTAGAGAAGCGTGTTTCACGGGCATCATGAACCAGTGACCTATCATCACCATCCCTACTTCGTCCACTGCAGGATTAAGGCCTCTCTCATACCTCTATAATTAACCCTGTACGGTGCCAGCTGCGGCCACCTTATTATCTGCGCAAACTTCATCTCGTCGGCCCATCTTTCTCCTGTCAACTGCTGCCCTTGCCTTTCTCAGTATTCAGTCCGTTAGCCTTGACGTTACGGTCAAGAAGGTGTATCAAGTTCTTTTTATTTGTTTCTTATTCCATGCGGATTGCTTCTACGGACCAACCACTCTATTCTTGTCCGTGTAGCCCAGTTTCTCGCGTAGAAGCAAATGGATAATGTTATGCTTAGAATGAAGATATGGAAAGTTCTGTTTCCGTGTGACACGCCCTATGCAAGTCACGACGCTGTGCCCAGCATAGAATTGTGCGATCGCCTAGCGGAGACATATTGACCCGATTTGGAGCCTCTCGAGACGTGCAACCGTGCGCTTTCGCTATTGAAGACTCCATGGAATTTAAAACGTCCGTCGAATGTGGAGGAAGACGGTGTTTGGAAGGATGTCGAGTGAAGCCGAGTGAGCTCGGTGTTCGCGCAGACAGGAGCAGTTTTATTCACAGCGGCTGTGAGGTTGCCTTCATCCGAAAGACCTAGCTATTTCAGGTGAGACGCTATGAATAAGGATAATGAAAGTTGAGTCTAAAAGAAACTTTTGGAAACAAATAGGAAGGAACAAATAGAGGAGGGAAGGGAAGTTCATCAGGGAGCTGCTAGCAATGAGATTGATTTGGCTGAGATGTATATACTCCTTATTTATTTATTACGCATACTGTTAAGGCACGAAGGCACCATGGGCACGATTTAACAAAAAAAAACTGAATAACTCGGCAAAGGCGCAGCAACAAGCATGCTTGGCGATTGTCCAATTGAATGCCCGCTGCTCTCGGCAGAGCTTAATTTAAAGCCGACAACGAACTTTCGAGATACGGCGAGCAAAGTAGCCACAACTGTCTGTAACAACGTAGAATCTACTCCGCCACGGCGTGAACAGTCGAGATAAATCTCGTTTCATCTTGCATAACAAACAGAGCGATAATGCCGTGTGCACGCAGCTTTGAAGAATCAACAAACATCAATAAGATTTGCGTCGTTAGACTCCTCTTAAAGAAGAACTGGCCCGACGCTTTACAACAAAAACAATTGTGGGGAAAAATGCAAGAACAATAATTAAAAATGCATGCACTGTGTACGCTAGCACGCTTAATAAGGCATTAGGTGCTCAGCATGAACCGCTACTAGCTGTGGACGGCGCCGCTGACACGCCATGACACCGTCGGGGGCTGCTTCGTAGTCAAGCTTTCCAAGTCGACGAAATATTAGTAGGGGCGGAAACAGCGACGCAAAAGCTTTTCACTCAGTACGCGGCGGCGAATGGGGTCCACACCCGTTCGCTATCACCCGGCTTGTATTCCGCATGTCTTCGGCACAGATTCTAACGCCGGGCTTCGATGCGCTGTTGGTCTTGAATGCGCAGCAGGGCAGGCGTCGTTGAGGTTGTCTTCTTTGGCAACGTTGTGCTGCATAGCGTCGAGCGTGCTCTAGGGCTCCCTGCCATGGACGAGCCTAAAAGGTGTCATCTGGGTGTTCTCCTGCACGGCCGCGTTGTATGCAAAGACGACGTAAGACATGATGACGTCCCCAGTCTTGGTTCAGCATCGACATAGGTGGCAACCATGTCTGCTATGGTCTTGTTGAGGAGCCCAGTAAGGTCATCGGTCTGCGGATGGTACTCAGTTGTCCTCTGGTGGCTTGTTTGACAATTATAGCGCAGGATTGCGTGCATCAGTTTCGTTGTGAACGCTGTTACTCTGTCGGAGATGAGCAAGCACTTCGGGGGCTCCGTGTCAGAGCAGCGCGCTTTCCACGAAGAATTTTGCGGTTTCTGCTGCTGTTCCATTCGCCACGGCTTTTGCTTCGGAGTAGCAAGTAAGGTAGGTTGTGGCTACGGTCATCCACTTGTTTCCAGATGTTGACTTCGGGAAAGGGCCAAGCAGGTCCATGCCGATCAGCTTGTAGGAAATTGACGGGGGATCAATGGGGTTCAGGAATCCTGCTTGTCGGGTGGGAGACACTTTTGTCGCTGACAATCTTGGCCTGTTTCCGCAAAACGTGCGATATTTCCATATCGTCATGGCCAGTCATAACTGTATTGAATGCGGCGGAGGTTGCCAGAAAACCTGAAATGGCAAGATTCCGGTTCATCGTGGGAAGCCTGCGGAATTTCTTCTCTTAAACTGTTTGGAACGATGAGGAGCTCGTGGTGTTGTTGGGGGTGAAGTTTTTTTTTTAGGAGGACGCCATTAAGCAGAGAGAAAATAGAAAAACTTTGCTTTAATGCTGCCAGTGGTACCAAGCCTTTGCCTTTGAGATACTGGACGAGACGTGTAGCTCGGGGTCCAAGCGTTAGTGTTGCGCGAAGTCGCTGGTGCATATGGGCCCAAAAAATGCGCCTTCATCGTCGTCTTCCGGCGGTTTGTCTACTGGGGAAGAGATGGGCAGTCCGCATCGGTGTTCCTTCGTCCAGATTTGTAGACGACGGTCCGGTCAAATACCTGGAGGCGCAAGCTTCATAAAGGAGCCGGCCGGAGGGGTCCTTCAAAGCGGCAAGTCAGCACAGCACATGGTGTTCGTTGACCACCTTGAGTGGTCATGCGTGCAGGTATGGGCGGAACTTCGACGCAGCCAAGATGTAGGCGAAGCACTCCTTCTCGGTCGTCGACTAGTTAGTCTGGGCTTTCAACTCAAAAATTTTATTGTAAGTTATTACTTTCTCCAGTCGGTAGCTTTTTTGAACGAGAACGGCGCCAAAGCCCACGCTGCTTGCGTTGGTATGAATTTCAGTGCCAGCGTTTTCCTCAAAGTGCCCAAGGACTGTAGGAGACTGTAAACAGCGCTGAAGTTCTTTAAAAGTTTTCGTTTGCGGCGCTTCCCACTTAAATGGCACATCTGCCTTTTTCAGATGGGTGAGAGGATTGGTGATGCGCGAAAAATTCTTGACGAATCGTCAGTAGTGCGCTTACAGTGCGAGGAATCTGCGCACAGCTCTCTTATTGGCCGGCGGTGGAAACTGTGTAATAACAGCTGTTTTCTGTTTGTCTGGGTGTACTCCCTCCTAGCTTACAATGTAACCTAGGAACCGCACCTGTTCGTAGGCGAAGTAGCACTGTTCTGCTTTCAGGGTCAGATCAGACGACTTGACTGCATCCAGCAGTGTTGGAATTCTTTTCAGATGGTGATCTGAGAGTGACGTGAGGACAACGACGTCCTGTAAATAAACTACACAAATCTGTACTACACAAATCTGCTACTTTATGTTTTTCAGCATCGTATTAATTACTCGCTTGAAGGTTCGTGATGCGGAACAGTGAGCACACGGCATCACCGAACTCGAAGAGGCCATCCGGAGTGATGAATGCAGTCTTCTCTCGATCTCTTTCAGCCCCTTCAAATTGCCAGTAGCCGCTCTTGAGGTCTATCGATTGGAAATACTTGGCGTTGCAGAGCGAGTCCAGTGTGTCGTTGACGCGGGGGAAGGGTAGACATACTTCTTTATTGTATTGTTCAAGCGGTGATAGTCAACGTAGAAACGAAGTGTGTCAGAGGCTCTTCGATGGCTGTATGACGTCTTCGCGAAGCATTTCTTCCGCTTGGTCCAAGATGACTTGTCGTTCTCGCGGCGACACATGGTAGGGGGTTATGGCAGAGAGATTACGCGTGCTGGTTGGTTACAGTGCGGTGTTTGGAAATCGGCGTTTGTCGGACCTTCGGCGATGACGAGATGCACTTGCTATAGCTTTTAAGCAGAATGCAGAACAGGTTTCGCATCTTCCGGTCACGCCTGGGGTCATGTGGATGAGGTGCGTCCAATCTTGCTTTAGTGAATTTTCTCGTAGGCGTCGCGTACGTCGGATAGTTCTTAGAAGAAAGGAATTGTCGTTCATCTCTTATTGTGCCAGTATTCTTGGCTGAAGTTCGTCAGCAGCACATCAGCTTGGCCATTGAGGAAATGTGCAATGCCCCTTCCGATGCCGATTCCTCCCACTAGAAACAAATCTGTGGCCCAATCAATGACAGTTTCCATATTCATGGCTCCCATCGCGCCTAGGATGATCATGAGGCTTGATCGGGGTGGTACGTATTGTTCATCCAAGGCAACATGATGCTCCATAGTTTTCATCAAAGGGATGGCTTCGTCCGTCGAAAGCGCGATCATCTGGAATCTCAGCTCAATTATCGTCTGATGCTCATGCAGGAAATCCGTGCCCCAGTTCACTTCGCGGGAGCATTGCTTTAAAGCTAGGAAGATCGCAGGGTAGGTATGCCTCTTGACGGTCACTCGTGCAGAGCATCGTCTCGACGGCATAATAGGCTGACCTCCTGCGGTGCGGATTTTATTTATTTATTTAGGATACTGTCTGTGTCTGGGTTGGCATTACATGTATCACAGCAAAGGATAACATTTCTAAAAGCGGCTTTACAAAAGATAACAATAAAGTAGACAATTCATAGCACAGAAAAACTGAAATGAATTTGACAGATTAGCACAAGTAACTGAAAGTAAAAACATCCTAGTTCAAGAACATCAACAATAACGTGGGCGCAACACAGTGTACTCCTTGAAATAGACAAAAATGAAGAAGCTTTCTAACCACTACTCTAGATTTAAATCACGGCTTCTAGTTCGGTACAAAAATTTGAAAATGAATCAGCGTTAGTTGTGGATGCGTCTAGACAGTTCCATTCTCTTGTTACTAGCGGGAAGGAACAATCTTTGAAGGTGTCACTGTGATAAGGATATTCGGTTAGCGTATACGCGTGCTGGATTCTTAATTCACGTTTTTGTGACAGTGAAATGTAGTTTGATGAATCGATCCTAAAAGTGTGGTTAAGAAGCTTATAAAGGAATTTTAGTCGCGCGCTATATCCTTGTTGATAGTGTTTCTAGCCCAGAGATTACAGATAGTTGTGCTGGTGAGTCGTTTGTTTTGTATCTTTTGTGAATAAACCTCACTTAGGTTGAATTCTTTCTAATAGTGAAATATTGGTTACAGACTGAGGAAACCAAATAGTGTTAGCATATTCCAGTACATGTCTTACAAACATTTTATAAGCTAAAAGTTTAGTTTCTGTTAGCGCAAGACGAGGACTCCTTTTAAGGATAAATCTTAACGCTGTTGAAGTGATGCGGTCGATGTGTTTGCGCCATCTAAGATCGTTAGTGTATGTAACTCGTATGCATTTGTGTTCATTGACGAAGGCCAGTGGAGTACCAATGATTTTTTACAAGAAATTTGGTGGTTGTTTTTTTCTAGTTATTGCTGTTGCTACAGATTTCAACTTGTTAATTGACATTTGCCAGTCATTACACCAGTCCGAAAGTTTTTGCAATGATCTGTTAAGAATGGCATGATCTTCATGGCATCTGATTTCTCTGTCAATTATACGTTCGTCTGCAAAGAGTGATGTGACAGGTAATGGTGTATTAATGTCATTAACAAATATAGGAAACAACAATGGCCCAAGGACAGAGCCTTGAGGAACTCCGGATGTGGATGGTACCGTATCAGATTGAATGTTATGATACAAAATGAGTTCGGAACGTTGCCGCAAGAAATCTTGAATACAAGCCAAAAGTTCCTCATCACCGATGTAACCCCGTACTTTTACGATTAGTTTGGAATGACATACGCAGCCGAAGGTTTTAGTAAAGTCGAGTAATATGATGTCAGTATGGCTGTTATTGTCAATTCTTAAAGCTAGGTGATGCACAACTTCTGTAGATAAGCCGCGGCAAAATTCATGCTGATGAGGCGATAATAAGTTATTGCGCTCTAGAAACTCTGTTAGGTGCTTTGAAATTATATTTTCTAGTAGTTTACATGCGGTACTAGTGAGTGATATCGGCCTAAAGTTGGAAACCGAAGTATTGCCTGTTTATGGATCGGTAATACCTCGGGAATTTATAGTCCTCTGTCTGGAAGTGGCAAGGGATTTACGATAGATTAGACCTAGGTACCTGCTGCCGGGTTCGGCATCTCATTTTAAAAAACCGTCTGGAATTTCATCTGGGCCACTTGCTTTTTTACTGTCCAGACCGAGCAGAAGAATAAAAACACCAGCGTCGGTAATGTTAAGGAGACCAATCTCCGAACCACTGCATAATTCTGCTCCGGGTATAATACAGTTATCTACAGTAAACACTGGACGAAAGTAATAATTATAAGCGTTTGCTTTTTTAATCTTTTCTTCAACTGGCAAATGAGAGTTATTATTTTCGTTTGTGCTAAAATGTTTCCAGAACGATCGCGGATTATTCGTGAGGAAATTAGGAAGTGTAACCTAAAAATAGTGTTCTTTGGCCTTTTTTGCTTTTTGCTTAAAGTCTGAAGCAGCATTCGCCAGTCCACTTGTTCAAGTGCGGTTACTCCTTTGGATTTCATGTTCTGCCTGATCCGTTTAACTCGTTGTTTTGCACGAACAGCCTCACTTGTAATTCAAGGATTTTTCGTTCGAGGGCGTATTGTTAACAGCGGTACAAAATGAGATATGCAGTGACCTACAGTGTTCTTAAACATAAGGCAGAGAGCATTAATATCTGTAACTTTATGGCATGAAAGCCAGGAAAAAGAGTAAAATTCATGTTCGAGATAGGTGAGTACGCTAGCATCGAGAGCTATGTCAAAATTACGCACCGTTGTTAATTCGGTTCGAAGGGTGATAGTGATTCCAAGGGGTAGTAGGTATATGGGAATTTCATAATCAGACATCCCTTTGATGATGTCAGTCTGTGACCGGTCCAGCGGAACATTATCGATGAGAAATATAAGATCAAGTGTTGTTTTCGTTGTATCTTGAGTGCGTGTTGCACATGATACAGTTTAGCGATGGTTAAAGTTCAACATTAAATCGACGACCGTATAAGTTGCAGGAGATGAGAGGTGCATATCAGTCCAATTCATCTCAGGTAGATTTAAATCACTCATGAGTATAACTCGAGTATTGGTATTGCGAATGTAACGTTGCATGAACTCTTGAATGATTGTTATACTCTCGTGCACTGAAGAAGGGCTACGATAAACACAACCTACGACAATATGAGCACCATTGGCTTCTAGCTTACAAAATATAGCCTGGGCTTCTTCTACATCTGGCAGGATCACAAAGGAAAAGTGTTGTTTTATTAGTAGCGCTACCCCTCCGCCACGTGTCTGGCGATCTTTACGTGTTACTGAATAGTTTGGAGGGGCGATTTCATCATTCGAAATATTTGCCGTCAGCCACGTTTCGGTGATGCCTACTATATCGGGATCGTGCTCTAGTAGCAAGTTCTCAAGGTAATCAGTTTTGTTGAGCATACTTTGGGCATTTATGTTTAGTATTGTTAAGTCGTTGATTGCGCCCTTCGTCGGGTGCTCTGCGACGGGGGCCGGCTTAGATAGTCGTTTTTTTTCTAATGGAACTATGTCATTTCTTTACACATCACATACAAATATGCGGCTTCGATGTAAACTTTATCAAATGAAATCGAAACCTTCTCACGTTTGTAACGGTAAGGCTTAGATTTTTCCCACAACTTCTTGCGCAGTTCTTGTATTTTTGGTGAGTAATCTTCGCCAATCGAGTAGTCCTTTTCCTTTAGCTTGTGGCAGTTTTTCAGTGTTGCGGATTTTTTTCTTGTATCAAGGAGTTTCAAAATGACCGGCCGTGTTATGTCGGGTCCTAGTCTACCTAAAACAAGCATTCGTTCGATAGCAACCGGGTCTAGCTCTAGGGTGTCTTGTATTATTTTTTTGTTGACAGTGCTTTCAAGAGAGCCATTAGTTTCACCATCATTTTCAGGTAAGCCGTATATGATCACGTTTGATCGTCTACTGCGGTTGTCCAAGTCGTCCATTTTCTTTTCTAGCTTTTTGATTATACAGTCCGTATCAGCTATCTGCTGATGGAAGGAGGCAACAGAATTCTCAAGTCCGGTTAGTGCATGTACTGTTGTGATGTGTTGAGTTTTATGGCACATATGCGGCGAAGGCCATCATGCCCGAAACGCAAGGTATATAAAATTGTCTTGGGTCGGATTTTATATAACAGAAATGAAGCGGTAATGTAAAGGACATAAAATATTTCACGCCATGTAGTGAAGGTAAGAGGCGGAATTTTTCGAAATGGCCAATGGTGAAAGCTTTAAAAAAGGTCAGGTAACCTCAGCGGCCATCTTTTGCAGAGGAAGGATGTTGAGGCCCCCTACGAATGAAATACACACCTCAGCATTCTTCTCAGGAATGAGAAAGTGGCTGAGGTGTATCACATAAAAGTGAGGCATTCACAGTTCATTAAGACAGCCAACCTCTCATAAAAAGATAAAAACATGAGAAATGTCAACAATTGCATTATCACTCAAGAGTAGTGCTGGGTGAAATGGAATGCTTTGATTTTAAAATTGACTAAAATATTTTTCCTTAGTTTTTTCTAGGTTTAAACATGCGAATAAGATATGGTTTAGTGTGAGCTCGTCGCCGATTTTTCACAAACGGGTTTGGCTTATTTTGTAAGTAAGTAGTTGTGTGTCAAATGTGTGTGTCCTATGCAAAGGCGACATAAGATTACTTCAGTGAAACGTTCCTGGTGTCTACATGACTTCCATTCCCCCAAGGTGGGCTTTATGAAGTGTAGTTTGTTGTTCAGCTCATTATCCCACTCTTTCTTCTCTTTGTTCTTTAATTTGTTATGTATGAAATTCATGGAGTCTTGAAAAGATATGTTCACATTTTTTTATTTCACCATTTTGAGCTTTTACTGCTGCTGAGTCTGCTCTCGTTACCCTCTATGCCGACGTGGCTCGGGACCCAGCAGAACCTTATCATATGTCGTTGTGTTGTGACTTTTCCTGTGCTGTGTATGATGTGGCCTACTAAGGGTTCAACTGCGGTTCTTGACTGCAGCGCTGTGAGTAGGCTGAGGGAATCTGTGTATATTATACTGTTCTCGATGTTCTCATGTGCTATTTTGTCCACAGCCACACACACTGCGTAATATTCAGCAGTTTAGTGCTTCTAGTGCATCTAGTTTTTTGTTTCTTTTTGTCGATATCGTCTAGCATGTTTCCATTATGTCCTTAATGTCCGAAGCTATCTCCTTAAGCTGCTTGACTATTTGAGTCATATCCGCTCCCGGGTTTGTTTCTATATCTCCTGCCAGCAGCAGAAGTTTTCGCAAGCATGACGCCCATGCAAAGCACGAAGCTCAGTAGCCGCGGACATGGCAGCACTATAAAACATGGGTCACTTGAACAAAAACATCTTCCGTACTGTTTCCACACCTCCACAATGAAGAAAACGGATTCTGAGCGAACAGCATCCCTGAAGTGCTGCCGTGCCCAATGCCAGATGAGCGTTCGTCCGTGCTATATATTTTCCAGTCCAGCGGTGGCGATCTCGTTAGCTCAGGCGCAGTAGACACTGCGCAGCTTGTCTCCGATGGGTGGGCCAGGTGGTATGCCGTTGTAGCTGAGGGAAGTCGACGATGCGGCGCATGGAAATCTGTGTCGAAGACCCATCGTGCCGTCGTGATTGCGTTGGTCTGTCTTGTGCTCCCAGCTGAGGCATGAAGAAGCAGGCCAACGAACACGATCACGATGAAAGAAAACAGATTCTGAGCAAACCGCATCCCTGTAGTGCCGCCGTGCCCAATTTGGGCCGTCCAAAGCGGTCGTCACTTTCTTAAGTTGCGCGGCGAATGTTCCATTCATCACCGAATAATTGGCCGCTTTGTCGACTACAGCGGTCGACAGCCGTTCATATATACCACCTTCATGTCGGATATCCTTACTCTTTCGTTGCACGTCTTCCTCCGCGTCGGGTCACTGCTTCGTCGGGTATGTGAATCTTGCGTAGGGTGTGACCTCAGGGCTTTTCTGGGTGGCGGCGCCATTCTGAAGTCCGGTGGTGTCTTGGTCGAGGTCGTGTTTGTGTGCGGCGTTGGTGTAGTTGGTGCGGCGTCATCATGCGACGTGGTCGGTGAAGGATTTTCGTCGTTTCGCTGGTCCCCAGGGTTCCCCGCAGTGCTCCGCAGGGCGTCCCTAGCCACCTGCGGAGGCGGGGGGTGGGGGGGGGGGCGGGAATTCCGCGAAGAGCCGCTACGTAGCTGCGGCTCGGTAACGCAAATCGCGGTGTGAACGGTGTGTTGAGAGGGACAAACGGCTCGATGACGTGTAATCCTCTCGGCGCAGACTTGTCTATCTCCCGTGTTCGTAGGGCGGGGCTGATCGTGGGTCCTCCAGAGGTCTCTTTTTCTTGTCTGAGATTGAGTATACGTGGCCGGGCGTTTGATTACGATCTTTGGGGCCGTGCAGAGGGCTCCTGACGGAGAGTGGAACGACACCTTTGGTTGCGCACGACGGCGACCTGGGATTCAGTGGCCTTCTGAATCGGCATGTCAAGTGCCTGTTGCACTTCTTCCGTACCACATCCATTATTCGAATTATTTGAATCAGAATATTTAGTTAAATATTAAAATAATTAATTTTTGAGCCACTCTCTTCCACAGTTGGGAGGTAGAAAAGCGGAGAAAAGGAAAAAGCTCCTCTACGCTTTGAGGAGAGAGGGAAATATATAAGGGAAGAAGAGGGTAGGAGGCGATGTGTGGCTAGATTAGATTTCGCTGATGCGAATTAGTCATTGGGCTTTCAAACCAAATCTATAAAAAAGCTGTAAATGGCTAAACGAAAGCTATAACAGCTTTCCTTCATTAATGCACTCAGCCTGTTAGCTTACCTATACAAATTTTTCCAACAAACAATTATTATAAGTAAACTCTATTTCTGTCTTTGCAAGGGCGATAGAATGGCTGATTACGCATTTTTGTCTCCCCTGGTGACTGTGGACTGCGTCCATTATCTGCATGAGCTTCTGACAGCTTCTGACAGCACGCAGCCTCACGGGCTGGATCAAATATTGCTTGAAAATAATCTCCGTGCCTTTTGGAGTGTCCTGCTAATTTGCCAAGCCCTGCTCCCAAGAGTTCCGGGGCTATCTTAATCGTTCGCTCAAGTACATTCTCCTCTATGTGATGCAATGTCAGCCACATCGCAAAGAAATAGAGCATGCGACTTCTGTATCCCACGGCAGAATGTTTGTATTCTTGGCTAGCCTACCTGTAGTTAGCGTCTTATACGGCTCCTGACGTTTCGCAGGCCTTTTTTAAACGTGCATGTTATTTTCTGCCCGAAGAGGACAATGAGCTGACATCGATTGGACATTGTATACGCGTATAGTATCAAACTGGCCTCATTTCATACCAAATGCACGAAACTCGGAAAATTCCGGAAGCCTCAGCCCCACTGAAATGCCGGATGTTCTCCGCTGTACAACGGGCGGCTGCATCTCCTTGCAACGCACGCGTGCGGAAGAAAAAGTCTTCATGGGTTCAAAATAAACTACGTGCAGTTATCGAGGGAAGTAGCAGGCTTGCAAACAAACTGCTCATCGGAATAACCAAAGTATACATCTGCGACCACGATGCTAGCGTATGGCCTTCGTTACATTGTGTGATGTCTTGAAGTGTACACATAAGCTTCGAGGGCTTCCCAAAATCACGCGAGCCGTAGTCGTGTTTTAAAGCCTCTCGTTCAACACCACATCTCAGTGTAAAAATGTACGTGCATTCCTCATCAACTGTGGTGTCGAATATCGCGTGTTTGTAGGCTAACTGCACATTAAGAATGACCACAGAAAACCCTTGCAACTGACTCTGCTTTGGTCACTATGACATTTACGTTCCTGTATTGCTTTCTGTAGGCTGTAAGCGGAAAAGAATCACGGTATGTTCCGCCCGACCGTAATCTGTGCCTGCCCGCTATAGCTGCCGACAGAGAGCGCATAATTTTGACTAATACACATCAGCTTGTTGAACAATTTCCTAGCAGAAGCTCGTGTGCTGTTCATACCATATCGCTTCAGGTACATATCGCATGTGTAAGCTACTCCCCACCCTACCACCCCATAGAATTAATATGGGTCTCCCCTCACATGGGTCACCCAGGTAACGAAGCAGCCCACTCCTCTGCTCGAGGATACGTCAACCGAGCAGGGCCTGTCACCGCCTGAGGGGGATGCTCATGAAGACATGGTCTCGCGTTATGAAATCTGCCTTCATTATCGCGATAAGCTTAGCTCCTAACCGTCTCCTCCCAAACATATGACTAGACTATAACAGGTGACATAGCATCAACTTGAGTCCCGCCCGTTCCCATCCCCTGCTTTCTTAACTTTGATCCATCCAGGACTGTTCTCGCCAGATTGCGCCCTTTGCGTGGCACCTTTAGCTAATTTCAATGACATTGTATGTTTCAATGCTACGACTTCCACCCTCCAGACAGTTGGAAAGCTCTAAGACCTCGAGCGATGGGAGGCTGCGGGGTCCAGCTTTTACCCGGCAGTTCAAAAGCGGCTGGCGGACTGGGTTTTGGATGTCGCTAGGAAGCATTACCTTCCGGCCACAACACGTAGCCAAGAGTCGACCCGTCAAGGGTTTACCCGTCTTAAGGTTCCCAATACTGCAACAAAGTTTTTCACAACCACCGCAGCGTCGCTGCGTAGATGAGCCAAGTGAGTAGTGTTAGTGCATGCATATGGCACTACTAATATATTTTTGCAGGAATCTTCAAAGCATATCTATCCGACTTTCTACTGCGCAGAAAACATGGAACACCACGCGCTCGCATTGCGCTACACACACTGGCGACGTGCATACATGTTTGTGCCAGCATGACAACATATCAAAAAAAAGCAAGCACTTACGTCAGTATACCCTCGCTGGGTCCACAAAATATCTGATTGGAGGGCTAAAGTGTGAAAGAAGCGGATTTACCAGCCGTCTAGCAAACACAACACAGCGTGTGCGCCACTGAAAGCTTGCGGTTGTGAACTTGGTGCGTACTACGCCCACATGGAACCTGACTGCACGATGATGATGATAATGATGCCCTCCGCCGAACCTGGTTGACTGCACACAATATGAGGCGAAAGATTCTGAGCATCGTCGTCTTTTATGCTCTGCTTTCATCGTATGATTTAATCGCATTTCAACGGTAATTTGCCTAATCGAAATTGGCCTTTACACGTAGTTGAGGTGTCCTCCAATAGAAGTGCAGAGGCCTCTCCACAAAGCTGGGAGAGCTCAAATCTCGACTTCGCATGAACAAGCTCCAGGTGTGGGCCCTCCTACTACTGCAGGAGACCAATGCCTTGCCATCCATTCCGGGCTTTAATGGACACATGTCTCCTTCAATGAACGACCGTCGTGTGCACACTGCTGCCCCTCCGGAAAAGGCGACGGTGTACGTTGATGCGCGTTTCGTCAAGTCCGCCTCTCTCTAGAAAACTGGTGCACCTCATATCAAGAAGTAGTCGCAGTGGCTGTGAAGCTTCCCAAGGCAATTGTTGTGGTCGTGTCATACTAAGACCCGCGGGTGTAGCTCCCTCCCGCGTTATCCTGGGGAGGCTATTAACTCTACGACGACAACACCCAGGGTGGCCTATTTTAGTCGGTGGTGAGTTTAACGCCCTTCATCCGGAATGGGGGTACCCAACTTCAAGCCCCCGTGGTAGGCGTTTGCGGAACGCATTCGCTGATGCACTGCTTGTTTTACTCATCCATCCAGTTTCAGCAACGCGGACTGTGCGCCATGCTCGCAGTCCAACATATGACCCGGCACTCCCCCTTGGTAACTGGAGCCAGACTGCTGGGGTAGGGGCCACCATCCTATCATCATCGGTCTCCATCCATCAAGGGCCCTCCGATTACGCCGTGGGTGTTCTGTGGTCAATTGGCATACCTTTCGCAACACCTTCGAAGATCTCTCTCTGCAATCATCTACCCTATACTTGTGGACTGCATACAAACTGCGCTGAATAAGACTATTGCTGTCACCTGGACTGACGTCAATCGCCCTGCGCCGGATGTGGGCCTGCTTAACGTGTGTGCTGCTCACAGAGAAGCGGAGATGGCAGCTCCCCGCGACTCCACTTTTGCGCAAGCACGGACAAGGCAGAATTACCTTACTGCCAAGGCTCGCAGATATGAACGCAATCTCTCGCGACGGCAGTGGCATGCGTGGTGTGAGCAGTTCTCGACAAAGTCATCGAATGTTGCTCTCTGGCAACAATCCGTGCAATTGAACATGGTTCCTGTCGTCATGACGCAGCGGCCACAGAATGCTTCGCAGCTAACTTAGCTCCTATGATTTCGCCAGAGAGGCAGCACGGAAGTTTTTCCCCTAGTATGATGTGTTGCCTTCAAGGGTCATAGGAGCCCCCTTGGCTGCCATTCCAGCATATGCCGATAAGCTCCCATCTACAGCGCATGCAAAGAGAATTGCAAGCTTATTTTCCATGCCCGAGTTGCTTGCAGCAATAGATGAGGCCCGTCGGAAGACTGCGCCCGGTCCGGACTTCTTTCCGTAAGAGGTTTACAAGAACTTAAGTTCCGCTGTACTGCCTCAATTCCTCGCGTCCATTAACAAGGTATGAATAGAAGGCGTCGCACCAGAAACCTGGAAATCGGCTTTTGTGATTCCCATACCAAAGCCGGAGAAGCCACCGACAGACTTAAGAAATTTCCGGCCCATATCGCTTACACCAACATTGTGCAAGCTTACCTAAAAAATGCTTGCCACACGACTGTCGTGGTGGCTTGAGCACCATGGTTTCTATCATCCCTCCCAAATTGGCTTTCGTAGGTCCATAGGTAAAGAAGATGGACTGGCTGTCTTGGCGTCAGCAGTTCTGGACTCAACTCGCTGCCACAATGTACGTACTGTACTGGCCATGGATGTTGAAAAGGCGCACGATAATATCAGTCATGCTGCCATCGTGGAATCGATTCACATGCTGCATTTCACCGTTAGAGTGCGCAATTTTGTTAAATCCTTCATTGAAAGCCGAGACTTTGCCATACGCCTCAGTGGTGAGGCCGCCGGATTATTTGTGCCTCCTCGTGGCGTTCCCCAGGTATCGCTATTGTCGCCAACATTATTTAATAATGCTTTTGTCCCCCTTGCTTGGCGCTTACATGATGTCTCTGAGATTTAGTTCTTATTGTATTTTGATGATATAACGGTGTGGAGCACTCAAAACTACCTTATGACTCAAGCAGCAGCCCTACAATGAGCTATAGATATTACGTCGACTTATGCTTCTTTAATTGGTCTTCAGCTTTCAGTGAGCAAAACTACGTTCGTGTCAGTCGCCAACCGCTGGGGGCGCCGTAAACTCGCTGCAACGTCAATTCGTCTCCATCTATCCGGAACTCCAATTCAAGGAAGCTCGACCGTAAAAATCTTGGGCTTGCCAGTACAAGAGTCAAGAACAAGTACTGCTTGGCTTTCTCGGGCTAAAAAGCAAGCTATCCAGGCGTTTGGTCCGATTGGACGCATTGCTCCCAAAACAGGCGGAGCCTGTTCTCATGTTGCACGACAGTTGGTGCGGGCGGTTGTGCAACCGCGCCTCGCTTATCAGGCCCAATTCCAGCATTTGACGAGGGCTCAATGGGGTCGCCTAGAAGCCGTTAATCGAGCGGCAATGAGGGTCATAATTTGCCCTCCCAGCATTACCCCGATCGTGGCGCTCCAAGAGCTTGCGCAGCTGAATACTATAGACGAGCTGGTGCAGCAACGTCGCGATACTCGCCGCCTAAAGTCAAACCTTACAAACAACGTATGCACTCCATTCTACAGCCGCCCCCGCCAGTTATTCCTCCATGGTGTTTTGTGGAGCTAAGCGACAACAAGCAAACTGATCTACGTCGGCCATCATCTACCAGCGCGGCATCGCCGTTTCGTGACCGAATTACAGAGCAAGACGCCAATCTGCAGCATGGCTTCATAGTTATATACGTTGACGCAAGCATCCAGGCCTGCGAAACAACAACGGCAGTTTACTGTCCTTGCAAGCCTGCCCTGAACAAAACGTCAAGGTTTCGCCTCTCAGAATCTCCTTCCTCGTTCTGTGCGAAGATACTTGCGGTTCAAGAGGCACTTTCCTCTGTGGCCGCCGTTCCCATGCTACCTACGGCCCGCATTGTCATTTGCCCCGACGCCCTTCACGTCACACGCCTACTACGACGAGTCAGTCGCACCCCAGAAATCTGCCAAGACATCCATCGTCTAGCGGCACGCATCCCGCCGCAAATCCGTATTGAGTGGGTACCGCGTGACCTCCTGAGCACACAAAGCCGCGCAGATTCTGCGACCCGCCTTTCGACCCCAACCTCGTCTTTGCCTCCAGTGCTCACTCTGGATGACACCACCCTCATTTTATCAAGAAAGGAACACCTCCAGAGCAGCACACGTGCTCTAATTCCTACGTGTGCGGTAACCCTCCCCCGTTGTCTTACCCGTGCAGAGGAGGTTGCGCTTCGGAGGATACGGGTCAGGGTTGCCCTAACTCCAGCTGTGGCACGCAAGTGGCCGCATTTCAAAGATTTTTATCCCTGCCCAGGGTGTCCAGCCTGCAAGATCAGACACTGTGAGGCGGATATCCACCACCTGTTGTGAGTTTGCCCAGCGCTGAAGCCGACGAGAATTCGGCACCTGGCGGCGGTGGGTCTCTCACCGGACAATCCGGATTCCTATATTTCTAGGACACAGAGTCCATATCATCGTTCACTACTTGATTTCATTAGATCATCCCAACTTTTTTCATTTATTTAGACATCTTCCTCATCTCTCGTTTCATAGCCTTTATGTCATGAGGCAATAAACATCGCTTGAAAAGAAATTGGTTTCCCATGAAAGCGCCGGAGACATGTACAGCCGCAGTTGCATAGATTCGCGTGTGTTGGCGCCATGCGTACTTAACCCTCAAACATTTTTCTGGCCTGTAAAATCTTTGTTTGAGACCAAACTTACGGATTTCCTATCACATGACGCTAACTCAGCAGTATAGCCTGATTTCGTACTCTCCTTAAGTGTTCGTTTAAACTTTTAATTGAGAAAACCCATTAAACAAGAATTGCGGAAAATTGCGGCTTATATAACGACACTGCCTAAACGAAATAAAGCATCACATCACTTTGAAAAGATGCTCTCTTCAAATCAGCACAAGAATTATTGAGGACTCCATTAGATAGGAGATTGGCTCTAGGCCAAAGCTGTAGCTAGACGAACTATGCCAAATGTCACGCCTGACCATCATGTGAACATGCAAGCAGCTGTCAAAGACGCATTAAGCGTAAAAAAACGGGCCTGAAAAAAAAGAAACTTGCAAGAAGCACGCGAAGAATAAAACAAAGTTCATTCCTAGAAATCGCTCCTTGCAGCACCAGGCCTGTCATCCCGATTCTTTACTTGTGGTTGGCTGTGGGTGTGTGTTTTCTATTTATGTTGCTCTCAGAACGCAGCCGTAAATTCCTTCGATTGCTTTCGTGTGTCTTCGATAACTCTTTTCCGCAGGCACAGTGCAAAAAAAAAGATCTTCCGCCCTTGACCATATGATTTTAGCTTCACTGTGTTGTGCCTAAATGGACCTGCAGCACATATTTCATTTTTCTTATGAGGAAACGGTCTTACTGCGTCTCCAGAGAGTTTTACTAAGTGGTTTGCGCTGTAGCCAGATTTTGTAGCCAGTGGCGGACCCGCCATACCTGACTACGTGAAGGAATGCTACAGAAGGAAGGGTACAACACACTTGAGGGAAGTCACCCAGCCACAGTCTCTTCAGTGTACTGGCACTGCCTGAAATAATTTCTTGCATGAGATGAGGTGGCGCCCACGAGACGGGCTATTAAAATTAACACGTTTTGGCGGGCTAGTTGGTTATGCATCTTGAATAAACAGCGCGAACAAAGACGAGCACAAAAGACAAGAAAGCGAACACAAAAGACAAGAAAGCGAACGACAGCGCCGTGTCGTTTGCTTTCTTGTCTTTTGTGCTCGTCTTTGTTCGCGCTGTTTATTCAAGATATTAAAATTAGCCCTTTGATGGCATGGCAGCCAAAACAAAAAATTCGGCAGCGACCCTTTAGACTGCTTACGTGCGGAAAAGCAAAAGCATTACTGTCACTGGGTGCATTGATTACGCGTAATCTTTGTACATGCGCTACAGTTATTTTCTACGAGTTTGTTCTTGCGTATTGAACCACTCGGATCGCTGTTCGAAGAACGGTTGCATCACAGTTTTAACACGCGAGTACGGTAGGCATACAGTTTAAGGTGCATATGCCGTCGGTTCGAATCCCTGTCGCAAGCTAGCTTTGAACTTGACTAACCCATGTGAGCTATGTGCAGCAGGAATCGTAGAAGACCACCCGCAATGCTGTAGGATAAACGGTCCCGTCAAAATTTCGGTGCGAATGTCGGGAAAGCTGGTGCTACATGGAGGTCGGTCAGTGGCGGGCATATACCAGGTGTGCCAGCTAAATGTTACCAAGGTTTTAAACAACACGGACTTCCCAGGCTGCGTGAGACCAACTGAGGGTTGTTTAGAGTCGCGTGACCTAGTCTGTAGTATTCTTTCGTTCTTCAAAGTTGACTAATCAGTTAAGCCTAATTATCTAAAAGATATATAAAGAGGAGGAGGGAAAAGCAGGGACGTAAACCAGAAAGGGGTTCCGGTTGGCTACCCTGCACTGGGGAAGAGGAATTAGGGGATTAAAAGGAGGAAGAGAGAAGGGAAAAAAGGCATAACACACACACGCAAAACGCTGTAACAATTTGTCACTCAATCCAGTCGCTCTCAAGTAGGCTAAGAGTGCCTTGTATGCCTTGAGGGCAGTCGACTGCTGTGGCCCCGGACCGAGGATCTTTTGCTCTGTTAATGGGCGAGGATCCAGGCGGTCCAGGGCACAACACAGTGTATGTCTTGCACTCGCAAATGCAGGGCACTCACAGAGAAGATGAGCGATGGTCTCCTCACAACCACAGCTCTCACAGGCAGGGCTGTCGGCCATCCCCATCCGGAAACCATTGTAATTATCTAACTTTGTAATTACTACCTTGGGGAAAAAGTGTCAAAGAAAAAATTGTAGATCACTTTTAACAACAGTTGACTGCAACGTTTGCACCAACATATCGTTAACGTAAAATAGTCATTTTTTGGCCTTAAACCCTAGCTCGCACAATAAAAAAAAGTGTCCACGTGACAATGGTGCCAAATAAATGTCCCAAGACGCGTCTTAGAGAACAAAATTCGTTTTTACTGAAGTGTTCTCTCTGATAAGAATTTGCGTCCACATTGGGGCAGAGATGTGATGCTGCAGCTGATCACATGATAGCTTTTATTTTATTTACAGAATACAGAAGGCCCTTCTGGGCCCTAGCAGGAGGGGCAATACAATGCAGCATGAGTATACACAAAAACACTAAAGAAAATCGGAAACACAAAGCCAAATAAGTTTGATGGCGTCAATCTCATATTTCTTCAACGGATTCTGTCACGTAGTGCTGTTAAAGGTAAAGCATTCCATTCAGTAACGGTGCGAGGGAAGAAGGAGTATTTAATAAGGTTAGTTCTTATGGTGAAGGGAGTTAGTGAATCAGAGTGGCGATGTCTTGTTGGTCGTTGAGCGGAAAATGGCTTGACGTAGGGATCCGGGCACATTGACAACTTATGTTTTAGAAGGAAAAGAAATTTTAAACCGAGAATTTTACGTATTAATTGCAATGTTTGAATTCGGTGTCATCGCATATGGTGAGTCGGTTGAACGTTATTTTGAAACGATGAATCGAATGGCCTCGCGCCGGATCATTTCAAGTGCTTGGATGTTAGTTTTAGTAAATGGCACCCACACAATGGAAGCATATTCTAACTTGGGTCTGATTAATGAAGAATAGGCTAAATATTTCAAGTCTGCAGGAGCATTCTTCAGTTTGTGCTTGAGGCACAAAGTTTACGAAAACCCGATGAACATACGTTACTTAATAAAATATTTTGCTGGGCGAGTTGGTTAATTTTGCTCGAGGGGATGCTTGTAGCGCGACAAAAAACACAAGGGACAGAGACGAACGGGACAAGCGCCACTCTCAACTGGTTTTATTTAAAAAAACGATCGCAACATTTATACATTTCCCCTTCTTCTTCAAGAACATAATCAACCGATCCCACTTGCGAATGACACGCAAATATCACGCTTGAATCAAATCAGTTTATCTAAAAACCTGTACTCCTTAGAAAACATCGTCACCGAAGGGCTGCTGACACATTCCGACCCTTTCTTTTTGATATGGAACGCCTCAATTAGTTCACGCGTCAGCGCATCTTTGCTTCTGCCAATGACCTCTGTTCTGTTTAAAAATTGTGAGCATTTGCATGACTTGCAGTGAACTACCAAATTTGTTCCGCTCCCATTTTAGAGGCATTTTTCATGTTCGCGCAGGCGCTTGTTCAGCCATCGTCCGGACTGGCCAATATACACTTTGCCACATGAAAGTGGAATCTGATAGACAATTCCCACCTTGCAATCAACATATCGGTGTTTATGCCTCGTTTCGCAATCCTTTTTTGCTTTTTCCTCATTCACCTTAGGACAAAGGCTTTTGAGTTTACAGGGCGCTGAAAAAACCACAGGAATTTTGTATTTATTCGCCACTTTTTTCATGTTGTGGGCCACGCGATGCAAATACGGAATCACCTGTGGCCTTACGTTATTCACCTGTTCTCTTCTAACTTTCTTGTTCTTTTGCAACAATGTTTCTGCGACCATAACCAACAGGGACAAAGGAAAGCCTGCCGAAAGCAGCCTAGAAACTTGGTCATCAAAACTTTCCTGGACAGCATGAATACAAGACTTGTTGATGGCTTCTTGAATGCACATGGTTGCAACGGCTCTTTTTACTGTCTTGGACTGGGCTGAGTCAAACGGCAATATTTCCTTGAGGGCACGAGGCTTATAGCCCCAGCAAGCATGCACATCATTCACTGAAATCTGTAGATCTAAAAACTGCAACTTGTTGTCTATGGCAACCTCATGAGTGAAGTTAAGCCCCCTTCCAAACTTTCTAAAAGGAGATAAAATTTCCACCACAATCTCGTGGTAGGTCACAGTTTCTAGTTTTTCTAAAAACACTTAAAAAGCGTCAACGTACCTAAAAACTTTAATTACTTTTTTCTTGTCTAAAACTTGGTTTAAATCGCGGTCAATGGAAGAGAGAAAAATCTTGCACAACACAGGCGCCACACATGAGCCAATACATATTCCACTCTTTTGCACATACGCTCTGCCTTCGAAATTAACCACCGTTGCACCCAGATCAAATTCAAGAAGTGACATGAAGTTTCCAACATTTATGCCAGCTGAATTTTGAAATGCTATCACACCATTCTCTTCAATGCAGTTCTGAACGGAGGTAAACAATTCTTCGTGGGGAACAGAATAATAAAGGTCTTCAACGTCTATGGAGAACATGCTGCCAATTGAACGGTTGTCTTGTAGAAAACTAGCTATGACATGCGAATTCCTGGTCTCAAAAGGATCTTTGACACATAGAGGGTTCAAGTTTCTGAGGAGGTACTGGCTCAGCATTTGCTGCCTAGGGTGTCGTTCACTCACGATACCCCTGAAAGGTATTCCCGGTTTATGAGTCTTAGCAGTGAAAAAAATTTTTAGGCTATTCTCATTGCAATCTACTATGCTTTTTGCAAGCTTATTCAGCTCAAATTTGGAGCACAGGGAAACAGCTGCGGTCTTTACCTTAGCAGGCTTACGTTTCGTGGCAATGAAGTTCTTCTTGACGGCACACATGGCTTTTTCGTTGTACATCCCCGCTGTGAGCACTACGAAACCTCCTTTCTTGTCACTCTGCAGGATTCGAAGGGAATTGTCTTTGAAATAGGCCACAACATCTCGCACCGAGTCCTTACGCCGCACCGCGTTCTTTGAAACAGTTCTAGAGAGGCTGTCCACACCGTCGAGAAGGCATCGTTCTTGGTCCTCGGATTCTGCTCTGGAAGCTAAGCGCCTGTTTAACGACAGGAGCTCAGGGGCGCTGGTTCTTGGTTCTTTACTGTACTTGGGTCCCTTTTCGATTAAACTTTTCACCTGGTCCGTGAGCTGTACTCCGTCAAGTGTCCTCAGTCCTGCCTCCTACACAGGATTCTTGGGTAACTTGGTTAGGTGCAACAAAATGCACCTCCACCAGAATTCCGTCGCCTGGCCGGCAAGCTTCCTAGATGAACGTAGCTTGGCTTCAGCCATATTTTCCGGGAACCTGGAGTAGCAGGCAACGCGTAGAAGGTCGTAGTACAGCCTCACCTGTCTCCACAACTCAGACCGCAGGATTCTGCACTGGCGCTTCACATGACGCACAGAAGGCAGTACACTCCCAAACCAGGCAGCCAACTCTACCGGCACCAGCCCTTTTCTTATGCAATAGGCCAGTCGTCTTGCCTTGCATGTCGTCCAAGCGATGTGGGTGATTAACACCGTATCTTGACATGGAGAAGAGGAGATGAAAGAAGAAGGGCCCACTGTACTAGAAATGAAGTTCAATAAAACATTTTGCTGGGCGAGTTGGTTCATTTTGCTCGAGGGGATGCTTGTCCCGTTCGTCTCTGTCCCTTGTGTTTTTTGTCGCGCTACAAGCATCCCCTCGAACAAAATGAACCAACTCGCCCAGCAAAATGTTTTATTGAACTTCATTTCTAGTACAGTGGGCCCTTCTTCCTTCATCTCCTCTTCTCCATGTCAAGATACGGTGTTAATCACCCACATCGCTTGGACGACATGCAAGGCAAGACGACTGGCCTATTGCATAAGAAAAGGGCTGGCGCCGGTAGAGTTGGCTGCCTGGTTTGGGAGTGTGCTGCCTTCTGTCCGTCATGTGAAGCGCCTGTGCAGAATCCTGCGGTCTGAGTTGTGGAGACAGGTGAGGCTGTACTACGACCTTCTACGCGTTTCCTGCTACTCCAAGTTCCCGGAAAATATGGCTGAAGCCAAGCTACGTTCATCTAGGAAGCTTGCCGGCCAGGCGACGGAATTCTGGTGGAGGTGCATTTTGTTGCACCTAACCAAGTTACCCAAGAATCCTGTGGAGAAGGCAGGACTGAGGACACTTGACTGAGTACACCTCACGGACCAGGTGAAAAGTTTAATCTAAAAGGGACCCAAGTACAGTAAAGAACCAAGAACCAGCGCCCCTGAGCTCCTGTCGTTAAACAGGCGCTTAGCTTCCAGAGCAGAATCCGAGGGCCAAGAACGAAACAGCGCTGCTAGTGGTTTCTTAGACGATCTGCAACTTTTACACGGACACCTTGTTCATCAAACCAATAATTAAGATGTTAGGTGTTTAAACTTAACTAATAACCGAATTTGAAGAAAGAAAAAAATGCAACAGACTAGGGCACGCGACCCTGAACAACCCCCCAGTTGGTTTCACGGGGCTTGGAGACTTCACCTGTAGTAAAAACTTGGCTGCATTTAGCTGGTACACCTGGTAGATATACGAATTGCAACTATAGGATTGGGTGAAGCACCGGTGCTCGGCTCCCTGTGTGCGTCATACGGCCGCGTGGTGATGTGGTGATGTCGCCCTTGCTTGACACATCGCTGGGATTTACACACACACACACACACACACACACACACACACACACACACACACACACACACACACACACACACACACACACACACACACACACACACACACACACACACACACACACACACACACACACACACACACACACACACACACACACACACACACACACACACACACACACACACACACACACACACGCACGCACGCACGCACGCACGCACGCACGCACGCACGCACGCACGCACACACACACACACACACACACACACACACACACACACACACACACACACACACACACACACACACACACACACACACACACACACACACACACACACACACACACACACACACACACACACACACACACACACACACACACACACACACACACACACACACACACACACACACACACACACACACACACACACACACACACACACACACACACGCGCGCACACGCGCGCACACACACACACACGCGCACACGCGCGCACACGCGCGCACACGCACACACGCACACACACAAACACACACGCACACGCACACGCACACGCACAAACACGCACACGCACACGCACGCACGCGTTAACGTGTGAGCGAAGTATCCAAAGATACCCTACCAATGTCACCCCTCATATTCAGAATAACTGCGAGCGTAACCGACTGGTGCACTAAGCATGTGATGGCACAAAAGGTGAGCTATTCACAAGCAAGCGGCTTTCCTACAAGGTTTTTCTCTCTTGCCTGTCGAGCGATGCATGTATGCCGGGCTTCACATACTACAATGTTTGGTGGCATGCACAAGCTGACTCTGTAAACAAGGACATCTTCTATAGCGCATGTTCGAACAACTGCGGCATAACCGTTCTTTTCTGCTAAGTCCGAGTAACTCGCCATCAAGCTCTTGTCAGGACGAAAATGCATGCGCACGAGAATTGGAACCCTAATCAGCCCACACTTAGCACCACCATTGATGCCACCCAGTGTCATGCAGCCAGATTGTCCTTGTGACTAGTGACAATCTCATCGTCACTTGTCTGAAAAGTTCATTTAACCCAGCTGAGCTTTCAATGTGCCGTTAAATATGTTCTCTCTGCCATTTTCATAAAACCTACAACCACAACCGTCTCCTGCAGATTGGGCTTCCTCTCCAACCTTCCTTTGTTGCCTCTCGTCGTGATCCTCTTGCAAAGATGCTTGGCCATTCGGCAGAATAAAAACTGTACAATGAGTACTTCATCAGGGAGTTCTGCCGGATTGATTAATCTTCCTGCATTCATATGTTCCATCGAATGTACCCCTAACAGCAAAGAGCTTCGCTGTATGCTGATCTGATTTGCATTTTGCAGATTTTTCTTCTAATCGTGAACATCCCTCTCCGCCTCCGAGGATGTAAAATGCTTTTTAACAATTTAAAAACGCTTATGAATTCGTAGCTGCATGCAGTGCAGCCTTGCCAGTCTTACCCAGTTATAATGTGGCGGCGTCCAAGACCAAGTTGATCACATTTCTTCTGCGCAACTCTTCGTGCCAGCACGCGAAACTACTTTGAGTGCGTTCGAACCGATCGTTGAACGCAGCTGCTGCCCGTGCACGGTTCAGCGCCTAGTAACTGTTCCGTTTAATCCTGCCAGTCCGTGGACTGCCGTTAAACAGCAGATGTTTTCCTGGAAGAGATCACTGTTCGCGGCTCGTAGAAGCTCGATAATGCTGTTTTAATTGCTCCCGGTGCCACCAACGAGTAATACGAACAGGTTTGGTTTTACACCAGCTACTTGTGTAGGTGCACGTCGGTATAGGCGCGACCCGCCGACGCCGCTGCTCCTCACACTCAGTTGTTTGTAATACGAAAGACGGAATATCGGCCTTGTTGGTTATTCATCGTTGACGGAACAGCGCAGAAAAGGACACGGGCGC
The DNA here is from genome assembly GCA_030143305.2 of Amblyomma americanum. NCBI lineage: Eukaryota > Metazoa > Arthropoda > Arachnida > Ixodida > Ixodidae > Amblyomma > Amblyomma americanum. The sequence goes on along the minus strand of JARKHS020032802.1, from coordinate 247,565 downwards.
AAAAAAGAACATGACAAAACGATCACTGTCATGGTGTTCTTTTGTGCGTCAGTGTCCTTTTCTGCGCTGTTCCGTAAAAGTTGTAACGGAAAGGCGGCACTTATGAATGCATTATGCATCGTGCGGTTCAAGTACCATTTCGGAACTGCTATTTTTCCCGAAACGGTTATTTACGAATTGAGGTACAAAGAGCTTGCTAACTGAAAGCTTATAATTATGCAAGAAAAACTCCAAGGCGACAATCAAGTACGCTGAACAAACGATACAGCAAGCAGGACAATGTGAAAAGCATGGCTGCCAGCTCGTCAATTTTGTAGGATAGCGTACATGTAGAACAAAAACAGGCAAATAACGCACAACTATATACGCTGGCTGGAAGCAGATGTGTACGCAATTAATTACATGTAATCTATTACTTGTAATCAATTACATTTTTGCTAATTTTTATTGAATGAATTACGTTTTTCAAACGGTAATGTATCGGGTATTCAGTTATTTCTTTCAGTAATCGATTACCGGTAATCAATTTTTTCTTTGCAAAAAAGTCTTCCGGGGCAAGAGTTCATGACGATATGATTGCGTCGAATAGTTCGGCCACGCACGAAGCTGCCCATTGCCGGATGATGTGTTGCGCCTTCCGCGGCATTCGTTCCTGGTTTAGCTGGCGCCATCTAAGGATGCTGCTCGTAATACGTCTTAGCTAAGTGTTGTAATAAAAAAAAACTTTTTTCTTGAACTGTTAGAAACAGCGCAAAGATGGCGTGAATGATGAGAACGATTACTTACAAGACGGGCGCGTGCTACAAACCGGGTCATTAAGCTTTAAAAGGACATATTTCATATTTACAGCCATCGCCCATGCACACCTGATTGTGATTTCATTATGGCGCACGGGCATCTGAGGCCAAAGAGCGCCAAGGCACAAGGTAATTTTCTTCTTCTCAAGGTGGGGTCAAAGACCCATTTCCCAACCATTTCATCCCAAATAAACCGAGCACCATACCAGGGGAAAGCTTGTACCCGTTGTATCACCGGTGGTTATCCGGTGGCACTGGAGATCGAATCCCACAACTCACGCATGCGAAGCGGATGCTCAAACTACTAGGCCATGAAGCGGAAAACCTTATTTCTACGTGCAGCCATTGTTTGCCGAAAGCACACGCCAAAGTTCTACACAGCAGAAAAAAGCAGGAAAATAGAAATAAAACATGCTTATAACCTGAAATGAACAACAGCTAACCCGTGTTTAACACCACACAATCGTGTATCCCTTAGCCAGGCTACGTCAAAGGAGAGAAAAAAAGGCGAAAACAAGGAGGCAGTGCATACAAAGTTATTGTGGGACCATACAAAGAACGAAAAATAAAGTGTCCCTGCCAAGCCGTGTAGACGTTAGAACCTGTTGATTTTCAGGTGGTTATCACCCTATGACTGGGGTCGTGCTTTTGTTTTGTTTTTGACCCTGATGTGCTACGAATGGTTCTAAGCAGTGTAGACAGTTAGCACCGTTCGTAGCACAGCAGTGTGAAAAATGAAAAGAAAAGCGATCCCAGTCAGAGGGTGATAACCACATGAAAATCAGCAAAACAACAGCAGGAATCACCTTCTTCAAAAAATAAATCGCCGAGACATGTCCGTCCAGAAACTGCAGCTTTTTATCAAAGAGTGAAACCGAGGGTGTGCTGACACACCTCTCTCCCGGTTTAGAAATGAGAAAAGCTTGATAATCTCTGGCTTCAGTTTGCTTTGGCATATGCAAGAAACTTGGGTCTGAAGAAGACCGCTTTACAGCCACAGCCGCTGAAATGTTATGCCAAGATACAGCCGGAATTATTTTTATAAGTTAAACTTGTGTTTTTAGGCGATATCTTTGCAGCATCTTCCCGTTTGTCCATTGTAAACACTAATGCTGGTAAGAGGGACCTTACGCATAAGTTAAGTCCTGCATTCTGTGCACTCGGTGACGTACTTCCGGGAGCATGTTTCGTGCTTTCGATCGCCAAGCATTGCACAAACCTTCCTAAGGCTCCACTGGGCAGTGAAAAACACGTGGCTGTATGTGATATGTATTTGCTATCTTCTTAATATTGTGGCCTGTGAAAATACGGAATAACCTGGCTGTTCCTTTCGCACTTCGGTTTTCCGCCTGTGTTTGTTGTTTTGTAGAGAAGGATTGCACAAATGCTGGAAATAAATGCACTTGGATAACGGAACTAATAAGCGAGCCACTAGGTCATCGAACCTATGAGTCAAAAGGTGCGGGCAAGATTTATTGAGAGCTGCCTGAAAACGAGTGCTCGCTACAGGTAGTTTTATCAGCTTAGATTGAGCGCTATCTAAAGGTAGTGCACTTTTCTTGGACCTCGGGTATTATATATAGCACACTTGTTACTCAGAGAATTTGACGAGGACATCCTAAAACAGTATCGAGCTGTCAACAGGAAACTCGCAGGTGATTTGAGTGCACCAGGCAATGCGCTGTAGATGCGTAGGATTTCAATAGTGATAGTCACAATGCTGTCAGGTTGCACCTCTGGAAAAAAGGCAGAATAGTCGCCTACGCAGAGGTACACCTTCCTCAGATGGAAAGTTTTCTTGAATTCTTTGGTCCACCGCTGACAGGTATACTCGCACAGCAGTGGAGCAACTGAGGAACCTGTATTAATTCCGGACTTCTGTACATAAAACTGATAACCGAAGCTGATCGCTGTGAATTCTAGTCAGAATTAAATTATACCCATAAACAGGTCGGAAGGAAGCGTGGCGCTTCATAGATGTAGAAAATGGCATCGAAGCATTGCGAATGTACGATGTGGTGCCCAACGTCTTACCCTCCAGCGCTTACATCGAAAGCTTTCAGTGGAGCGGATGATGTCGTCACGAGGAAACGATGCAAAACAGCGATGACAATTTAGAAAAACAGCTCCTGTTGAAATTAAATGATTTAACTAGTTTATTGTAGTTTGAGTGAGTTTGTGTCATAGCAATGAACTTGAAAGAAATGTAACGCAGTAGTAATCTATTACTGTTCTGTAATTATTCAGTTACATTTCTGGGGTGTTATGTGACCACTGTAATCTGTTACATTACAGATGGAGTAATTGTAATTGTAAAAAGTTACTTATTTTCTGCAACGATACAAGACTGGCGGAATGAGCAGTAGTACTGCGCACTCAGGAAGAACGAGCAGCGGAGAGATAATCAACTAACAGACCGGATGCGCATCAAAACCAGGAAGTCATTTCAATTTTGAAGGAAATAAATTGCGGGGTAGTTTGATTGGGTTTCATCTAATTTTTCTCTCTGTTTGCCTTCGTTGGACCGAGCTGCCTGCTCTTGCATACGCGCAATGATGCCCCAATCTAAACATTTCTTTATAATTAATCTTAACACGCGCATCTAAATAAGGCACTAGTAGCTGAATAGGAAGACAGATGGCCACCGTTGATGCACTTAGAATTTGTATTTCCATAAATTTCTTTCGCCAGGGACAATTCTAGAAGCCGTGGTTATATTCTGCCCTATATTTTGACGAAATTTAATGCGGCAGCTCAGGCGAACATGAATGAACAATGGCCATCAACTCTACACGAAAGGCGTTGGTAATTAGCGTCATGGTTAGCCTCCTGATTATATCACATGGGGTTTGGCGTGAAGACCAACACTTCCAAAGCGTGCTAGTGTAGCAGATCGTGTAATGCACACCACTTTTCTTCTTATGACTACCGCTTTCTTTTGCCATAAAAAAACATGCATTATATATTTCTGTTTTTTAAGAAGTAGAGGACTACATAATTGAGTTCGTGCAATACTACAACGCCTGCTTTGCATATTGATAGAATTCTGCACGCTTAATGTCGACCTGTTTAGTGGCGGCGCGTCAAGTCGTGATTGGATGGCTTGGCAGAAAACCTAGCAGAATCTATGGGAAATTAATTGCCGGGTACGTACACCCCAGACATTAAAATGAAAACATTACTGGTCATATTTTTATGTCGTCATTCCACATTGCGTCAAGGCTTGTTCTAAATTTCAGTGAAAAAGAAATTCCGGCATAAACTACTTGATACTCGACATCCCGACCTCTCCATCCAACCGGTACCAATCCATGCACAGCAATAAATGGATACTAGGTCTGTTAAACCGATGCGTACTACGAAGATCAGCTGCTAATGCGAAGCGGTTGAAGTCGGAAAGATTGTGCGTTCCATGCAACAACATCATGGGGTTGTAGAATTTTGATAACCAGCCGAAGAATGATATCTACGGCTTAGTCTGTGAAAACAATCTTGATTCTTTGCGCACAAGCCACTGGAATGCAAATGACTGAGACAATTGAACGAAATGTTGCGCGAACAGCAAGGGCGTCTTTAGTTGATATGCTTGTATTTTACGGCTATCTAATGTAAGCCGTGGGACGGGAACTTGTGCGAGCAGTTCGCGTAAAATGCACTGTGGGAAGGACAGTCTCAAATCACATCATGCAAAGAAAACCAACGCTCGACGAATGCTCTCAACCTTCCGCGAACCACTCAAAGTCATACTCACTTCCTTTCACCTTACAGGCCGACCGGATGCGCATCAAAACGCTGCAATAAACCGATCCTTGACGCCTCAGTCTCGCCGACAAGATAACTACAAACTTTACGACCCTGTGCGGGCGTGCACCTCTCTTCAACTTCGAGCCCGAAGTGAACGGCTCTAACTACACTACTTTAGAACGGCTGTTACTACACTACTTCAGAACAGCTAAGATGCTCTGTAATACCAGAAAAGTGTATTGCATGTTCATTGAAAACTTAATTAAAACCTCTTCTAAAAATGCCGCAAGCTCTGAAACGGCTTCTTCATATCATACGCTTGAAACCGTTCTGCAGGCTACTTTGTGGCTTGGTATTAAGATTTTTTGGCTTTATTTTAAACGTCGGTGGAGGGGAGGGCTTTTTCGTGTTTGATATTTCGTGTTTTACGAGGCTTTTCGTGTTTGATATTTATACAGTGCCAAATTATACTCTAGTTAATTCGTACTCACTTAATTCGAGCAGCCGGTTAATTTGAACTGACATTTTCGCCCCGTGAGCATCAAGGATATTAGAGCTGTAATACCTGGAGTATCGCGTGCAATATATAGGCTGTAAAATTCAGCTCAGTTTATTTACTTCCTATGTTCATATAGAGAAGGCTGAGGGAAAAGGGCCACAAAGTGTAGCTTAATTGACTTCTCCCACGACCACGACATCTACACTCCGCGGTCACAGAAACGTATGACATGTGAACAGAAATGAGAAATTCGCGGGAAGCGTTAAACGATAGTTGCCAAGCAGTTGGTGCATAATGCGAAGAAACTATGAAATCAGGCGAACAAAAACATCAAGAATAAGACCAAACGAAGAAATAAAACGATACGAAAGAAGGAAATAAACACTTACGACACAACAAAGTAGGCCTGTGGTTATTCAGGCCACCTAAACATTTCACGGAAAGAGACAGAAATCGAAGAAGGAATAAAAGTACGGCTCGATCTGAAAACCAGCGCATACACACTTTATCTCTTTCCGGCCCACTCGTGACACGTCAGAATTCTTAGCAGAAACATATTTCAGAGACGGGACATTATGCTTGTTAAGCTATCCGTGGCTAAATGCTGCGAGTTGTAATTTTGCTCGCACAAGTGCACTTTTTCTTCACGTTATCAGAAAGCAGGCCACCTAAAAAGTGTTTTTCGAAAAATGATCGACGTGTCAGCCGCCAAAGGTCCAGGGAATCAGCTATAAAACAATTCCCTTCTACACCTAACTTTATCGGCGAAACCGAATAAAGTATGTATCGCCACATTGCTGCACCGGCTATTAATTAAAGAACTGAATTTTTCGTTAGATTCCTAGCATGCATCTGATATTTGCGAGAAGTTTGGTCGTTCTCTGACGCCAAGATTTCATATTTTTCTAATTTCAAATCTGAAGTATTGATGTTATTCTTAGGAAATTTACCATTTATTTTAGATTTCGGCAATGTAGAGACCTATATTCAATAAATACTGAAAGCTCATAACTTTTTACTATGTTTTCATTACTTAGGCATTCCAGATTTTAAATGTACACACATTAACGAGCTCCGCGTAATTAAACAATCTGTCTCCCTCTAGTTTGTACTGCCAAGCTCCGATTGTAACATGAGATGGCCACCGGCTCAACTTTTATTTCATATTCCTTGCATGAAGGCAGTTTTCTTGCTTACCTTTGACAGACTTGACTCATTTTGCTGAACGTGATTAGTCATGTGCGGCCTTTTCTAAAGTTCGAGTGTTCATGGCAGAGGTATGCAGAGCTTGTTAGTATATTCCTGATGAGGTATTATGCTGCTCGACTGACTACTGAAGCTTTTATCTGCCCGCCACTGCCCTACCTGGGGCTGTGGGAGGTCCGCACATATCAGTATCACCATCAGCCTGACTATGTTACTACCGAGCAAAGGCCCTTTATATATTTCTCCAATCAATGCTGTCCTGTGCCAGCTGCGGCGCCCTATCCCCGCAATCTTCTTAATATCAATTGCGGACCTAAATTATGGCGTCCCCCTCCTATGATTGCCTTCTATTAAAATCGATTGCGTTACTCCTAAGGAGAATCAATTATTTTGCGTTCGCATTTCATGCCCTGCCGAGGCCCATTTCTTCCTGCTGATTTCGACTATGATGTCATTAAGCAGCATTTGCTCCCTAATCCACTCCGACGTCTTTTTTTCTCTTCACATTACACCTTTCAGTTTTCTTTCCATATCTGGCTGTGTAGCCCTCAATTTTGCTTCAAGCCTTTTCGTTTCCCTCCATGCTTCTGCCCCATAGGTGAATACCGGTAAGATATATCTGTTGTATGCTTTTGTTGATGGGTATAGGTAAACTGCCATTGATTATCTGATAGAACGTGCCAAATACGTTTCACTCATTCTTTGTTTTCTAGTTATTTCGATCTCGTGATTGGGGTCTGCAGTCACAACCTGACCTAATTAGACGTATTCCCTTACCACTTCCAGCACCTGACTACGGGTAAACTGCTATTCGCCTCGGGGACTGTTAAACAGTACATTGATTTATTGAATATTTAATTTAAGACCCAATGTTCAGCTCTACCTTCTGTTCGGCTCTATCTCCTGAATGACTCAACAAGGCAGTGTAATTTGCGAGTGGCAGGTTACTAAGATATTCTCTGTTAGGTCCTATCGTCAACTGTCCCCAAACATGGCCTCTGAATACCTGCTGTAAACAGGCGGTGAATACCATTGGCGGTATCGTGTCTCTGATTGATTTTGTGAATATGGCCTGTTGCTGAGTATCTTTTACGAAAGCATGCGTGGTTATTTGATTGGCTGAAGCCTAAATTTGTTTGTCGCTATTGGAGATTACCTTACTAAATACCTTACAGGCAGTGGACTGTAAGCTGATCAGACTAATTTTTCAAGTCCTTGACACCACCTTTTTTGTAGGCTAAGATGATGGTAGCGTTCTTCCAAGCTTCTGCTACGTTCGAGGTTGCAAGGTAATGCGTTTACGGAATGGTTAGTTTTCTGGCACAATCTCCCTACCGTCCTTGAAATGATCGGTTGTTACCTGATCCTCACAAGCTGCTTTCCCGCTTTGAATTGCTCCTAAAACTTTCCTTCCTTTTTTGTTACTGGCGGTATGTCCCATTGCTGTGTGACACTGCTTATCTCATTTACGACCTCGTTGCATTGGCTACTGGAAATATATAGAGAGAGCGAGACAAAACGCTTATACATTGGTCATTGAGTCTTGGGAGCCTTCATGGGTGGAGTCTCTAGCCCGGAACTCCTGCGGCGGCTGCGGCAGCTTCAGCCCATTCGATCACTGAGAGCTAATCTCCGGGTTCCCAGCTGCACAGCGCTACCTCCCATTGCCCTGGCGTGGCATTGTGTATGTCTGGGACGGCAGGGTTCTGCTGCCATCCCCTTGTGGTGTGGTATAGTGTGGCTGTCTCCGCACCATGGGCATGCGGCCGTGTATCTTATTTGAAATAAATAAGCATGAATATGTGTGTGTTTGGAGCTGTCTCCACCTTATACTGATTTTTAGAGAGTTGCGATGGCACCCGCTGCGTGGTTCCCGGTCAAGCCAGCAAGTCCTGGTGCCCACTTGATTTTCTTCGCTTGAGCCAGTTTGGTTTCGAACGCGTAGGGCATTCCTACCAATTCTGAGTGAAAGGAAATTCGGACAGGCAGTCTGCGAGTCCAAGATTATTACCACGGATTCGCCTTTTCTCTTGCCTTCAGCGACTGCGAGGGCAATCGCAGTCTCTTCTTGTTCAATAGAGGTACAAACCGTTACGGCCACGCTGGCTAGCTGCTTTGCGGCGTAGTCTATTGCCGCTGCCCCCATGGCTATGTGTCTTGAGTTGGTGGCTGCGTCTACAAAGACGTGTTCTTTTTTCCAACGATGCACTGCTCTACGCCTCAGCCCTTGCTTCATTCCGGCCTCGGTGCAGTTGTCGGTGCATGTCTCGGAGGATGTCTTGCGTCGACAGGTGTGGTCGGAAGATAAACATCGTTTTGGAGACAAGGTCGTTGTTCTCCAGGTAGTTCTGGAGTCTGATTAGCACGACCCTTTCAAAGAGCTTCCCTAGACACGATGTCAGAGAGACGGTTCTGAGGTTGCGTAGGTTTGGGTTCTTCCCCCGGCTAGGGATCATTACATTGTCAGCATGCCTCTACTCCTGGAGCACCGTCCCTGCTTCACAAAGTTCATTTAGGTATTCCTTAATCTAGTAAACTCTTTAGGTTCCAAGTTTAGGATAACTGCTTTAACGATGCGATCCCTCCTGGCGTCGTGTTTAATGTCGCCATGCTGATTGTACTGTAGACCTCTTCTTCAGTTATGAGTCTATCAAGTTTAGTGTTTTCTGGTCCCTGGTATTCTGATTTCCTACCACGATAGCTGGTCGCTCCAGTGTACTGGTGAGTAATCTTGCGCGAGAGAGGTGCATTGCCACAAGTTCAAGACTAGAAGGCGTGGGTGATGCATAAAAGTCTTCGGCCAATGTAACTAATCATGTTGATTTTGTTTAGTCATATAGGAGATTGTGGTCAACTACTACACCAAGATAGCCAAATCTTGTTCTAGTGAGCGAGTGCGTTGTCGTTTCCGGTCACGGAGATCGGGACGCATCCTAGGCCCTCACATATAGCAAGTGTATGTATATAAAAGCGTTTATATTATTAATGGTATCGATAAAGCAAGACAGAAATGGACTGAATATCACCAACCGCTATATATAACCACCGTACATTACGAAAAATACTTGATTCACTATAATCTTCAGGACCTATGCAGGCATAATGTAACAAGGTCTATACAAGGGGCTGTAAGGATTCTGGCGACAGCCCGTCTGGGTTAGCTGCGTAGTCGGCCCGGGACACCTGCAGCCGGGGTCGCTGCACGGCGATAGGCATCTTCGTTCCCACGGCCCGTCCCTGCTTGGGTTATTGGATTCGAGACGGAGGACTCTGCTGCTGTTTGTAAACAACATTGTTCCCGGAAGATCGACCGTACGGTACGGAGGCAGTTAGCGACCGCCAAACCGAGCAGGAATGGCTCACCCCTTCGACTGTGCCGGCTTGCCGGCGCCTCGCCCATTCGGACTTCCCGGAAGACGTGTTCGGCTTGACAGCGTGATAACTGTCGTTCGCACGAGAAGACAACCCTCTCTCTGGTGGGGCCGATTGTCCAGCGGCACCCTCTCACTCCGGCGAGACATGTGACGGGGGCGTGTCCCTATATGAAGTGTTGTGTGTGTGAGTGTACGACAGCACAAGTTAGGCCACGCCCAACCTGGCGAAGGCCTCCTAGAACCTGGGGAATCCTAGAAACCGGACCCTTTTAAAACCGGCCGACGAGTGCCATGAGAAGGAATCCTCGATCATCCCCAGATCTTCTCAGATCGTCCGACCTTCCCCCATCACCCTCCAATCGGTTCCTAAATCTTGTAAATAATGTAAAATAAACCCACTGTACAGTTTCCTTCTTAACCAAGTCGGACAATGTCATTCGTATAAGGGACCTGCGGCGCTGAAAGAGTCAGCTCACTCAAGGACCCCTCATCTCTAACAACTGGTTGGCAGCAGCTGGGATGGACCGCGCGACATCGTGCTTTCTCAACCGGTAAGCGTTTCGGCATTTTGCTATAGGATTCGCCAGGCTTCAGATTTTGAGAGAATAATCTAGAATCACTGGGAAGCGTATGTCAGTTGAGAAAGAGTAATCTCACGACATTTGGAGATAGCATTGCCAAAGCGGAGAAAGCGTTGTCATGGACCTTATGAAATTATCAAAGTCGGACTTGCTGTTGTCATGCGAGGAACTGTCAATAAACGCACAGGGCAAAATTACAAAACCTGAAATATTCAAGACAATTCAAAAACACGTAGAGGACGATCAGCTGGTAGATACGCGGAATTTGGTACAGGAGGAAAAAAGAAAAAGGGAAGCGGAATGGAAAAAAGAGAAAGAACGGCAAAAGTGGGAAGCTGAAAAAGAAGAAAGAAATCTAAAGCGATTGTAGCTTCAAAGCGAAAATAAAAAAAAAGGTGACAGTACGAGAGCAGGGTCTCCTTAAAGAACAAGCGATGTACAATCATATAGAATGAACAGATTCATGCAGCCCTATGAAAGTGGAAGGGACATAGGATTGTACCTGGGAACCTTTGAGAGAACTTGCGAAAGGGAGAACTTTGCTCCCAGTACATGGCCGCAACGGCTTCTGACACTCTTTCCATGTGAAGTAGCTTAAGTCATAGCGAGACTTAGCACACAAGACGCAGCTGACTACGAAAATCTCGAAGCCAGCCTGCTAAAAAGGTACCTACTGGCAGCCGAAGCTTTCCGACAGCACTTCAGGAAAACAATAAAAAACGATAGCGAGGGCTATCCGTATTTCACGTATGGCCTAAAGACGAATCTGCTAGAGTGGCTAAAAGGAGCCGAGATTTATGAAAGCCAAGACAAAATCATCGAGTGTTTTTGCCTTGAGCAATTTTGCCGAAGCATTCCCGAAGTGGTCAAACTAAGTTCACGACAGGGAAAAAGTCGACACAGTTGAAAGGGCCGCTGAGCTAGCAGAGGCGTACGTTTCGCGAAGAAGGTTGAGCACCGAAGAGGGTGCGTCACACTCTCGAAACGCGATGCGAGATAAAGGGCCTAGCAGAAAGACGCGAAGTGCTAGAAGTTCGGAGCAATCGGAGGCAACGAAGGTAGCGCCAGAAAAGCGTGAAGAACAGGCAAAGAGACCGGGAGCAGACAAAGCCGCGAAAAAAGAGTTTGAGGCTAGTAGGCCATTTCGTTGCTAACTGCAATAGTGTCGGGCACTCTGCAGCCAAGTGTACAAAGCAACGTTTGGTGTGCTTGTGTGTCGAGGATAACGGCGAGAATCCAGAGCTCCTTAAGCCATACCTGCACGAGCTGCATGTTAACGGGAAACCGTGCAGGGTGCTTCGTGTTAGCGCCCCGACGATGGACGTTGTCCATCTCTCTTACGTTTCCGCGGATGATTTTATGGGAGAAGTCTCGTGGATAAAACAGGCAGTAGAAGAACACAGTGAATGCCTTCGCATAGCTAGAGTGAAAATTTGTGGACCGTTTGGAGAGCTAAACACTGAGGCCGCAGTTTCGAAGGCTGTGTCACTTCAATATCCTTACCTCTTTTCGAATCGATCAGACCAATTGCTACGCGAGAGAGGCCAGAAGCTCGGAAGCGGGGTGATACATGCTTTGACAACGTTGAAAACTTGTCAGCTCACATCTCAACTAAGTCAGATTCCCGAACCTCCGGTAGCATATCATTGCAAACAAATGAGGAGAGAAGGGAACCAACGAGGAATGAAAGCCAGACAGCTGACCGAGCAGATGAGCGACCAGGGACTTCAACCACTAAGTCGGTAGAGGAGGCAGAAAACGCTGAAGGATCCGTTTTATCTCTAACAACGCGTAGTTTTGATCGCCTTCTGCAGGTGAACAGGGAGTCCCTAATAAAAGAACAGAAGCAGGATCCCACTTTGGAAAGACTTCACCTTACAGCTAAATAGGGCATCGCGAGACGCAACGTAACGATGCATGAGAAGGGAGGCTTACTATACCGACACTACCAGGACAGAAAAGGCGAAACATTTGATCAGCTGGTCGTGCCCGACAAATATAGAGCGGACATTCTGAGTCTCTGCCACGGAAATGGCTGTGCAGGACATCTGGGAATCAATAAAACAAAGGAGCGGTAAATAATGGAGTATAATTGGCAGGGTTGTTTCAAAGATGCAGAACGGGGCAAGCCGGGAGATACATGGAAGGCTCCACTGAAAATTGTTCCATTGATCTCGGAACCTTTCCGCCGTCTTGTAATAGACAAAGTAGGCCCTTTGCCTAAAACGAAATCAGGCTATACGTACTTGCTTACTATGCTATGTCCCGCCAGAAAATTTCCCGAAGCAATTCCGTTGAAGGACTTGAGCTCCACAGAAATAGTTGACGGCTTTTTATCAGTGTTTGCGAGAATAGAATTTCCGGCCGAAATCCAAGCCGATCAGGCGACGGTCTTTACAAGCGCCTTGACGACCACATTCCTAGAAAGATGCGGAATGAAACTGTTGCACAGCTCGGAGTATCGTCCGCAGTCCAACAGTGTAGTGGAATGGGATTCGGTGCTGAAGCGGGTGCTACGCGATCTTTGTTATCAGCATAAAGCAGACTAGGAGGATTGTCTGCCGACCACACTTTTCGCTTTACGAACAGTCCCCCACGAAGCTACAGGGTTTACGCCAGTAGAACTCGTGTATGGAAGAGCCCTCCGCTCTCCCCTCCGAATGCTGAGAGAAATGTGGGAAGAGACAGGAGAGAACCAGACAATGGTTGAGTACGTGCTTCAGCTACTGGAGCGCCTTAACAATACGAGGGAATTAGTAAACCGAAATATGAAGGCTGCCCAGGAGGCCGCCAAGGTCTATTATGAACAAAACGCGCGCCTTCGAGGTTTCACTGCGGGCGATCGCGTGATGATCCTCCGGCCATCGAGAAAAAACAAGCTGAAAGTTCACTGCGATGGTCCAGTGGAAGTGTTGCAAAAACTTTCGGAGACAAATTACGCGCTAAGGGTTCCAGGCAGGAAAAAGCAGGTGAGAATCTATCACTGCAATCTGATGAAGCCGTTCGTGGAACGCAGCGGGATCGTCAATCTGACTCTACATGGACCAGAAGAGCTGTACAGCGAGAGTCAGGGTTGGAAGGGAGGTGCGGACGCTAGTGACAACGTGGAGAACATTCTGGCTCTCTCCGTGAATGCCGATTTCGTAAGCGGGACCCAGGTCGACACGCTGAAGCAGTTGTTGAGCGAATTCGCTGACCTATTTAGCAGTCGCCCGGGAAAGACACAACTCCTGACACACGAAATCGAGCTCACCTCTGATGAGCCGGTACGGTCGAAACCCTACAGGGTATCACCGCGGCAAAGCAAAATAATGGACGCGGAAATTCAGCGCATGTTGGATTAGGGGTTTTACAGGAAGCGGAAAGTGACTATACCTCACCGCTAATTCTTGTTGAGGCCCCAGGGAAAGATGCTCGTCCCTGCGTGGATTATAGAAAGCTGAATGCAATTACCAGGGATCAGCTATACCCGATTCCCAACATAGAGGAAAGGATAGAAAGGGTGAGCGGCACGAATTCATTTCCACCCTCGATCTCGTACGGGGATATTGGCAAGTTCCCCTCTCAGAAAGCGCGAGCAGGTAGGCCGCTTCCATATCCCCAGCGGGCACCTTTCGACCTTGAAGCTTAATTTTGGGTTGAATAATGCCCCTACAGCTTCTCGAAACTCATGGACATCGTACTGAAGGACATGCAGTGCTTTGCACTCCCTTATTTAGACGATGTGGCTATTTTTCCGGAAACCTGGCAAGAGCATCTAGAACACCTAAAGACCGTGTTTTCCAGTTTACGACGGGCTCGACGGACACTGAAGGCAGAAAAGTGTAGATTTGGTTGCACTCAGGTGACGTACTTGGGCCACGTTTTAGGCCAGAGAACTAGGAGCCCATAAGATTGCCCCGATCGCAGCATTTTCGCAACCACGGACGAAAACGGACATTCGCTCCTTTCTGGGATTACTAGGGTACTACCAGCGATATATTCCTAACTACTCACAGCGGGCTAGTCTCTTAGCTGACGCCTTGCGAAAGGGAGCACCTACTAACGTAAGTTGGGATAACCAAAAAGAAAACGCCTTCAAAAGCCTGAAGGAAGCACTCGTATCCCGACCCTTTCTCAGAACCCCTGACTATGAGAAAGAGTTTATAGTCCAGTTTGATGCCAGCGATAGAGGGCTGCGTGCTGTCTTAAGCCAAGTTGGCTACGACCATGCAGAACATCCAGTTCTGTACATCAACCGCAAACTGACCAGTAGAGAGGAAGTGTACAGCGCTTCTGAAAAAGAGTGCGCGTGTTTAGTTTGGGCAGCGCAGAAGTTGTGTTACCTCTGCGGAGCAAAGTTTCTATTTGAGACTGACCATTGTCCTTTAACGTGGCTGCGACAGATATCCCACAAAAATGGTCGCTTGCTCAGATGGAGTCTTCCTCTCCATTACAATTTCTCGGTGCGTTATAAGAAGGGGAAACTGCACAGAAATACTGATGGCTTGAGCAGACTGATGTAAGCGGGAGAACTTAGAGGAATTTCCTCCCGTGTGAGTGTTTTTTTTTTTACTTTGTTACAAGTAATCCGGCTGTGGCAGTTTCAAAAGGGGATGTTTCGCGCTCTGTCGGCACAAAATTAACCCAAATTTAAACGCAATTTTTTAAAGTGTCTTGTTGTCAATGGAAGAAGGCTGGTGATTCTCAGGCGAATTCCGAGTGCTTGCGGGTGGGGCAGTGCTTTGCTGTTTGGAACGTCCCACCTGCGCTTTCCTTTGTTGGTGGTGCTTTGGGTTCTGCCTTGGGGGGTGCTGATATTGCAATCCAGGGGACCAACACGGACGCCATCTCATCTCTTCCTGCCCGGCGGTCGTCTACGCTGGACATTCGAGATTTTTCGGACCACGGAGGAGCTGTAAGGAATCTGGCGAAAGCCCGTCTGGTTTAGCTGCGTAGTCGGCCCGGGACACCTGCAGCCGGGGTCTCTGCACGGCGATAGGCATCTTTGTTCCCACGGCCTGTCCCCGCTTGGGTTATTGGATTCGAGACGGAGGACTCTGCTTCCGTTTGTAAACAACATTGTTCCCGGGAGATCGACCGTGAGGAACGGAGGCAGTTAGCGACCGCTAAACCGAGCAGGAGTTGCTCACCCCTTCGACTGTGCCGGCTCGCCGGCGCCTCGCCCATTCGGACTTCCCGGAAGACGTGTTCGGCTTGACAGCGTGATAACTGTCGTTCGGACGAGAAGACAACCCTCTCTCTGGTGGGGCCGATTGTCCAGCGGCACCCTCTCACTGCGGCGAGACATGTGACGGGGGCGTGTCCCTATGTGAAGTGGTGTGTGTGTGTGTACGACAGCACAAGTTAGGCCACGCCCAACCTGGCGAAGGCCTCCTCGAACCTGGGGAATCCTAGGGACCGGACCCTTTTAAAACCGGACGACGAGTGCCATGAGAAGGAATCCTCAATCATCCTCAGATCTTCTCAGATCCTCCGACGTTCCCCGATCACCCTCCAATGGATTCTTAAATCTTGTAAATAATGTAAAATAAACCCCCTGTACAGTTTCCTTCATAACCAAGTCCGACAACGTCATTCGTAGAAAGGACCTGCGGCGCTGAAAGAGTCAGCTCACTCAAGGACCCCTCATCTCTAACAGGGCATATTGGTCTGCTGTTCCCGCGTACTTCTCGCTTTCTTGGCTGTATTGGTGATAAGAAATGTTCTGTTTTTTAGGGCGGTTATTTCAATCTCAATTCATTACGTGGCCGTATATTCATGATTAACTTTGGGACCTTTTTTCTTCGAACAGATGAGGTAAGCTGATACGATAATCCGGTTGTTTTGCTTAACATTCTGTTTCTGTATTAAATCCTATACAACTAATGCGCATTTTCACCCCTAAAATCCAGCGTTATTCGCTCTATTATAAGAAGAAAGAATATAACACTGTGCTGAACTCCGGTATTGTTCACAATCTATCTTACCAAAAGGTCTAAAGCGCTTGTGTGTTGCCGTTATAAAGGACTTTTGCGACAGCTTACAGCAAAGACTGGAAAGTAACACTGAGCGTAATACTTTTCTGCAAAGACTCAAAACACTCTATGGTGATCATTTTTATCACGGGAAATTGCGGATAATAAGGTGGTCAAGAATTTAGGTATAGGCCCGGTCCTTTTAGGCGTATTCACACAAAATTTAAACTGTACCTGTTGTCGTTTATTCAAACAGAATATCCGATGCACTCCCAGCGTTCAGTCTTTATAATAAACTGAGGAGTCATGCAATAACAACTAGGAATCTCTATTGCACTGATAGCTTTGAGCGTAACGGCGGTCAAGGGCGCTTTCTTTGGAAGAACCGATCTAATTTTATAAACTCTTCTTCTGAGATACAATGTAGAGTAACAATAATCGTATGGAACTTCGTCTTTTGGGCTTGCCGAATCCATTTATTAATTCAGTTATGCGGTGCGCTCGCTCTTTATTAATTAACAGCGAGAAAGCTTAGCTTATTGATTTGATGATCTTTTAGAGCAAAAGCTCTACTTCACAACCAAAGCTCCAAAAGCCAGGCCATCGCTGAAACCTTGACTTTGAATCAATCAATCAATCAATCAATCAATCAATCAATCTTTATTTTCATTCTGTCAGTGATACCGAAAGAAGGACTGTGACAAAAAGCTGTTTTTAAGAACAGCTTGACTAGGCCACAGCCCCATAGAAAAATTTCAGAGCGGTAACAGCACTACCGTAAAATAAATCAAAAATTGAAACTTAACAGACTATAGGGCACACACTAAGTAAAGGAAATGCTAAGGTAATACAGAAGGCAGTTTTTACAGTCGTCAAAAATGAATACAAAACAGTTTCTTAGAAAAATGAATATCTGAAATGCTATCAAATTACAAGATGTGTAGAATAAATACACTGAATGTACAGAAAAATACAACATAGAAATCAATTCTTTACAGATAATTACATACAACCAGATGAAACAATTCAATACGGTTATGGATTTGATAAACGAGACAAAGTTTGTAGTATAACCAGTGTTAAGTAGTGGAAATATCAGAGCTATACATCACTGTGTATAACTTGCGGATATCCTGATATGAACAATCAAATAAGTCAAAATTGTTAAGGTCATAGTGATTGAGGAGGGACGGAAGAGTGTAAGACAAGGGCTCTTTTCCGGAGTTTAATCGTACTGCGTCTGCTTCCCACTTTTCTCCATGACGCGTGGGATAATTTAAATGCCTAATTCTTAAATTGGCCAGAACACGCAAATTTGTTATGTTCTTACAAGTTTCTAATTTGAATTTTCTGCTTAACGTATAATTGTATGTCTGGTGTATTTTAACTATTCCTGAAATGCAGAATAAAACATTAGTAGATGCTGCAAAAGGTGCATTGAAAATATGCCTAATACATTTTTCTGAATAAACAAATAATTAATATAAATGTTGTGGCCACTGGGATAGCATAGTGCGAGAGCGTAGAGCGAGAGCACTATGCTATCGCCTCGTTCTGTAGTTGCCTTAGTTACATGGCAAATACCCACGACAGGGATTGGCCAGGGTTCAGTGAGGGGGGGCAAGAGAAGAGAGAGTAACCTGGTGCTAATGTAATGGTTGTGCTTTGGGCAGCAAGCCAGTAAAAATTAAAGGGAAAAAAAGAAAAAATGGGAGACAAGATCAGAGAATTCGGTACATCAAGATTACTCAAAGATTTATAAATGCGGAAATTTTGGACGCAATGGGCATGGGAATCTACAACACACTCTCGCGCTGTGCATTCAATAACGACGTTTTCGTCAACTTCCGACAAAGAGACACACAACTTTATTTCCCACAGGCGACGGGAATTATTGCAGGTGGGTTCTGTGTGGCCCTTATGGGAGGGGAGGTAGGCGACATCCTGGGCCCACCAAATTGGCGAAGTTGAGTGGTCTTGTTTGGCTGGGTGAGGAGTTGGTCCCAGATTTCCACAGACGGAGCTGGCAGGAGTGCCTGTGGGGGCGGGTTAATTTCGAATCACCACTGGATGTGCGCCGGCGGCGCGAACAGATCGGATCAGCTTAACCTCGATCAGAGGTTAACCTGAGTGCTATATGGTCGCCAGACGTGCCGACGACCCAGCAAAGCAAACCCATGAGCCAGTAAGGCCAAAAACAAGCTTTCGCACGTCTTCTTGATTTAAGTACCTTAAAACCCTACCATTTTTTTAATTTGTACCGAGTGATGAAACCGCGCTCTTTCTACCTTTCACAAGGTGAAAAGTGATCTGTGCTTTTTGTCGACCTTGAGGTCTACCAGTCAAACAGGTTATAGATTTACTAGCACCAATTTGTCTAGAATAGTGGATGCGTCCATACAAGATGGAAGTCGCGATTCTAAAAACCTATTTTCAAAGACTGTGACCGAATGATCTAGCTATGTACAGGTATAGAGGCTAGAAGTTTTGACTAGTGTCGTGAGCAGGCGCCCGCGCCAGCCGCCGCGCCGAAGCCTGTTTCGATGCTAGCGTAGGTGGCGCTGTTCGTGGCAGGCGAGTTAGGCGAGCAGAGAAGCCGATGCCGCCGCCGCAGCTCCTCGTGTCGCTCGTCGAGTGAAAGCGCGTCTTTCTGGTGCGCTTCCGCTTCGCTAATCTGTGTCTGCATTGTGACCACGATATTGTTTATTGTGTTAATCGAAGCGCATTTCCATCTTCCCAGCATTAGCCCAGGAAATCAAGTGCAAGGTTCAACATCCCGTGGACCAAACAAGGAACCTTCATTTCATTTCTGATTTTCCTAACATCGTAAAATATATAAGGAATGCATTTACTTCTAAGGGAGTCCAGATCCTAGGTGGTAATGCATACGTCGGCGTTATCAAAGAAACGTGGAAGTTTGACAAAGACGCACTTACATTGAAAGTCATGCCACATTTAACTTTATCCCATTTGCAGCCGAATGCATTTGACAAAATGCGTGTCTACCTTGCCTTCCAGCTGTTAAGTGATGAGGTTATGAAAGGACTTTTTTTTTTACAAGGATAAGCTAGACAAAATTTTTCGTACAACTGAGCCGACAGAACGATTTGTGAAGCTCATGGAACGCTTGATATTTGTCATGATATCAAGGGTGCTCTCCAAAGGGCTTCGCCCAGAGTCAGCAAGTGCGAGATTTCTAGAAGAATTTCTAACCTTCTTGAATGAATGGGAACGGTATGCCGCTCAGCACGGCGGTGGATTTCTCAGTGCAGGGACTGTCTTTGGACTTAGTGACGCTGAAAAGCGCACTGTCACTTGTGAATTATGTGACGTCATCACTAAAATACAATTATTTCCTGACAGCCAATTTGAGCCAAGAAAAATTAAAGAATTTATTTGGAGTTGTAAGACAATCATTCGGCTGCAATGAACACCTCTCTCCAGAGCAGTTTTTGCTTATAGTAATAACCTTGCCTTCTACCATAATTGGCAAAGCCGCCAAAGAACGGAAATTCACCAGCTGAGGTTGTAATTTCTCTTCTGCAGCCCTGTGATGCAAGGAAAGAAAAGGCGGCACAGATAGCAAGCCTAATTGATGACCTGTTGGACGAGGGAAACCTGGCACATGCTTCAGCAGTGCTGCAGAGCAGGAAAGCATGTTTGACCATAAAGGCTGCGTAGAAAAGAAAAGCAACAGCCGACTCATTTTCTATGCCGTGTCTACGTTGTCAGGAAATCACTGAAAAGATTCCCATGCCCCGCATGTGCATCTGCCTTGGCTATTTAATTTGCCCCTACAGGCTGATAAAAATGAGATCTAGAATGCCTCACTGACGAGGCAGGCTGACCATGGAGGTTTGGTGTACGCTCCAAAGCGCATTGAAATGCTAGTAACTAAACTAGAAAATGCATTCACTGCCTTTTTCAGCAGAAACCAGCTGCAAGCTGGGAGCATGATGTCGTTTTTACATTTTCTACAAGGGCATGAACTCCAAGAAGTCGGCTGCAACGAGCACTCCCGCGCTCTTACAAGGGATGTGATTAAGTGTTATGTTTGACGAGGTTGCATTTTTTTACTAAAGCAATGAGCAAAGATAAGGCGTCCAATCGCGAGAAGGAAAATTAAGACTGCTCAAACTGAGGCGATGTCGGTGAAACTGCATCAGTGAAATGTTCCTGTAAATAAACATTGCGTTAATATGTTCTGTTCTCTTATTTATGTGATTACATTAATGTATTCGGGGCTGTAACGACCATCCGTGAATGGTGCCTTCCACACGTGAGGCCGTAATTTCGCTCATTCGTTATATACAAGACGCGCTCAATCTCTTGGATGACGAGCCTTTCTTGTTTCTACGCATGTCGTGTTGTGCTCGTTCATTTCCCTTCGTCAGTGTCTTGTTGCGCACCTTTTCCTTGTTCCTTTTCCCGCGAAAATGTGTTAACCAAAGGATAAACAAGCAAAAATATAAGCGCTCACGGCTTCAACAGTCTATGCCCACATGAAGCAGTAGCTTCGAAAGTGGTTTGCTGAGAATATCGCTGCTGACCGACGCCGCATGCACCGCAGAACATATGGACACTCGTATTATATTTCGTGCTTTGGCCAGACGAATATCGCAGCCGTTACAGCGAGATGCGTTTCCCGGCATTGCTGCCGAGCGCGCGCACAACACACTTGCTAGCTGCAGCGCCATCTGTGAGCCGTCATTGCAAATTATTACTTCTCCGCTGGCGCGTTCACGACACTAGTCAAACCTCCTAGCCTCTATAGTACAGGGGCATGTCCTTGCTCCCCGCTTAATCAGGGCCATTCAAAAGATAACTCCCACGCGTTTATCACGTTTATATAGAAATGTATTCTTATCAGAAGTTCACAAATGCCTTAAGAAAAATGTTTCGAGAAGAAAAACCACATTTCTATTACCTTCGACACTTATGCTTTCTAAGCATGTGCAAAAATATATCTTTTCAACTCTGTTCTTTCCCTCCAAAAAGCGGTCAACTGTACTCATCAAAAAATTCTTCTTGGGAAACTATGTAAGTGCGGTACTAGAGGCAGCTTCTCACATTTTTCGCAGAAAGAAATTGGGCTGTATCTTACGACCTTCTCTGCTTAATCGATGCATTAACAATATCGTAAACCTAAACGAAACTTGGTTCTTTGATGTATGCACAGAGGAGGATATCTTTCCCTTTCAAAAGAAAAAAATTCATGATGAATTGCCCCCTGCAGACGTAACAGTTTTTTCGCCTATGTCAACGCCATCGCACCAACCATGAGCCAGTCCAGAGTCCTGTCGATAGCGCCTGTATTGTGTGTTCTGTGTCGTATTCGTCTGTTTTGCGCTATGTAGACAAGAACCACAAAATGCAATGCAGAATTCATTGGCGCCATTTATGACCGCATGCGAAGGCAGGGTTATATTCTCCCGCTCCGAATTTGGCGAGCCGCGGCGCGGATTTCATTTTCCACGCATATTTGTTGCTATTTTTTTCGTAAAAGAAACTATGGGTCCGGGACCCCATGCAAACTCTGAGTGAGGAAACAGCAGTATATGAAATTCGATCATTCTACTTCTACTTGCGTACAAAAAGGGGAGAAAACACAAAGCATACCCAGAAAGCATCAAACAAAATTCTTACCGCATACGGTATCAGCGTCTTGCCACACCACAAACAGGCGCAATTGCACATGAGGAGCAAAATAATAAACCAACGAGAACGCAAAATACATGTATTGAAAAGAAATCGCATATTTAAAACTCAACGCTCTCTCGGTCAAGGATATGGTGCAAACAATAAACTTGAAGTAGTAATGGTTCTCTAAAAGCACACTATTGTAAAAATTTATTGAAATAATACGTATTATTATTAAAAAGCTTTGGTCTTTGATATCTAACGTCTCCCCCATATTTTTTTCGCATCTTCAGTACTATGTAATTTATCGTCCTGAACCTAAACTTCTGACTTATTACCAGGTACAGTACAGCAGTTGTTCTTGTCTCCGTATGTATGTGGGTCTCAAGCTTACTAAAGGCGAACAGTCCCGGAAATACTAACTGCTTTCGCAGTGTATTAAGCCTTGTAGTTCTCTGATTGACGATTTTTGTGTGTGTTTTTCGTATTACAAGCAGTAGTTGTGGCCAATACGAGAAGACAATATTTTGAAAGTTAAAAGCTAAAAAATTAAAAGTTTTTTTTAATTTCCTCGGAAAACGATTCCTTATTTTTCAAAGGGCTTCTGCTCAACACGTGTTTTAGGCATCATGAGGCATGACAAAAAAAAGTGAAAGCAAAGTGAAATCTTTGCGCTTTTAGAGAACGTGTGTTTTGCGCAGCGTTATCCTGCAGAATACGTTGCACTACATGAAAAGGCACCTCTGAACACCATGGACACAACCGTTAGATGTAAACGTTAAAATCACTGTCGGCTCGTGTGATGTGCGTCTTTAGTTGAGCCCGCGCTCTTCCTTGAAGAGCTAACGAGTCCTGACAGCCGGGCCTCATTGAATGCATAGTTCTCAGAAGACATAATTGCTGATTGAAGCAAAAAGAAAACAACTCTCGCTGCAATTGTCACGTTGTTTGCTTTATGGCTCTCAGAGCACGGCTTACTGCGCACGCATAAAGGATCGTATTCTAAGTCCGCGAGGGTAGTAGTTTCACCAGCACACTTAGAGTGAACGCTTGGCAGGACCTGTGCGCTGTGAGTACCGGATACATTCATTTAGAGAAAGAGCAAAGAAACGCTTTTTTCTTCCGTATCCCCCGGCGAAGTAATTAGGAGGCATGGTAATCATTCAGTAGCGGACAGAGGTAGCAGGAAGGCGATTTTCTTCTTGTGAAATCGAAATAAAATTGACAGCAGGTATTTTTGCCGCGGTAGACAGCACTTCCGCGAGGTAGTGTGGGTCAGGGAACAAGAACGAGTTTTTTATATCCTAGGTAAAATGAACAAGGCAAAATTTGTGGGTGCAGGACATTTGACGCAGAGAGCAGATAAAGGATGGTTCCTTAGGGTAAGGGAATAGATTCCAAGGGCAAAACGCACGTACGGGGACGCGATTGAGCATAAGATGGACGAATGAGATTGAGGAAGCAAGGAGGGTGGGGGCGGTGGACGGCAGCCTAATTAGATACCAACCGGAGAGGCCTATGCCGAACAATTCTAGGCAAAATCATTTTTGAACAGTAAGGAGTTTATGAGCACAATTTTTTCGGAAATTGAAAGATTTTCCTATAACAATCAATATATCCGCAGATCTCCCGTCGTCAAGCTTGCATTTTCTTGCTGTCGTCAAAAGCTTTCCCCATTCGTTTACTATGGCAGTCCTAATTGCTCGGCGCAAGCGATAGAAGCACTATAAAAGAGAGATTTTGCTACAGATCGGAAGAATCTACCATTATCTACATTCGTTCTATACCAGTATCTTACAGTTTTTCAATTTCGAAAACTTTGTGCAAGAATGTTGGACATGTTCCTCAGCAGCTGACGTATTTAGGCTGATGCTGCTGCTGATGATTACGCCCGCACTAGCCTATATTGGCCTTTCAGGTTAAAAACTTTTCATGATTGAGGGTGACTAAACGCCAAAGCTAAGGAATTCATGCTTAGTCATATTTCTCACTGCCTCGAATACGCCTTTTCTTTATTCATTTTTTGCTGCTCATTCAAACGTAATCCTTCCTTCTCCCAGATCACCGAGGTACGACATAGGAAACCCCTTCTCTTAGCGCCGCACCCCACACAAGGAAATGTCGAGGCTCACTGTCTTGGCTCTTCTACTTGCGGCAGTGGCATGTGGTAAGAACTTGTATAAAAATGTCACTTGTCTGTTGAGCTCAATGTGAGGCCTGAAGCTTCTCG
This sequence comes from Amblyomma americanum, assembly GCA_030143305.2. NCBI lineage: Eukaryota > Metazoa > Arthropoda > Arachnida > Ixodida > Ixodidae > Amblyomma > Amblyomma americanum. The sequence goes on along the minus strand of JARKHS020032802.1, from coordinate 223,537 downwards.
GTTTGCATTGAGAACTCTACGAGGAAGCAAGTCAGTTAATGAAGCACGAATTAAATATGGTTCATGGGGGTTTAACGTCCCAAAGCGACACAGGCTATTAGGGAGGCCGTAGTGACGGGCTCCAGATGGTCTAAATCGCCTGGGGTTCTTTCACGTGTACTGAGATGCCACAGTACAAATACTTCCATAATATCGCCTCCATCGAAACTCGACCGCCGTAGCCGGGATCGAATCCGCGTCTTTCGGCTCAGCAACCGAACGCCATAACCAGCAATCGAATTCGTGATCTGGAATACCACTTATTGTGCAGCTGATAAAGCAGCTACAATATAGCGGTGTGCATCAATTGACACAATGTGCTTTAAGCCTTCGCATGATGCCTACAGTGTGCCTAGAATGGAGCATTCGCTCTGCCGGAGTGAGATCGCCGCCTTTCGCAGACAATGTGGAGCATTGGGGTGGTTTTAAATTTCGCGTGCATCGAAATGCGGCCGCCGTGCTTCGAAAATTCGATCCTGGGACCTAGGAATCCACACCCGAGCGGCAATATCAGTGTGCTGCCGCGGAAGGTCGGAGTGGAGCTAATACACTGGTCGCCAGCTCTGGCAATGAGCACTGACTCAATAATTGAGTTTTATTTTAATGCATGCAGGTGGTTTCAACTTGGTTCGTTTGTACGAAAGCTAGCACACATTGCAACCCTTACAGCGGTGATCAAGATGGTCGCAAACACTGTTCCACAGAAGCTGGTGGTGTTGTTGGTGGTGGGGAGGAGGAAAAGTGTGAAGAAAGTCTAGAGCATCTCGCATCAAAGTTACATGGTAGCTCCGTTGTCGCGACGGCAGCCAGGAACATGGAGTAATCGAGTGAGGGAAGTGGTTGGACCTCATATAGACGGTGCACTGGTACAGGCAATGCTCGACGATGACGCGCAGAGAAGGGCAGTTGGGGCTGGAATGATCGGTGCGGTATGCGTACATGTATAGAGGTAAAGAGAGAGTGGTTTAATTTTTCGGATCTTGTGCGAATTCGGGAGAGTAAGGAGGGGTAAGCTGGCTGTGACTTAGTGACGCCGTGTCTGATATGTGAGTATTCTTCAGTGAAAACATGTTTAGAGAGCCGTGCTTCCGCACTCTTCGGAGGGTTGCCCCAGGGAATGGCGGGAACTCGGTTTTTAAGTTCGCGGGCTAGCTGATGAGCCCGCTCATTCCTGGCAATAGCTGCACGACAAAGGGTCCAAAAAAGATCAGCAGGGGACGGGCATAAAGAGACAGAAGCCTTTTCAAGGTGTTCCCTCAAGTCATTCGGGATGGTGTGGCTTCGTATGGAACGCTGGTGTCATCGGGCTCTATGTAAGTAGCGTAGTTTGTCCTCTTATTAATTGCGGAAGATACGTATCTGCCACTTTGGCCGATTTATACGCATCCACACTTCAAATCATTCTCACAGATAACGCTTGCAGCGCAATGCGTGAAACAAAGAGCAAGTTTATCCGAGCACGGCTTTTTCTCGTACTCTACGAGGACACTACAGGCTCTGGCCAGTTTGCATTGGCCTGACAAAAACATTCACATTGTGCTACAGCCTTGCAGCATGTAGCACAGCGTTATGGCCTAACCTCAACGTTCCATACCCCCAAAAAACTTCCTGCACGCTCTGCAGTCTGCTTTCGGAAAGGACCGGCGATGGTGACCCCTGTATTTCATTTTGTGGCGTTTTATAGCCTGTAAAAACTCCGGTTTGACCGAGTGTAACGTATTTGCCATTAAACACGCAAATCTATGGATGCAGCCCAACATCAATTTACCCTCGATGTCTCTTTATTACGTCCCTAGAAAGCATTTGATTAGGTGCAGACATTATTATTTATGCACGCTTTAAAGGGCCAGTGTGTAGAAAATGTAGGTGTAATTGTTGTGGAAAACGCCCCTAGGCAATCAGAAGCCACTATACTCCTTCAAAGCAACAGGGACAAACAACTAAAAACTATGGAAGGCAATATACAGTCTCTACAGGCCTATCCACGGCCTGATTTGTTTATTTATTTATTTATTTATTTATTTATTCATTCATTCATTCATTTGTGTATTTATTTATTTATTTATTTCGTTACTATCATTGCCCTTGAGGCGTTACAGATAGGAGTGGTAAGTAATTATTCAAAATCGAATACAAAAGGAGAGTTATTAACATAGACGATGAAGCGCAGATTTGAATGCTTCTGGTTCTGGGAGGGAGACGATGCAGGTGGGCAGGTGGTTTCAGTCTGAGCTCCAGTCTGGGCAAGAAACAGTGAAAGTACTGGTTAGTACTGTAACTTGGAACACCCACTTTGAATCGGTGATCAATACGGGATGATACATATCTTTGAGCAGTGAAAAGACGTTGTTTAAACGATTCATTTGTATAATGTGATTTCTATAAAATGAAAAGTCTAGAAAGATGACGCCACAGTGAAAGATCTGGAAGGGCTAGAGTTCATTTCATGAGTGTGACGCTAGACGAACGTGAGTAGTTAGTCAAGATAAAACGGGCTGAACGATTCTGAACAGATTCCAAAGCATTAGTCAGTGACTTTATGTTAGAATCCCATACAGGAGACGCATATTATATTTTAGATCAGACGACCGCTCTGTACAGAAGTAGGTTTAAACTAACCGGAGCAAGTGAAAAGTTACGGCGAAGGAAACCAATCATGCGATTAGCATTGTTGGTTATGTGTTCGATATGCCTTTTCCACGAGAGCTCATTGGTGATGTATACGCCACGATACTTATATTCAGAAACAAAATCTAAGGTGGAGCCATTTAGAATATATTGATGCGGGTCAGCTTTGTAAGGTATTCGTGTCACTTTGATAGCTTTACATTTAGATACATTAAGCTTCTTTAGCCAAGTGTCGCACCAAGCAGAAATATTAATTTCAGATTGAAGAACCAAGGCATCAAATGGGTTAGAAATTTCTCTGTATATTGCACAGTCGTCAGCGAACAGCCTGATGGATGATAGTATGAGATAAGGAAGATCATTAATATAGATCAGGATAAGGAGAGGCCCAAGAAAAGCACCTTGAGGAACGCCCGATGTTACTAAAGAAAGATTAAAATTATGGTCATTACCTGTTACATACCGAGCACGACCGGCCATCAAACTATTTTAATACTTCACTATCTATGTTTAGTTTGCAAAGTTTGAGAAATAGAAGAGTATGAGACACGGTATCGAAGGCGTTAGTAAAGTCAATGAATTTGCAATCAACAATCGAAAAATGATAAAGAACTGCAAAAACTTAATTAGTAAATGCGATTACCTGTGTTTCACATTAAAGATTTTTTTCGAAAACCATGTTGATGGGCTTCAAAAAACGAATTGGTCACAAGGTGAATCATGAGGGCAGAATAGAAAACATGTTGAAATGATATGCATGGAATAAAAGTTAAAGATATTGGTCTGTAGTTTTATAGGGCTGTGAACATCAGCAGACTTGTGCACTGGAACCACCTTGCCCACCTTCCAGTCGTCAGGGAGCATGCCGGCCTGCAATGATTGAGTAAAAATTTCGGATAAGAAAACTTAAGAGCAAGTTATAGTGCTTTTCAACATCTTGTTGCTGATACCATCAGCACCTGCAGAAGATGACACTTTAGCATTATCAATAAGTTTGTAAATTCCCTCCCAGTCAATCGTGATGGCATTCATCAATTGGTAGTCAAAGGTAGGCATGTCGGGAAGAGTAACTTGCGTAGTTGTTACGAAACATAGAGAAAATGTTCGATTTAATAATGTGCAAGATACGTTCAGTGAGACCAGGGCACCTCGTTTATATTTCAGTCTCATATCTTTTTTTTTCACGTTAAGGTTAGTCCAGAACTTGCGTAAGTTAGTAATCAGCAGTCTAGGCAAGGTATAATGAAAAAAGTTGCGTTTCGCGCTGAAAAGTAGAGTTAGATGCCGTGCAGCGACGAAGATGAGTTTTTTGTTTGTTTAGAAATGGCCTCAAAGAAACACTGAACCGTGGTGAACGTTTAGTGCACGTAATTCTACGAAGTGGGATGTACTTATCAGTGAGGGCTTCCAGTTTGTTTTTGAACAGAGATCAGTTATCGTGTAGTGAACACTCCCGAAATATGAGAAAAAGATTATCAGGAATTTTTTTTTATTTCGGAGTTTATTGCAGAAAAATTTCCATTTTTGTAATCCTGAATTGCCTTATAATGTTCGACTTGGCGGGGTGCGCGTGACGGCAGAGTGAAGTTGATCACTGAATAGTCGCTTAGTCTGGGCAGAAGTGTAAAGGCGCATTTATAGTCCGACGTGAACAGCGCACGGACGCGCGTCGCTCGCAGTCAGTCGCGCTATGCCGGTTTCGCTGCGCCGGCCGTAGCGCCACCCCCTCTATACTTCGATGCGCCCAAACGCCGCGCGCCGAATCCCCCTCAACATTGAAGCGACCAACGACTTCGGAGCATGCAAAGAAAGACCGCCGCCTCGCGCGCCTATCGTCGACACGCCGGCAGTTTGAATTCCGTTCGCGCCTTTTTCTGCGTCGCCTCATCCGTTTCGTTCCATCCACTGCATTGCGGCTACTAATGAAACATGGCTAGGGTGTTATCCGCGCGACAGAAACTTGCTCTGGTGTTAATAGTGCACCGCTTGCGGTGAAAGCGCAGGCGCTCGATGTATGTGCGAAAGAACGCTCTCTCCACGGGAACAACTTACCCGTGGAGAGACCGGTGCTTCGCCTTCTGTTGCCAAGCGTTCTCTTTGCCCTGGTGGTCTCTGAAATCCAGCCTTTTAGTGTCGTATACACAAGGGTGTTGTCTGATGGCTTCGATAAACCGTTCCACAACGATATGCGGCACAATTTCAATATTAGGGCAGCTCGCGCCACTCCCGCCGCTCGCACTGGCATCCGTCATTTTTCTCCGCGTGATGCATCGTGGGTCGACGCGGTCGGCGGCGCCGGCGCGCAATTGGAGAAGTAGCGAAATCTACGCCGGGCCCGTCGGGGCGCGTTGGCAGCCGCCGGTTACGTTGGCCGGATCAGTGCGTCGAACTATAGACGGAGCTTTTTCACAAACGCAACGCAGCGCGCTTGCTTGCTTGCGTTACGTCGGACTATATTGCGCCTTAAGAGTTGAAACGAAATCAGGGCAGGTTGTTAGAACGAGGTCCAGAATGTTGACAGTGGATACTGTAACGCGGGTTGGCTCTTTCACAAGTTGACAGAGGTTAAACGTTGAACCTAAGTCAAGGAAGGCTAGCGATTCTCAAGCAAAAGAAACAGCAGTATGCGCTTCTGTCCATGATATAGCACGAAAATTAAAATCGCCTAAGCGAAAATGGGTGCTTTTGGAAACCTGAGTACAATTTTGTTAGGACAGTCATGGAGGTTATCACAAAAACTGCTCACTGATTGGGGGGGGGGCAGTAACAGGCAGAAAATACGGTTTCTTTATAGTTTAGCATTTTAGCATTACCATCTCTCTCTCTCTCTCTCTCTCTCTGAGGTTTGGATTAGGGAGAAGTGAGGATAAGGGCTAGCGAACACATTACTAACCACTGATTACCTCACAGCATTGCAATGCCTTGTTGACTACGACAGAGGACGAATTGCGTCACATGATTGCGGTCTGAAAACACTGACGCACAACATGAGACTGAGAAATGCCGGGTATCTCAAGGCCTCAGTATATGAAAAAAATGTGGTTGGATTTAACCGTAGTTCAACCGAGAAGACATGCCAAAAAATGTATTTTGCCTGGTTGGCTCATGGTTTTGCTCTGCTGGGTCGTCGGCACATCTGGCAACGATATTAGAGTCGGGTTAAGCACTTATTGGGGTTAAGCTCATCTGATCTCTTCGTGGCGCAGGTGGAAGTTGGTGAAGACGACGATGTGCAATGAACAACGCGAGAGTGTGTTGCAGTTTAACACGAGGAGCAATCGGCTGCGGCAATAGCATAGTGCTCTTTCTAGTTCAGTGGTCAGCAAGGCTTATCTGTTTGAAACCCAGTCGCGGCAATATTTATTTTATTTCTGCACCCTCAAGATCAAGAAAGGGGCAAGATTCTTGGTTGGCTTCGGCCCTGTGAAGTAGTAGTGCTTTCGCAATTAAAAAGTAATGCTGAAGAGTCTCCGAAAAGGCTGGCACATCCCGACCGGCGGCGACATATTGGAAGTGGAAAGAAAATATATCCGTCTAGGCGGAATATTAACTCTGTATTGGGGCCAAGGGAGGAGAATGATAATGAAGTAGAGTGCATTCGGAAGATGCTGTCAAATCATGAATAACTGCTCAGTAGTATCCCTCAAATATAAACAATATAGTTGAGAAGCTTGTAATATTTTCTTCGTGCTTAAATATGCCAGGACTCTGCCTTATGAGTTTATTTGCGACGCAACAGGAGACCAGGTTTAACTGGCGAGATGGTTGTCACAGGAAGCTGCTTCAACGACGATCGATAATGTCATGGGTGCTTTCAGCACCACATAGTGTGACGTGGCTTAGAACTCCACATAAAACGGCTAAAATAATGTTTTGTCGACAACTTCGTGGATGCTTTGTTTTTATGCTCTCCTTAAGTTTCTTTTCTGAATTACCGGAAGTATTCTAAAAAATTGTTTCGTGAATCGCGGTGGCTTTCAACTGCGGGAAAACGCTCTATGAGCGGGAGTATCTCTCACTACAGTTTTCTGCACAGACACACTGCTTACAAAGCAGATATTTTACGACGCTTTTATCTATTTTCTTCCCCCATGTTTTTTGCATACATCGGAAAATACTGCACCTCAAAGGAATTATTGTTCCTCAAACCTCTGAAGTTTTAATCTCATGGATAAACTTTTCTTCTCACACCATGTATGTCATTGAACACTGCACAGCAAAAAAAACAAACAGCGAATTTGCGCTTTAGGAAAAAAATACATTTTAAAGATTGGTTGGCAACTAGCGCGCCAGCAGGAATGCAGTTATGTTCAGCCCGCCTACCGAAACCTTTTCATAACTCTGCAGCCTTTTAAATAAAAGCAGAAATAATATATATATATATATATATATATATATATATATATTAGCAGACAAGTTAAATGAAATGAGGGGCCCGTTTGACAAATTTATGAAGGGAGCCAACAGTCACCGAAACCAAGGTGCATAGGGGAACGTTAATTTTTTTTATTGTTATGCTTATCACTGGGATAATAATAGCTAGATTAATAAATCGCTTAAAGAAAATTACTTATAAAGCAGCAGAAAAAACAACCATGCCGCCGGTGGGATCCGAGCCCACGACCTCCGAATATCGCGTCCGGTGCTCTTACCAACTGAGCTACGGCGACGGCTGTCCAATCTACTGCTCTCCTGGGTATTTATGTTTAGTGGGTGTAAGCGAGCCTTGAGAGTGTTCACCAGCGCCACCCTCGACCATAGCGGCGGACGTGTATATATATATTGCAAAACTCATTTCTGAAGATGTAAGAGTGAAAGTCTGACAGAGTGGCCATAAAATTGTTTTAATACCCCTGTCACACGGGAATCGCAAATACATTTGAGAATCAGATCCTTATACCCAAAGGCGTAAGGAGTGCAGCTACACGACACAACTGTGGCGCCTTTGCCGCTAAGGGCCTTGGAGGCGAAGGCGCCTGTCAGAGACCTTTGGAGCCTGAAGGCGAGGCCTTCGAGAGCCTACGATCGCAGTGCCATCCAACGTCAAAAAGTAAAAGTGATAAAAAAAAGATGGAGCCAACAATATTTGAAAACATCTTTCGAAAATACGAAAGGTGTGTCTGGCTTTGCTTTTTGTACGGGTGCTTATATTTTATGCCCGGATTTCAAGAAAGTAAAAGCGTTGCAGCAACACCGAGTGCCCCTGGTGGCCAAGGCAATAGACAAAACCTGCTGCTTCTGATGAGACTAGCTCTTGCAGTTCTTGTAAGGAAGCCATCAGGATAAAAAAAAAAATGTCTGAGCTCGACAAATGAACAAAATTTCGCACTTTAATTTTAAAACACTCGCATGAGCCACCTTGAGCACAGCAGCGTGTGCGAAGCCTCAACGACTGTTTTACCTTTGGGCTGCACCGTGTAGCGGTGTCGCTGCCCCTTTAATCTTTCGTTCGTTTCTGAAAAAAGGTGCCTTTGCTGGAAAGGTCTTCGAGAAATTCCGTGTGACAGGGGTATATTACGCTCAAGAAAAGTCGCGTAAATAAATGAAAAATAAAAACAAAATTTGCACAGAGCCTAGTCAGCCCTTAGCTTCAAAGTTGTTCACCACTTGTAAGTTGAACGCTGCCGAGATGGGCAGTGATTGTGATCTTTGACCACCCGCAAGAACACATGCCGCTATCGCCGCGCCGAATGATTTCTGTTTGCAGGCGCAGCTTACGTCAATAAGTATCCTAATTCTTCATCAGTACTTTGACCACTGTAAACATCTTCGCCCATGCTGCCTACACAGCCGCGCGGCAACATGGCAGTTGTATCCTGCCAGTACTCACCTATGCGGTGGAAACATAATAGACCAATGGACTGGTTTGCAATTGAGCGGATGGCAGCGCAGTGAGCTCTGGGTAGAAAGACAACAAACTGAAGAGAGCAGAGTGGATGTAGAAACAAGCGCGAGTAATGGCATCTAAGTCGATATCAAGAAGAAATGGACACGGGCACGGCATCTAATGTCGACGTAAGATAATGGCGGTCCCTTAGAATAAGAGAGGGCAGCAAGAAAAGGAAATTGAATCAGGGGGCGGCCGCGAGTTAGGGTGGTGGGTGAGACTAGGAAGTCGGTACGGACAGCGTAGCTGCGGATGGTGCAGGGAAGTGTTACCTGGAGACTAATGGGAGAGGTTTTTGTCCTGCAAGGGGTACAAACGGACTCATCTGTCAACGAAAAGATTCGGACAAACGATATGCAACAATTCGACTAACAATAAGGATGAAGTACGACAGCGGCTGCTTTTGAATGGAGTGTTCATGTGTAACTCTAACTTTGAGTTTAAAATCCTTAATAATCCTTTATCGTCTCTGAACTAGCCATTCCTCCATGTGCGACAAATAAATGTTTTGGGGTGCCGTGGAAACACCAGTCCCCACCTTTCGGTTTCGTCGTTCCGTACGCAGCATATTCGTTATGTTCAGGTTGAAATTATTCCCCTGGGAACGTCTTGTCCGAAGGACCTGCTCAAAATTACGTTTTTGTCTCCCTCTTCTTCTAGAACGTCGAGAGATATCTGCCTTTTGTTAGGGTACGGCAAAGCAGGTATGTTATATGGTGCTTATTGTCTCAATGCTCCACGTGACTTACTAAAGACACCACTGTGATAGCCTCTGGTTGTATTCACGGGTACTGACATCGCATATCCCGATCTCTTGGCTTTCGCTCACCTCGGTATGTCTTTGCACCTCTAATCTTTGCAACGTGTGATCTGTGAAGATCATAAATCAAGAAAAACCAACCTCTTCGCGCAGCAGTCAGCCACGCTGGTCCCGCAGCATCGGCCGCCGGATCAGCAGGTGCCAAGGTTGTAAGTGCAGCCAGTGACGCAAGCCCAAAGGCCGCAGACGCCGCAGGCAAGGCCGCTCCCGCTGATGGACAGACACCCCCAGCTGAGATCTCGGGCAAGGGGGCCAAGGGCTGTTAAATCAAAGCCTAGAGAGCCGCCCTTTTGTACTGGTTCACTACGCTGCTGTGCTGTCGATTGAATTAAATGAAATATTTACTAGTCTAAATGTTACTTCCATATCAGAAACACATTACCATTCTACTGCCTGAAATAGCAACTGTAAACTGCAGATGTTTATTTCCGGCGCTGTCGGCACTGTGTCCGCACCATCTGCTAGCTTTAATCTAAAATCCGCTCTGTTGTCGATAAATATGCCTCTAGCAAAATGAAAATATGGTCTCTGCAACCGCTCGCTTATGGACTGCCCTTTTTTCGAAAGCGCTTTCCTGTCTCTGCGGAAACGTTGACATAGGGGAGTCGAAAGAGAAAATTAAAACATTGGCAGTGCTCAAGCTGCTATACGTTAAGGCTGCACTAGTTTCGGTGAGGCATGCGCCGACGACAAACAGGGCATTCCTATAACCAAAATTCACATGTTAAATTTGCTTTATTTAACCCGGTACACTTTTTATATGGGAAACATGCGGCTATGCTCAGTTATGGACATATTTGTACATGTTTTCGAACAACAAGCTGCTTTACAAGAAGCTTTATTGTTATTCATCAACAGCCTTTAGAGCGAGCATGACCAAGCTGCTCTCCTCGTTGGGCTTCCCTGTAGAAAAGCCCGGTGGTCATTGGATCTAGAATGTGTGTTTCATGCCTAATTGAGGACAAAACTTTGTGCCGAATGACATCTCGTAAACATTACCAAGAAAAACAATAGGGAAAATTTCAAAAAACACCCTTGGCTGAGGAAGATATCCGTTTTCATTTAAGTGCGCTGCAGTCAAAATGAAAACGTCAAAAATTTGAGGTCTTCGCCCGAAACACACAGAGAATGTTTCAATATAAAAGGCACTCAACTTTTTGTGTTCGATGACCATGGACATTAATAGTGCTTCGCAGTCACACTCGATTTCTGCATCAAAATATTCAACAAGCGTAACACAGAAGTACACCAAACCGCTTGCAGCGGCGCGGCAAATGCTTTAGCAAGAAATATTAAGAATCACTGCTAGTTTTTCTGCACATTCGGTTATTTGCTGCAGAAGGCTATTACTCCAGCTCAAAAGTCGGGGCACAGGCTAAAAATAAGGTAGAGAATGCTTTATACCACATCCTGCACTGCGTGCCGCATTTACATTGAATATTATGGCTGTTTTTGCTACTGATTTATTTCCAAACCCCGCAATATTGTAAGCGGCGTTCCAATATTCTAAATTTGTGGCGACCCGTGTAGGAGGCTGCCAGAGGAAGAATATGGTGTAAAGAAGAATACCAACAAGAGTGACACAGACAAAGATGGGCGTGCGCTGTGAGAAGGCGACGCAAGGTGTTGTAGGCGTCGTTGCACGCTGGAGACCACAGCGATAAATCGGAACTGCCGGAGAGAAGTTGTGTTAAGCGCGCAGCAATAGAAGCAAAGTTGTGGCATCAATACAAGCAATAGAAGCGCAGACCCATAAAGCTGCGCAGGTCTTTGGTGAACGTAGGTTTTGGAAATGCAGCCACAGCACCGTTTCGCCGGGTATAGAAAAACACCTTCCTTGGAGACCAAGTATCCTAATATAGTCAGTTGACGCGCAGGAAAACGGCATTTTTAGAGGTTGAGCTGCAGGCCGGCGTCAGAGAGGCACGTAAAGGCGTGCCTCAGGCAGCAGAGATGGGTGTCAAAGTCGGGGGAAAAAATTGTCGATGGTTAAGCTCTGGTTAAATCTGGAGTGACGTGATAGCTACAGCTGGCCGAGTGGACTTGCTCAGTCATATAGCAAAGTTAGTCTTTCGCCGCTCCGTTTCGCTGGGCGTTCCTCCTCCATCTTCGTACCACTTGACACGGCGCATGCGCACAGCTGTTGCAGCTCGGTTTCGCCGGCGCGCCTCGCCGCCGGCAGCAGCAGCTGCTCCACACCACGTGGCTGGTCACGTGACCAACCACGTGACCACGTGGCGGTGGTAGCGCTGCCATGGTCACGTGCCACCGTCACACTGAAGGCACAAAATGCTACCGTAATGAAACTATCGCTACAAAACAACAATGTCGTGGAGGTAGCACAGACACATCTTCCACTTTAGACCTCGCAAAATTGCATCCATCATCATTTCGAAGGTCGCAGGGGCCTTATAAAGGCTGAAAGGCATCACTGCAAGTTCTTACAAGCTGTCGAGGGTCACAAAAGCTGTTTTGGGACGTGTCCAAAGGAGGGGGAAGGCGTCGCCCCCCCCCCCCCGAAACCACGCTCAGTCCCTCTCCCTTCTCTCCCCAGCTCTGTGCAAACTTTGTTTCTGAGCATGCACCGCCAGCGCCCCCCCTCCTCCTCCGTTCCCTGGTAAAAAAGAAAAAATTAATGATTCGCGAATGCAAAATGAACTGAAGAGCGTTAGCTAAGCTGTTCTCACTTGTGCTTTCGACAAATTGGGATACCAACGTGTACATCCCGAAAGGCCGCAACCCCTTGCGGCCACTGGCTGGCCCACCACGGCCCTGCGAACGCTGCCGCCACTACGATTTCGAGAAGCAAAGGTAGCCGGTACGAATCCGTCGCACACACCAGGCTTCAACTCGACTAACAGCCTTGTGCTCCGAATCATGCCGATTCGTTCGCCATCATTACGAACCCTCTGCGTCAAACGGGTGGGCCACAATTTTCTCAAAAATCGCGACCCCAAGTGGCACCAGTCTCGACACCCGCTCAGAGGGTACGTACAGTGGTGGTCAAAAGTTCCCAGGCCGCACTGACCGAGCCAGGAGCGGCGCTGCTTTCGCTCGCGCGGCTCGGCGCGCGCCGGCTGCGAGGGTATGCGCTGTGAGAGGGTGTACATTCCCCTACCTTTAGCTCCAGTTGATAAGAAAGCCTAAAGAATGCTAGTGCGCCGTTCGCCTTCACAGTTCGTTCTTCACATCCCGCTGCGGCGCTTCGCGTGGCATTGCAGAGGAGACTTTGCCACCAAGTGACGCGCCATACTAGCGGTCATATTCAGTTAGACTATATGGGCTTCCCGTACTTCTCGGCATCCTGCCGTACGAAATAACGCGTTACCTACACATGATCTGCGTTCCGGCTCTCTCAGCCACTTGATTGACTTCCCTCGTGCCATTTAGGCGCGGAGCACTCATACGTACCGCGACACCCATTCTTCTCCGATCTTGTTTGTGCCGATACCAAGGCAACGACATATCGAGTTTAAAAAAAGCATAACACGTAGTACCCTATAATTTCGAGCCGGCCAAACCCGAATCCACCGTGCCAAATACGTTGGTCACCTACAATTTGGCATTTCTTCTCTTCTTCATCCCTTCTCTTACAGCATGGTTCGGGTATCCGCCGAGATATGAGAAGCAGTGCGCCATTTCTTTTCCTCAAAAACGAACTTACTCACCTCCAATTTGGCACGGGTCATTTCCAAAAACTGTCCTGGGCCAACCCCGAAATTTGACCTTTGACGATTTGCACCAAAATCGATCTCTACGCATAACTGAGTGTGCCAGACGTGATGCTAACCTCAAAATCTGGCACAGAACCGATGTTGCTGAAGAGGACAAAGGTATGGGCACGTGTCAATAATTTAAGCTTTGCATGGTACCGGAGTGGAAATATTTTTGTGAGGAAACAAAAGGGTCAGAACGCGCACCTAATCAAATGTGTGGCTTACCATGATAAGCTCGTTCCTTAGGTCCAAAAAAAAAACCGCACTTTTTTTCATAACGTCGTCATCGTTGTGTGAGCCTTGTGTATCTCCTTCTTAATTAAAGGCGTTTAACGGTTCTGAATATAATGGATCAGCTTGCTTTATTCATCTCAAATGTCCATCGGCGAGAAACAAGGCGGCTGAACTTGATGTCATGCTTAGTAGCCTAGATCATGAGTTTCATTTTATCATGCTGTCAGAAACTCGGTATGACCTAATTTCGCTTTCCTGCTGGCTTCCAAACTATGATTGTTTTATAAGTGCTTCACGCGGCGGTGGTGCCTTAATGCTAGTGCGAAACAGTTTCAACGTGTGCTTTAAGGAATTTTCATGTGTCGCTAATTATTATGAAGCGCTGTCTGTTATACACGCGCGAATGGTTTACTCAGTTTTTTATCGCCCACCAAATGGTAATACTGTTTGCTTTCAGCACTTCCTTCAAAGGCTTTTCGAATATGAGTCTGATTTTTAGCAGAGCATATTCATCGGCGGTGGCTTCAATATATATTTTTGTGCTTACACCGTTCTGAGGCGTGAATTTGAGCTTCTCTCGCACTCTTATGGCTGCCATAATGTCAGGAATTCCCCTCCTTGAGTTACTTCTGATACTTCATGTCTTGATTTTTTCATCACTAATTGTGGTCAGGTTGATATCATATCTGGTGTTCTTTCCTATCATATCAGCGACCACTTTCCAATTTTTGCGAGCTTGAAACTCAAAGCAAAATATAAAAATCAACGTTCTCCTGTATTTCAAGCTATCACGAGTGATAACCTTGATCGGTTTCGTGAAGAACTATGTAAAGTTTACTGGAGTGGCGTTTATGCTTCCCGATGCGTGGACACTGCGTACGACCTTTTCATTGACTATTTTAGTACTTGTTACAACAAACATTTTACATTCAATTTCTGAACGCCTCGCGCCTCCCGAATTCATAAAACGTAGATCACTAATAAGCTATTTAAAAATATTAAAAAATATTTTTTTAACAGGTTTATTAGCTCCAGAAATCCTGGTGACTTGCGAATCTGTAGGTTCTTTCGTAACCGGCTTACATTTTTGTAAGCTACGCTTGGCTCAGACCTGGTGTATTGATAAGAACTTTTTAACATATTTAAATGACAGCCGAAAACTCTGGCACAACTTTAACGCTTTAATGTATAAAGAACCGTGTCCAAGAAACGCGCATTGTCATGAATGGTGCGGAAATCTGTGGTGACGCGCTTCCCGGTTGTTTCAACGCCCATTTCACCAGTATCTGTCACCAAACTGCCGGCCTGAGTACATGCCATTTCATTAATGCTCACTTCACGGAATCGATATTTTTGAACCCTACAAATTAACTTGAAATAACACTGTTTTCCGTGAATTGAGTAACAGTACTGCCTGTGATGCTGATGGCGTGCAGATCAGGTCCGTCAGGCATGTGTTTGACATCATTTCACCTTGTCTTGCTGTTATTTACAATTTCACAAGACCATTTTCCGAAAACAATGCAGGTGGCAAAGACGCTTCCTCTGTTCAGAAGTGACAAAAAAATTTTGAACTATAGACCTATCTCCATACTCCCAATTTTCTCCAAGGGCTTAAGAAGTTAATATTTTGTAGGTTATCTCTCTTTCCTGACAAGCATAACTTATTAACTCATCAGGATGCTTTCCACAAATACATGTATAATAAAATCGCACTCCTAAAGCAGAAAGAACGCATCCTAGAGAACTTTGAGGCACGTTTATTAACCTTAGGTTTTTTGTCGACTTGTTAAAAGCTTTCGATTCCATTGATCATAAGTTTCTGATTCGTAAATTGAAATATGATATTCGAGGCACGGGTCGTGACTTACTTGAATCATGCTATAGTCACAGAAATCTATTTGCGCATGTAAACGGCTTAAAATATACTGTCCTTCTTGTTCATGTAGGCGTCCCTCAATGAAGCATGTTGGGCGCCTTTTTATTTAACATTTTCGTCATTGACCTTATTAACAGTTTTCTCAACACTACGTACATTATGGATGCCGATGACACTACACTTCTTTTTTCGTCCAAATCTCCAGATGATTTCGTCCTACGTGCTAACAGAATACTTTCTAAATTGCATCAGTGTTCTCTCGAAAATGGTCTCATAATCAACACTGAAAACACCAAGGCCTTACTCTTTCGTCAAGCAAATATGAATGTCGCATTACGCGGAGATACTGTGCTTAACACCTGTACAATTGAAGTTGTACGATCAATCAAATGGTTTGGTGTCCACTTTGATCGTGACATGTGCTGGCACTCCCAAATACATTTCCTCGCTGGCAAACTGTCACAGGTACTAGGTGTTCATTCCGTCAGGTACATGCCTCAATCCGTGAGCTGCTCATTTATAATGCACTTTTTCTCAGTCAGCTTAGTTACTGCTGTCTCGTGGGGGACAGCTTCAAATAGAAGCCTTCATAAGCTATTTCTTTTTTAGAAGAAAGTTCTGTGTGTCACATACAATAAGCCTCACGACTTTCATTCCGCTCGTCTCTTCAGTGCGCTCAGAACTCTAAAATTGCCTGCATTAATAAAATACCGCTTACTGTCAACTTACAGAAGAGGTGTAAAAAATATTGGTGTTTTCAGCTCTCTAGCCTATCTCGCAATACGCACAGCCCCTTACACAACTCGAGCTCCCGAGGCTTGGTGCGTTCTTCATGACCTACGTACTAATTATGGTCAGCAAACCTTATGCCACCGGCTTACCAGTTTACTGAATGACCTTTCAGGATGTAATATCAATGTGCTTACTTATTCCGCTAGAAATCTGTATGAAGTATTCTTGCGCTCATGACTGCGTACGGTTGTACTAATAGATTTTTTTCCTTTCCTTTCTTTCTTGTTTTTCATGCATTTCTGAGTTTTTTAATTCTTTTATATACTTTTCCTTTGGTCTTTCATTCTTCTTTTTCGTTTTTGATTACCAAGTTTCCCTTCTGGACTGCTGCGGCCATTGTAAGCGGAACTTGGGCCAGTCAAGCTGCATTCTTCGCAGCTTTTTCGCCTTGTTTTTCAACACAACATTGCACCTGCTTGTTTGTGGAAACAAATAAACAAATAAATAAATAAAACAAACAGCCCAGTACACCGGTGCAATCTTGACGCCTGTGTAGAGAGAACTCGTAAAGCATTTTATGCATCTTTTTCATGTGAGTCTGCATCATCAACTGAGTGCGACAGATTTTGAACGAAGGTGAAGTTTCTGTAAATGGTCATTGATCTAGTTAGACAGAGATCCTGGCTTTTTACAAAAATTGATCTCGACGGATGGAGCAGATTTGTTTTGCAATTCATCTCTAAACGCACACGGACAATCCCATCAATGGACCGATGTCAACCATCACTAGCTTTGAAGGCAAAGCCACTAATAAAGGTGGGCAGTCAACGTTTCATGCAACGTTTGCAACGCCCGAATAGTCGGCCCCTACATTTATCAAGAGTCACTGACTGGGAGAAAGTAGTGCGAATAAATCCTGGAAGTAGAAGTGGAAGATTTAAATGGATAGCGGCCTCTCACAACACTCTAAGAAGCGCAGTACCACCACGACAGAAAGCCAGCACATTACCCTGTACGTGTTGCGAAGCACCTCGATGGCAAGTTTCTAGTGCAATCGAAAGGATGGAACAACCTCGTCCCATTTCCTCCAAAGTCTCCAGAATTGACCCCCTTAGAGTTTTTTCCTGTGGGCGTTTATAGAACGAGGTTTTCATTGTTAAGGCTGCCAGTGTACACCTTAAGGCGAAGACCGTCACAACATGCGCTGCAGCTGAGCGTGGAATGTTGAAGCGGGTACTTGATTTTGTGCGTGAGCAATACATGATGTGTTTTGCCGCGGAGGGACAGCATTTCGAGCGTTCCTCGGGAAGCTTCTGTCTACTTATAGTACCACTTCCCAGTGCGCATGTGCCTTCCGACATTGCAATTTTGCCAACAAAGCAGCATTTCAGTAGTGTTTCCGCCAAATCTGGACAAGTTGCTTAACTGCTGGGAGGTCAGCAATCGTTTTTCTGTGCGTGTGTTTGAATTCAGAGTTGTCAGTTTTAATACGCTTTTGAATATATTCTGCACCAAGGGAATGCTACCAATCAACTATGATAGGTGCGTTTGTTTCTAAAAATATTACAGGATTGCACTTAAGTCTGCTAAGAGCGAGAACGCCAAAGTCTGTTCCTTTCCTCTCTCTCCTCAATATTCATTCCTATTTTTTATTTTGAGTATTTAAAAATTATATGATCTTGTTTTTATAAACCTATTTGTTGTATCTTTTTATTTTTCTTTCATTATTTGTAATTTAATGTTATTTTTTATACAAACTAAGCCTTCTCATGCATTTACATCGTTTTTCATCGAATGAGGCACACAAATCCCGCTTCAAACGCAGCAATCATTATATCATTCAATTTATGATTAACTAGTTACAATTTTCCAACCAAGTTTCTCCCAATGCAACATGTACTCACACACAACCTAACCCAAATAATTTTTTTATCACTTCATCTATATAAGACGACAGGATCGCGCGGACGAAATATGCGGACGCTTTTAAATTATAGAAATCATTTTTCTTGATGAACTAATTACAATTCATAAACCAAATGTCTCCCATTTCAAAATGTACTTGTACACTACCTAACAAAGTTAAACTTTTCCACATCTATATACAGGTCGAAGGGATCGTGCGGGCAATATTTGCGGACACGTTTTTCGGACACTTTTTGCTGACGCGACATAACCATACAATGCTTTCGCATTAAAAAACTTGTGCCAGTTAGGTTTCTCAAAAAAGGCAAGTTTACTGAAGCAAACGATCAACAAAATTATTTCGGTCGTGAATGCATCAGGCGCAGAACGTTACATGCGCAGTCCACAGGTCAGTCGTTGACACCTACACGGTCATTTTGAGCTCTATCCAGTCTGTTAACTTCGGGGGAGAGTCGAATTAATGAGAGATTTTGCATTTAGTTTGCATCGACCGTAACAAGTGGCTTAAACAGAAAATAAAATTTAAATCGCGCTGGAAGTGTGGCTCTTTTGTGCTTCCTTCGCGGATGCTCTTGCGCGTTCGTGACTTGGAATAAGTTATATGAGTCAGAATTTTTCAAATTAATGTGTATTCTTAAACACTAGGGGCCGGCTAATTTTCACCGGTTCGCCGTAAATCGATTTTCTGCAAACGAAATTTAGGAAAACATTTTTTAAATGAACAATTCCTTCCTTTATTGATGTCTCTTTTATTATTTTGCGGTCAATGCTTCCTCACGTTAAGGAACCCTCACCCTTTAAAACTTCGAGAGATAAATAATGTGGGAATGTCCGTTAAAACAACTGGTTTAAGTAAAACGATAGCGTTTGAAAGCACATTTTTCTTGAATGCTCATCTCATGTGCATGTCAGTAAGCGTTTTTGGAAGTGTCTTTAACGTGCCCGATTATGACTATAATTATAAATGCTACCGAGCCGAAAACTACGTTTTCATTTTTTAAATACTTTCTGTGCACACGCTAGCCACCGTCTGCAGACGCTCCTCAGGCAGGCAGTAGCAGAGAACACGCGTGAGACCATCGTAAAGCGACCGCAGCGCCACATCCTAGGCGGCGGTCGCGTGGGCCCGCTCTGCCCCACGGCACGCCGGAGCTTTTTGGAAACTGACCGTACCTAAAGACGCTGGTATATTCTGTTGATAACACTAATGTGATTCCTGGCCTGGTTGTTGATCATTTAATAGCGAATATAATGATGCTATAGATAACCTTTTCATGTGATCCAAGTTAATTCAGTTAAAAAAATTCATTAAAATGAAAGGCAAAATAATACGTGCTAAAACAAATTACTCCGCCTAGTTCAGAATCTGATCTCTGAATGCCAAGAAATATTATATGATCTTAGAATGCCAAGGCAGACACAGGGCTCTGAAGGCCTGAATATAGAAATATTTGAGTCACACAAAATAGTAGGAGTTATATTCAACAGTATTCTAAACTGGGACTTTCATGTTGTAGACATATGAAGAAAATTTCCAATGCAGTTGGCGCTGTCTCACGTTGCCGGACAATCCTTCCAATGCAAATTAAGCTTCAACTATATCGTGCATTATTTATCCGACATATCTACTACTGCCATCTTGTTTGGGGAACCACAACAGTCACTAATATGTACAAAATCTTTGTCCTGCAAAAAAGAATCCTCCGTTACACTACAAACGAAGAATACCTCTCTCACACCAGTCCCTTGTTCGCTATCTATAATATCATCCCCCTGTCGTGTTTGTACGAATTTCGTATTTTACGCTCACGTTATCTTTCGCGAGGCTTCTTCCATGACTTCTTAACTGCCAACGCGTTATTAAAACGTCCCGAAAGTATCGTTTCAACAGGAAACACTGAAATTTGGTTCGTCTCGCACTTCTACACTAATTATAAAAACCAATCACTAAAACATAATCTTCCATCACTACTAAGCAGGTACAGTTGATACTAAGCCCACGCTAAACCAGTTGAGGAAACAATGTCTTAAAATATCAGAATAAAAATTGCATGGACAATGCTCTGATTACTAGTCTTACGCAACGTATCTGTCGAATTAGTTGGCTTTTCTCATAACCTAGTGCACTTGTTTGCTGTACTTTGTTGCCAATTTTTTTTTTAGTTTGTATATGCGCTCTGGTGTTTTAATAATTGTATAACTGGCAAGTGTCTGCCATTTCAAGTAGCTTCCGGCTGTTTTGTATGAGAAATATGTCATGATACGCCTCAGGGCTTCATGACTTGATTGCAATGTTTTTATTACATGATTTATTTATTGGAGCGACAATGTTTTATATACTGCATATCTTGCTTTTTGAGCGCTTCTGTAGCGCACGTGTGAACATGGTTTCGTTCTTCTGCTCTATTTATTTCGAGGTGTCTACATTGTAGTGTTTTCAGGTTCACCACGCCCTACCTTGTAATGGTCACCTGGGCCTCGTCATGCTGCCTCGAGCAGCTTTTAGCCCAGGTGCTCCAACCAGCAAATATCTGGAGAAAATAAAACGATTTCATTTGATTTGATTTGATGACCAGGAGGAAGAGAGTTGAGTGATGCACCGCAAGGAGGCTCCACGAGATGTTACTTGGCGGCCAGCCGAAGAATGAGCCGTGATGACGAAAGGCAAAGAGAGATGAAGCCACTGCCAGCTTGGCCCTCTTCGTGACAGTATTGTATTTTTTTGTAATTTCCACTGTTTAATAGAAAATAAAGATGCATTGTATTGTACTCTTTTTTTCTAGAATATGACATGACAAGCGCTCTGAGAAAACAGGGCAATCAGCCGGATTGTCGTGTCTAAAGAAGCCTCCTACTGACTCTGAGTTGGCCAGAAAAGGGTCATTCAAAGGCATCAGTATAGGAGTGTAGTGGGTGCGGACTGCACCGGGTGCAGGGCTGAAGAGGGTGCAGTGCAGCGAGGAGCGGAGGCGGAGGGGACAATGCTTGACGGAGGGAGGCGTTCCAGGTTTTTCAGACCAAATCCGCCTTACTTTTTGGTGCCACTTGCTAGGAGCACGAGATTTCATGGGCTCAAATATGTTGTTCCCCAGTTCAATCACTCTGTTAAGTTTCACAAGTTCGGTAGATATAAGCTTCGAATTTTGAAACCATTTGCGGCGTCGATTTCCTCATTACTGCTCCTTTTGATAACGTGCCAGAAACTTAGCTCGGTTTTCTGTCTTCCGTTTTGGTCGGATAAAATTTAAATTTTGTTACCACGAGAGGTACAATTTCACTGAGTGATTTAATCTATGCTTGCTCGAAGATTGGAGGGTACGACAGTACCAACGAATTGACCGAATTCCTCGCACGTTATGGTATGTCCATTTTAAGTCATGCCTTTCAGCCTGTGTAGGGCTCTGGCCATTATCGAATGCATGATGGACTACCGTTGCGGCTTCCAGTGGGCCGCTTCTTTATGCTTCCTCGATGACGTTCTGTTCTTCTCGTCTACATTTTGCTCGCACATTTAGTGAATTTCTGCTACTGTCGAACTTTTTCTTCAGGCGAGGTTTTAAATAAATTACACGAAGTGTCTGTTCGGCCGTCGCCACTTCGCCAATTTTATCTGCCACTTGATTTCGTTCTCAGCAGTAGGACTAATCCCGGTAAAATCCGTACTATGAAGGACTTTCCTGTTTGCCAGTAAAAGAATATTCGCAGCTTAGTCGTTCTTTGGTCGTGTTTCCCCCGTTGTTCTGAACATTCTTGAATGAATGAATAAAGCAACAAAAGAGAGAGGACGCAATGCAAAAAAATAATGTACATTAGCTCAGCTAATCCAGGATATACAAAGATAAAGATGTCAGCGTTCATTGTGTTAATTGGCGTTGGCCGTGACAACGTTCTAGACGACAATGATTTTGAGGAAACGAAGGGCGCAGTGGACGCCCCAGTCGCGCTTTGAGGTACGTGGCGGTGGTGAGAGAGAGAGATGTGGGCTGCATGCATTAGCGCTGACAACGTTGTGGGAGACAAGAGGTACTGCAAGAATAGGCCGCAGCGTTCATTAGGTGTCCAACCTCTCGCGATCATCCATTAATTAACTGCCACCTGTCAGGGTGACAGGGTGGGTGGGCTGAGTGTGCGGAACGCACCCAACGTTACGAAAGCCAAGCAGCGTCTGCTCGGCTAGATCACGTGGTCAGGCAGCAACCGCTCCGCGGCTGTGGTGTCCCTTCGCAGCGACGGGGATGACTCGACTCAGCGGCACGGCGAAGTCACGCGATGCTTTGCTATGGCAGCGGCGCATCAAAGACTTGCGAGGTCAAACTGCAGACCACGGATAAATCGGCGCCGCTAGACCAGTAAAGCTTTCGCTTTAAAAAGCTCCGTTGAAACATGTAAGCTTGAAAGCCGCCCTGCGCCCTCTACAACAGATCACAACAGCCCCTGCAACATTTCACAACAGCAGTGTAAGAGCGCACTCTCAAACTGTAAAGAAATACTGCTACAAAATATCTCCTTCTAACAGTGTTCTATGAACTTTCTACTATATTATCATTGAATAAAATTATGGCGGGCACATTTCACAATAGGATACTCCGAATCTCATTTTCAATCAACAGACATAGACAGGAACTAAAAGGTGCTGTGTACTTCTTGTGTACATCTTGAGTTGTATGCATCCACCCTGTAACGGCCTTACGGCTGGCAGTATCAACAAATAAATAATAATAAAATTATACAGACCCTCCTTTCTATGTAGATTCAACGGTGTGAATAGTTTTGATCAATTCAAGGCTTGAAGTCTCTTCAAGTATAATTTCTTTGGTTTAAAGATAATTGAGGTTAAGTGTTAAGTTATGTGAGAGGCTACGTACTATATATAGTGCGGCAGAAAAATTTGGAATATGGGATTTGGCGCCCTATACTGTAGACTGAAATAGAACGAGGAAGTTTGAGCCCAGGTAAAATAAATTTATTCTTATTTGAAACAGCGTTTTTCTTAACACAGATTAATTTTGAATGAAAAAACTGCGTGATTTTTATGATACTGAGCCTTCCGAATTAGGAATTCTTAGAGCAAACTACGGTTCATTCGCTATAAATATAATTGCTCGTTTACGAGCCAGGATGATTTTCATTTGATTTTTTTTAATCTTTTCCCCAGACCATAAGACAATAAGTTAAGTGTGCCAATATAAATGAGCTGTAAATTAGTATTTTCTGTCTTGTCGGAAGTGTGCGTCTCTGACGACATGTCATTAATTCTATTAATTTAGCGCCGATATTCACAGTATGTATGTTCCAATTGGGCGACTTCTTCAAAATAATACCGATAGACTTCACAGTCGGCACGACCTCAATATTTATATCTGCTAACTAGAGCTAGAGATTTGCAGGCACCATTCCATCTTTAGCTTGGAGTAATATTGCTTTCGCCTTGGTGGTGACCACTCCAGATAATTCTTATTCAACTATTGGCGCTAGAATTCTAGGTATTGATGCACCTGCTTTAGGATGAGAGCTTCAGTGTTGCCTGAGAGAAGTATGATGAGAACATCTGCGTACGGTATTATGTATACAGCAAAACTAACAGAAAATATATCTTTAATGTAAATAATAAACAATAACCACAGAATGCTGTCTTGTGGCACTCGAGACGGAATATGCTGTTAGATGTAGTGGGGCTAAAAGAAACCGTTTGTTCGCGATGCTTCAATAATGACTGTATTAGAGAAAGGCTGATTCCTCTCGTGCCATGTAACTTAGTTTCTGGAGGAGTAAATATTGTTTAGGCAGGTCAAATGGTCTTGAAAAATAATAAATATACCGAGTACAAGCAGCCTCTTTTCAAATGCATTTATCTTTACCACTTTCTGTTTATTCTGTGGCACGTATGTGGAGCTTTGATTTCTGAAACCAAGCGGACTGTTTCTTAAAACTGAGTGTTTGGCTAGAAAAGCACTTATTACTGTGTAAATAATTTTTCTCATACCTTTGGATAATATTAAATGAAAACGAAAATTGGTTGCCGGTAAAAGGAAATGGCGCAGTATCTGTATCCCTTATCTCGGTGGACACTTCAACCGCGCCGTAAGGGAACGAATAAAGGAGGGACTGAGACAAGAAAGCAAGGAAGAGGTGCCATAGTGGAGGTCTCCGGAATAACTTCGACCACTTGGTGATATTTAAGTGCACTGGCAACGCACAGCACACGGGCGCTTATGCGTTTCTCCTCCATCGAAATGCGGCCGCCGCTGTCGGGTTTGAACCTGGGTACTACGGATCAGTACACGAGCGCCCTAACCACTGAGCCACCGCGGTGGGTAGGGATAATATCGGCAAAATTGAAATATGCCTATAATATGCAATATGTGTAAAAGCTTCTCCTTTGTGAATTACATGTACTCTTGATATTTACGTACCTTTTGGAAAGATGCCGGCTTAGATTGTCCGCTAGGGAAAATCCGTAAAGAAAACGCTACATTCTTCTGGTGCTTCCTCCTGCTTCATTTTAGCTTGTTTTGAGGCCCCACCCCTGCTCAAATTCGCACCAACGCCAGCTGAAATAAAGGCGGCGCTGTGCTATCTCAACAACAGCGGGGAACCTTACTCCTATCACACTCCTGCCACAATGTGATCAAAGACGCTACACGTATAACAACAACGTCGTGTACCTTATTGGATGTCTTTGTCACAAACATCCCTGAACACGAAGTTTTTGGTGGCGTTATCACGTCCGGCATAAGTGACCACTTGCCTATTTTCTTACTCGCTAAAAATGCGCTAAGGAAACATGCGGACGGAGCCAATGTAATTAAAGCATTTCAAGAAATTAATGAAAAAACTTTGAACACATTTCGCACAAACCTTTCTGCGGTAAACTGGGAACCAGTGTATAGCTCCCCGAGCGCCGATGGTGCTTATGAACTTTTTTTGAGATTGTTTATTGATGCATACTCAAGTTCATTTCCAATGAAAACATGCAAAAAAAGAAGAAAAATTCGAAAACCTTGGATCGATAACGATTGTTTGAAATTAATAAGAAAAAAAGAAAAGCTATTTACTAGGTTCTTAAACACTCGCAATCTGAAAGACTGGGAAATTTTTAAAAGGCATAGAAACAAAACTAATGCTAAGCTGCGAAAGGCAAAACAGGTTTATTTATGTAACTACTTTGAAGTTGGTAATGCCCCAAAAGCTGAACATATATGGAAAAAAATTAATGTGCTGCTAAATAGAGTTCCCGTAAAGGAAAATATTAATGAAATCATATTAAACAATAAAGTCATTAAGGGAGCGATGCTAGCAGAGGAATTTAATACCTTTTTTCTAAACTTGGTCACCAGCACACATTCCTCGGAGGCAATAAATGGAATGATTAGAAACCCACAAAGTTTTTACATTGACCCTACAAGCGGGACTGAGGTCTGTGCTGTGTACCATTCACTGAAAAACAGCTTTGCTTGTGATATTGATAATATCCAGATCAAACCAGTAAAATATGCACTAGACCTCATTTTGTCGCCGCTCACATACTTGTACAATATTTGCCTCTCAACAGGCACTTTCCCCAGGAAGATGCAAATCGCTAAGGTAGTCGCTATATTTAAAAAAGGGGACAAAAATAATCTGACAAACTATCGGCCAATTTCCATCCTGCCAGTCTTCTCAAAAGGTCTAGAAAAACTCATCCACATACGAATTACCAAGTTTGCCACTAAACATAATTTAATTATTCCCACTCAGTTTGGCTTTAGAAAAGGAATGTCCACAGAATATGCTCTTTTGGCTCAAAAAGAAATAATTTTGAAAGCAATCGAGGAAAAATATGTAATTGCAGGTGTATATATAGACTTCTCGAAGGCATTCGATAGCATAAACCATGTTACTTTGTTAAAAAAACTGGAAGTATATGGAATACGTGGAATACCTCTCGACCTCTTAAAGTCTTACCTCGAAAACAGAATGCAGTGCGTTTCCATACAGGAAATTCTATCCTCTTGCCAGCCAATAAAAGCAGGTGTCCCCCAAGGCAGCATACTTGGTCCCCTATTATTTAACTTGTACACAAATGATATTACGTGCATTAGTAGCAACGCAGAATACGTAACATATGCAGACGACACGACAATATTTTTTCGCAGTCGTTCCTATCATTCTCTTCAATCCGAAATAAACAACACTCTGGAAAAACTGACCACCTGGAGCGAAATAAACTCTTTACAGATTAATGCTAATAAAACAAAGGCCATTATTTTCACTACCAGACAAGCAGCCAGCGCTCCAGAGATGACGTTCACTTTAGGCGACGCAGATGTAGAAATCGTAGATTCTGTAAAATGTCTTGGTGTCCACTTTCACAAAAATATATCCTGGGACACGCACATTGACCACGTTACCACACAGATAGCAAAAGCTGCTGGGGTCATAACTAAATATAAATCGTACTTACCGACGGCCGTTAAATTACACATTTACAATTCACTTTTCCTTTCACATGTTAACTACTGTTTCTTAGTGTGGGGTAAAACAACACTTGGTAATTTAAATCGCATACATGTCCTACAGAAAAGAGCGATCCGCAGCATAGCAAATGTTCATTATCGTGAACATACATCCAAACTTTTCACTAAATTTGACATTCTTTCCATCCATCATATGTACTCATTCTACCTTGCAAAACGATATAAGCATGACTCGCTTGAAATTCTCCGTACACTTGCTAACTTGACCCCTCAAACACGACACTACAATACACGCACTAATCTAATTTGGAAAATTCCTTACTCACGCTCAAGACTATCTGAACAAATGCTCCGTCATGCCCTACCGACCCTACTAAACCACCTTCATTGTCAAGGAATTAACATAAGCACCATTACCAACAATATGTTTAAGTCCTTTGTAACGCGACAGTGAGCGTGTATGAAATTGTTGTTGTATTTTAGAAATTCTCTTGTAGAATTGGTGTGCTACCGTGGCTGCATTCCTTGTACATACTGACCTTTATTTGTGGCTCTAAAATGAGTATATTATTTTTGTATTGCATATTACACATACTGACTTTTAAACTTTCTAATGTATAAAGATGTATGTTTCTTAATGTTCCACTGTATATGCCTCATAAATAGGGGGCCCGAAGCTCGTCAAGTGGAAACTTCCACTTTTTCTTCGAGCCCTCCTCGTCCTCCGCTAATCTTTTTGTGAGGAAGAAATAAAATTATTGTTTGATTGATTGATTGATTGATTGATTGATTGATTGAATAAAAGTGCCGTTTTTCAGAGTTATTGCAGCGGCCTTGCCTTGCTGCTGAGCGAAATAACGGAGCGAAATAAGGGCAGATTAAGTCAGGGACTAACGCGGGTTAAGGACCTTCTAGTCGAAATCAAAAAGATGAACTGGGCTTGAGCAGGACATGTAAATCGAGTGCAAGATAGCCGATGGTCGATAAAGGTAAGGTACTGGATACGAAGAAAGCTAGGCGGGGTGGCAGAATGTTGTTTGGGCGAAAACATTTGCCTGTATAACCTGACCGCTACTGGCAAAGGACTGGGTTAATTTAAGAAATATGAGAGAGGTTTTTTGTCCTGTAGTATGTGCTATCAGGCTGCTGATTATGAGGGCTCATGCAGACCTCCGTTGTTCCTGCTCGCTCGGCGTTTCAGCGAGGTGGCTGACCCTCATGCTTGTGCCTGACAAAGTTTCTACGCTGTTTGTTCAGTGTTCAGAGTAACTTTCCAGTCTTACGCACGAGTGCAGGCGTACGCGCCATGATGCCGATTGTTTTTCTTATGAGTGTTGGACGAGAGACCTTGCCTGTTCGCCATTTTCGCGGGAGTCCCACACCTGGTGCAATTCACTCTATTGACATCATTCGGGTCATATATTTAAAACGAGTCGAGGTGCCCCTGCAGATAGAACGCCACAGCTTGTTAGATCTCAGCTTATTTCTATGTTCCTGTCAGCACTTGTCCCGTCATATTCTTCGCTTCAAGTTCGCCATAACAAAACCCTACGGAGCTTTGACAAAAATTCTGAGGGCACTTAAGTCTGCTTACGTGCACGAATGCGAAAGCATGGAACTTTCTAGAACACGGATGTTTTTGAATGGCACCGGTAGCCTTCGATTTCTTTGTTTTAATTTTGTTTAATGTTTCTTTGGTTTCTTTTTGTTGTTTATTTGTTTCCTTATTTTTAATTTTTGTTTGATTTATTTTTAACTTTCAATTTTCTTCAGTTCTGTTTAGTTTTGTTTTAATTTTTCTTTCACCGTTTAGACTTTAACTTTTCTTTTTTTACTAATTACCGCTTAATGACTAATTGGCTTTATTTCGGCGTGGAACCGACTCTGCGATGGCGGTGTCGCTCACGCACTTCTTGCTCTTCACGCAGGTCAGTTGCGCAAATTTCTGTAGCGCCTATCCAATTTTCACTCAACCGGTTCCAACCCCTCTACTTTTTGCTACTCTTCGCTCTCACGCCGTTCGCGGCACTCTTTTGAGTCGACAACGGCGTCGTTTTGTGCTTTTGCATCGACCCGCTTTTTACTTGTTTTTAGTGTTCATTTGTGGAGACGTAGAGTTGACCGGGCCCTAATGATACTATACCTCAGCGGCTCTTGTCTGGGCAAAACTAAATTATATATAAATTAGTTGCCATGGAAGCGCACCAGACCGAACATAAGACAGCCATGGCGTTATTCAATACACGGTTAACTAAACTAGAGTCTAGAATGACCAAACTAGAAGAAATTCAACATGTTGTTGCGGACTGAAGGACGCAGTGCGAAATGCATCAGTCCGAGCTTCAGTCGTTAATCACTAAAGTCGACGATCTCGAAAACAGGAGCAGACGATGCAATCTTTCTTTTTTTTTGGCATTGTATAGAGGAAAATGAAGCATTTGAGTGGCTGAAAACAGCGTCTTAGAAATCTGCGGAAAAGATTTAGGCGTTGATCAAGTCGAAATGGAGAGGGCTCAATGCCTTGGGAAGTACAGCGAAGGATAAAATCGACCAGTCATTGTTTGCTTCACGAGATACAAAGCTAAGCAGGCTGTACTTACAAGTGCTAAGAAGTTAAAGGGCAAGAGTGCCAGTATTTCTGAGCATTGCTCCGAAAAGATGAGAAGAAAAAAGTATTTGTCGGAATACGCCAAACAGCAAAAAAAGCCCACTGATAAAGGGCATATAAAGTATGGCGCACTCTATTTGAACAAAGTAAGATATGTTTACAGCGAAGCGCTCGGGCAGGTCGTCAGGGACAGCTGACAGCAACGATCTAACCAATGTGGACTTTCATTCTTGATTGTGAACTGCCGAAGTATTAAAAACAAAATTGTTGGATTTTCAAATTTTATTGACATAGTGAAGCCTTCTGTGATTTCAGGCTCAGAGTCATGGTTGGATGCTGATATAGGTGACAGTGAAGTATTTCCTTTAGGGGTGCACATCCTATCGAAGGGACCACGATGGTCGTGGCGGAGGCGTTTTTATTCTAGTCGGTAAACACATTTTTACCGCAACATTGATTTTGATGTTGGTGAAATCGAGGCAGTGCGGGTACAAATCAGATTGCAAAACGGAAACACAGTGTTGGTATGCTTATTCTATAGACTAACAGGTAGTCACACAAATGTCCTCTGCAAACTCAAAGAATCGGTGGAAACTATTAATAGTGACTGTCTGATCATCGGTGGTGGTTTCAATCTGCCAGAAATAAATTGGTCACACCAGACCCCGTTACCTAATATCAACAGCGGGTCCGGAAAAGAAATGATGGAGATTTGCAGCTCCTTTTCACTAACCCAATTGGTCTGGGAACCCACCCGGGGAACAATGTTTTAGACCTGGTGCTAACCAACGAACCCGCGGCAGCATGGTCTACCCTAGTACTACCGGGTACAAGCGAGCATATGGTGGCTAT
This sequence comes from Amblyomma americanum, assembly GCA_030143305.2. Lineage (NCBI taxonomy): Eukaryota > Metazoa > Arthropoda > Arachnida > Ixodida > Ixodidae > Amblyomma > Amblyomma americanum. Next base: position 193,760 of record JARKHS020032802.1, on the reverse strand, counting down.
GTGCGAAATGAATTTACAGTATGTAAGGTTCGCTAAACAGAAAGAGCGGCGCATATATACGTGCGCAAAAGCACGCACGGCAGAGACCTCGTTATCACTAGATAGGTACTTTGCTGTGTTTGAAACATTAGCCGAATCTCAAATCGTGCAGGAGTTGTGGAACGCATTCAAAACAAGGTTTTTGAGCTGCGTGACCAGTATGTGCCGTCTTGGGTAATGACGCAGCGGCGCAGCAAAAGTAAACCTTGCTCTATAAGACAGGTACAGAGAGTAATCCAAAAACGAAAAAGCGCTTATGCTGCCTTCAAAAAGAATTCTTCTGTAAAGCAAAAGCAAAAATCGGAAGCCATAAGTGTAGAACTGAGCACCGTTCTTAAACCTGCGAAGGATACCTAAATTCACTCATTTCATTTAATCGTCAGAGTACACCCCAAAGAACTGCGGCAGTTTATCAAACAAAATAAATGGTGAAGATTAGTTTCCATTCCACCACTTGCCGTGAACGGTGACATTATTGATTGAAGCCTAGATAAAGCCGAATGCTTGAACTCGTTCTTTAAGTCTGCGTTTTCTGCCCATAGGAAAGCAAACCGAGCATAGTTCATTCCGGTATAGCACTCGGTGAGCCAATGGATGATATTTTTGTCAATAAACATGGCATTGAGACAATATTACAACGGCTCGATAAGTGTAAATCCGCCGTCCCTGATGGACTGCCATCTGCCTTGCTTTCGGCCTGCGCGAATTCTTTTTCAAAATTCTTGCACATTATTTTTTGTAGATCACTGCAAGAGAGCACTTTGCCTCTAGACTGGAAAGTAGCAAAAGTTGTACCGTAGCACAAATCAGGGCCTCAGAATATCGTTAGCAATTACCGACCAGTCTCTTTAACAAGTGTCGCTCATAAATTTCTCGAGCATGTTTTACACTAGAATCATGCAACATTTGAATAAATGCTCTCTGTTGAATCCTCAGCAGCACGGTTTCCGAAACGGCTTTTCTTGTATTACCCAACTTACAGAATTAACCCATGATATAGCAGGTGCTTTAGATTAAGGGATTGTTGCTGACTGTGTGTTCTTGGACTTTAAAAAGCTTTTGATGTTGTTTCCCACTCACTGTTGATTGAAAAGCTATCATGGTACAGCAAAAATGAATAAGTTGTTAAATGGATAAAAGAGTATGCTAATTTAAGAAGTCAACAGGTGATTATAAATGGACAACAGTCGAATGGTGAAGGTGTGTCTTCTGGTGTACCGGAAGGGTCCGTTCTGGGCCCACTGTTGTTTTTAATTTATATGAATGAGATTTGTAACTCTTTTTCCTCTTGTGTACGGCTATTCGCGGACAATTGTGTGATGTTCAGGCAAATTACTAATTCAAATGACTGCACCCAATTATACGAAGACTTAGAGTTGCCGTATGGTGCGATACATTGGACATGCAAATTACCCTAAACAAAACCGTACACATGTGTTTCACTAGAAAAAAGACATCTCATGAATATGCTCAAAATTTTAATGGAACAAATTTAAAATCATTGACGGAGCACAAATATCTAGGCGTCTACAAAACAACCAATCTCCCATGGAATCGACATATTGATTTTACTGCAGCTAAATCCTGCAGTTTTAGGGTTCATTCGCAGAAACACGAATCGGTTGCCTGCTGAAACAAAGGCAATGTTATAAATACAGTCTGTCCGGTCTGTACTTGAATATGGGTGCACAGTGTGGGATCCATGGACAGTGAGTAATATTCGTAAATTAGAAAGAGTACAGAACATGGCAGTTCGCTTTGTCTTCAACAACCACTCAAAGAACTTCAGTGTAACAACTGCAAAAGACAGCCTTGGCTGGGACACACTTGAAAAACGAAGAAAAATCTTTTGTCTGAAATTTTTTCACAATATCTTTCATTCCAAAACATAGAACCTGGCCGATAAATGGTGAGTCCCAACCACATTTCGTCGCGTACAGATCACAGGAACAAGGTGACAGAAATGTACCGTAGAACAGACCTCTTCAAAATCTCGTTTTTTTCCCCGAAGTACTACGGAATGAAATCGACTTGATAGTGCTGTTGCAACTGTCGTATCAAAAGATTCTTATGTTTCTAGTATGAATTGATTACATTTGTTGCATATTTCTGATTACTTATGCAATTCCTGCATTTACGCTCTTGGCCTGTATTTTCTCCCCACCCCCCCTGTAATGCCGTACAGGCGCTGTGGTTACACTGATAAACAAATAAATAAATAAAATAGATAAACTAATTACTAATAGCCCATTACCTAGTTTATTGCTAAGAGTATACGGCTTATAGAAATTATGCCATTGATGACGTCCCAGTGTGAAAGATTTTTTCGGACGGACGGCCGAACAGACAGAATACGATGAGCCATTAAAGGCTTTCGCAGTAATACCTATCTATAGAGTCCACGAGCGCCGCCTTAGTTTGGAAACAAAACGAAGTGTCACTGTTCCTGCACAAGTCGGGGGGACGCTGCTTGAAGTGCAGTGAAGGTGCACCTGCAACTCATTACATAACATCCAGTGTCAATGGAAGCTACACTGCCCCGTTTCAAATAAAGCATATTAACGGAGGCCAAAATTGTTCCAGCGCGGCCTCGGCTTCGTTCGCAGGGCACGCCATCAATGCGCCAATGAAATATTTAAGCGCTGTAAGCGCACGTACCACATTCCTAAGGGATAATGAGTACCCTTTGTTGTGCTTGACGCAAAGTTCTACACGGTCAGCTTCCGATCATACAATTCAACTCTGCTTCTGGCTTCTCGTTCGCTCCTTTCATCTCTTCCCCACGGGTTCAGCAAAAAAATTATGCACGGCTAGCTTACCATTGCCTGCCCTTTATTTGTTCTCTTTATGCATAGACGAAAACCGTGTTTGCAATTATAGGGGGAACGCTCGCGGACGTCGAAGCCGACTGCAGGTGAAAACAAGAGTTATCACTCTAAGGAATAGATGGAAGCGGAACTTTTAAAAGCAAGTTTCTTATCTCATATTGCACCAACGATGTCTTTCCTTCGTTAACGACAATATAAGTCATCCCAGAACACATTGTGAGAGAATGAAATGCCAATTATCAGGCAACGTATTTTTAAAACACCACGTCCGCATTGGAAGGACCCCCCATGCGGACAGGGAGCCGGAGCGAGGCTCCCCGAAGCACATGTAAGCAAATCTTTCAGAACTGTTTTTTCGTTTCAAAGAGCACCCATGGAGGCGGCTGTTTATTAGAAGTTGCAACAGTTAACGTGTGCTTTGAAAAGAAGTGCGATAAAGTATGCCACATCATTTCGAAGCCATTTTTTTTTAAACTTCAAAATCAATGTGCGTTGCGAAGCCGAGCATACCCTCACGAGGCGCTCTATCCGCTGGGTGTCCCCCCGAATCGCGTAAACTCCTCGTGCGGTTCGACATGCTGCCGCGTGCGCTACATTTGTTCAGTAATGTTTCGTTCAAACTAAACAGCCGAGACAGAATTACATGAAAAGGAAGTTCTGAAGCCTCATGGCAAGCGCACGAAAGAAAACCACGCACTGTAGCAGACGGCGACGCAGGCGGTACCCTAGGTCACATCCGGCTACGAACGTGCGTCAGCGCCACATACAGTATTGTGCGTTTTTATCGTGAGGACTTTCAAAAATGTCGCCGCCTCAACCGCTGGCTCATTTGCGGTGAAACTGCACACATAGCTGGCGTATTATGGTAACAACGGTACGTACTAAGTTGAGCCGTGCATGATGCGAAAATGTAATCGTCTGCGTAGATATCGGCGAACCAAAACCCACAGACGACGTTTTTTCGCTGAAGGGCGGCAGTGGCGCAACTGTTTTCGGCAGTGGAAAGCGTCACGACAAGGCCGCCGAGACGAGCGTTGCAAACAATATTCTTTGAAAGGTAAAGCCTGGTTAAATAACTTGTTCTGATAATTTTTTCCGCTCAATTAGCCAAAAATGTTGTAAGCGCTTCAGTTGAAGAAGAAGGAGGAGGAGGTAAACTTTATTAAAGAAAAGGTCTTTGGCGCGGGTTGGGGTGACGTTCCCCTCCCCGCGGTGGGCACCTCTTTTAGGCCGGACGCCAGGTGGCCGACCGACGATGTCGCTCGGCGACCTCTTCGGCCCGCTCCGTGACACGGAGTTGAACCTCCGGGTCCGAGCTGAGCAGCGCGGCCTCCCACTGCGATTGGGTAGAGAGCTGCAGACTGTTCGACGGCTTGTCTTGAGGACATGAGTATAAGATGTGGGGTGTGTCTTCCTTATGGTGCCCACAGAGAGAACAGATGGGGCTGAACTGCTCTGGGAACCATATGGAGTACATGTACGGATTAAAAAAAGTGTTTGTTTGGAGCTGCCGCCAACTGACTTCTTGTGTTTTACTTAGAGATCTATGTGGGTCTGGGAAGATTTGTCTTTCTTTCTTGAAGTGGGTAGTAATTTCTTTGTAGGTCGTCATTCGCTCCTTGGCCGACCTGAGCTCGAGGTAACGCACCTCCCGGTTAACTACGAATCCTAGGGCAAATTGGTGCGCCGCCTCGTTTCCAGGATGGCCCGAATAGGCGGGGACCCAGATCAATGTGATCTGGTGGGTATTGGAGATTTTTTGTAATATATTGATGGCTGCTGAGTGGGCCCTTCCTTTGCAAAAATTTCGAATTGCGGTTTTAGAGTCGCTGATGATGTATTTGGCAGTGTTGGAGGTAATTGCTAAAGCTATGGCAGCTTCTTCGGCCTCCTCCGGAAATTTTGTTTTATCGATTGTCGCCGATACGACGGGAGAACCTCGATGATCGACAACTGCCAGGGAAAAGGCGTCTCTGTCCGCATGTTCTGCCACGTCCACATGAGCCGTGTCTTTCTGAACTGAAAATCTTTCGTGAAGTTTTTGTGCAGAGGATGGACTATTAAGTGTTCGTGCACGAGTCTTGGAATTGGCAAGGTGTGTGCACGAATTCCTTCATATTGTATTCCTGCCTTCTTTAGGATGAAACGTCCCGTTTCAGTGCCTGATAGTCTTTCGTATTGTGCGGTGAGGTGTGCTTCCATCATTTCCGCTAAGGTGTTATGAATTCCTAACTGTATTAGTTTTTCATATGGGGTATGACGAGGGAGGTTCAGCGCAATTTTGTAGGATTGTCGAATTAGAGAATCCACTTCGTACCTTTCTCTGACAGTGAGGGTGACGTATGGTGTGGAGTGGATGACTCTGCTAAGAACGAAGGCCTGGAATAGTTTCCTGGTCTCGGCTTCTTTAACTCCTCCTCGCCTATTCGCGATGCGTCTGATGAGGAAGGAGATTTGGTTGACGGTGTTTCTCAGCTTCTTAATTAGTGTGTCGTTTTTTCGGTTTGACTGTATCAGCATTCCCAAGATTCTTAGTATTTCCACTTCTGGGACGGCTGCCCCTTCCGCGTATATTTTGATCTCAGGCGCTTTATTTTTTATTTTTTTTTTGACGCTTTGGGTGTAGGATGAGGAGTTCAGATTTTTGGGGGGAACACGCAAGTCCCGCGGCTTGTGCCTCCTCTACTACTACATCTGCCGCTTGTTGTAGCGTATCTTGTATCGTGCCGATACTCCCCTTGGTGGTCCAAAGGGTGATATCGTCCGCGTACAAGGAGTGTTCTAGGTCTGGAATTTTGGTGAGTTCGCGTGCCATTTTGATGAGGGTTATATTGAATAAGAAGGGGGAGAGGACCGATCCTTGCGGCGTTCCTCTGTCTCCTAAAGTGAAGGTGTCGGATTTGATTGTGCCAATTTGAATTTTAGCCGTTCTATCGGAGAGAAAGTCATTGATGTGGTTAAACGTTCTTTCGCCTACATTCAACGGTGAAAGGGAATCTGGGATTGCTTTGTGTTTGACGTTATCAAATGCTTTGGTTAAATCTAGAGCTAGGATTGCCCTTGTGGTCCTTTCTTTCTCCTGAGATAGGACCTCGTTTGCTAGTCTGAGCACCGTATCCTGTGTTGATAAATATGGTCTAAAGAGTTGAAGTAGACGAAACGGCCAGAACGGCATATTCAAAAGGCCCGCGTTTCTTGCAACGCCCGCCTCGGCGGCCTTGTCGTGACGCTTTCGACTGCCGAAAACAGATGGCGCCGCTACAACCATTAAGCGAAAAAACTTCGACTGCGGGTTTTGGTTCGCCGTTCTCTATGTAGACGATTACGTTTTCTCATCATGCACGGCTCAACTAAGTAAGTACCGTTGTCAAACTTGCTACGGTACAAAAGTTACCATAATACGCAAGCTCTGAGTGCAGTTTCATCGCAAATGAGCCAGCGGTTGAGGCGGGGAAACCTTTGCAAATCTTCACGATAAAAACGCACAATACTGTATGTGTGTAGTCATGGTATTAGTCTTCTGCTACAGTGCGTGCTTCTCTTTCGTGCGCTTGCCATGGCGTTTGAGAAGTGCTTTTAGAGAGAAAGTTGAATTCCTGACGCATAAACGGAGAGTACGGCTGGTTCCGTCAATTTCACCTTCAAGCTCAGCCAAGGTGAGGTCCCCGTTAGGAAAGAACGGCGCAAGAACCTTCGAAGTAGCAAGAAACATGTGTCACTAATGGCGCGCCTTTTACGTCTGCTGGAGCGAGCAGCTCCTATAAATAGACAGCGCTTGCGCTTGCGCAGTGCCAGCGCAGCGCTGATGTTTACAATGCAAAGAGATGAAATACCCAGAGTGGCCGAATACAAATATTTAGGGCTATTGGTAACCGAAGGAAAGATGTCAAGGAAAAGGCCGAACAGTCTCTTACGACAAAAAGGCGGAGATATGCTGGGACAATGAAACATAGGGCATTATTGAGGTTCAACAAATATGAAGTACAGAGATGTATTCTGTAATGGTGCCTGACTTACTTTCGGGAATGTGGTTCTGTGCATAAGTTCAGTAGTTAACACGAGATTAGAACTAAATCAGGGAGCTGTTGGACGATTAACAGCAGTACCCACGCCAAAGCCAAAAACAGGGCAGTAGAAGGAGGTATAAGGTGGGCATCGTTCGAAGGACGGGAAGCTCAAGGTAAAAAATTTTATGAAGAGCGCCTGAGGACATTGGATGAAAGGGGTGGGCGGCTAAGGTATTTAAATACTCATCCAGAAAGAACGTTGACTCCAAAAGGCGGAGAAGAACTAGGAACCGGACGAGTTAGTATGCACGAGACGAGGACGGAGAAAGAAAGGGAATCAAACAAAACGTTAAAAGGTGGAAGTTAAAAACTGGAAAAAAATAAATAGAAAAGAAGCATTGTGTAGTAATATAGTGATACTGCAAAAGGCAGATCAGGAAGGAATCAGTCTATGATCACTGAAGAGGCAGCGTCCTGCTCTTTGCAGCTAGGTCAGGGTGACTTAGAACGCGCAGCTGCAAAAAGAAATTTATCGAAGATGATACATGTGCTGTGTGTGCTAAGTCTGTAGAAATAATTAAACACCTCATACTGAAATGTTATGGAAGCCATCCGGATGGTGATGCAAGCACAGTCACTCTCCCTGAGGCCCTAGGGTTGAGAGAACAAAGGTCATGCGAATGATCTGCGGTGCAAGCTGGCAAAAATCGTTTGGATCTGAGATTGGTTGCCCAAAACCTGAAATGTGTTATAAGGTTACAAATGTAGGATTATAAATGTATATAAAGCAAATGACGAATTCGTAGACCGAATTATAACGCAGTTAAGTTACAGCAAAAAAGAGTCCAGCATTTGGTTCGATCCGTCCGTCCGTCTACCTTCGAAATGGCGTCTCACACTTTCACACGTTTACACGTTGAGCTTGGTTGTTCTAAAAGTGACGCTTTCGTGGATCCACTGAGAACTCAGAATACAGCTTTGAAACCATTTGTTTGCATGCATCCGAATGTGTGCTAACCCTACTTTTTACCGCAGCGGTGGCCTAGTGGTTTGAGCCTCCGTCTAGCATGCGAGAGGGGCGGGGATCAATCCCCAGAGCCGCCGAGTACCCACCGGTGCCACGATGGTTATGTTATTTCTTCTGAACGTTAGTTACTGTGACCGTTGACACCTCGGCAAGTAACGACTGAGCCGCACTAATTAAAGCCAAAAACTGGGCATAAGACTCGTTCGGGCGGCGGGGCCGCGCATGCGGGATCCTCACAAAAACGACGCTCTCTGGGTGGCTTTCACTTTCACACTGACTTTATTACATTAGTCAAAGTACAACACAAATCGCATAAAGGAAAACTCGTTGGGGTCACTTAGATATGTCTTAACTCTGGGAAGGCAAAAGCCGTTTGCGACTCATTGCACTGATTTGAATTTGAAGCTTGAGTTGAATTCTCGGCAGAGAAGCGCAGTTGGCGCGAGCGTGGCAGAGAGATCACATGACATCCTCGCGCGCTGCGATGTGATCTCACAGGATCTTTGGTCACGTAACCTAAAATGTAACGGCCGGACACGAGTATGAGCCATTAGAGGCTATCGCCTTAATACAAAAGGGAACAGTGGGAAGGGGACAAAACAGGGCATCCCGAGCGGTTCTTTGTAGTCGGGAGAAAGAGAGCGAGAAAGACACTTGGGGGCTTGGTCAGACCGGGCTCACGGGCGGGTGTTGCGTTGGGGGCTCGCGGCGCCAGCTCTTCGTCTTGCTCCGTCACGTCCCTTCAGGGCCATCTCGTCTTTTCCACAAGGTACAAGGTTTCCCCTGGTCTGGTGCTCGGCTTATTTAGGGTGAAATTCTTGACAAATGGGCCTTTGATCCTATCTTGAGTAGAAGATAAAACCTTGCGCCATGGCACTCTATGGCCACAGATGCTCTTGCGTCATAAAAATCCATCATCATCCCTACATTTCACCCCAGTCGTCACAGCAGCGCCACCGCATCTTGCTTACGCCGCTGAGTGGCGTCTGTCTCATCATCATCATCGTCATCAGCCTGACGGCGCCCACTGCCGGGCGAAGGCCTCTCCCATGTCTCTCTAATTAACCCTGTCCTTTGCCAGCTGTGGCCATCGTATCCCAGCATACTTCTTGATCTCATCCGCCCACCTATCTTTCTGCCGCTCCTTGCTACGTTTGTCTTCTCTTATACCCCTGTCACACGGGCATTTCGAGGGCCCTCGAACCGATAGTATATCGACTCAAAGGCGATCGAGCGCTCCCACACGGGCAGTTTCAATGGCGATCGAGTCAATAGCCTATCGAGTCAACGGAGTAGCGCAGAACTCCATCGAGATTTCGAGGGCCTTCGAGCGCTGCCCAAGGTTGCTAGCGTTGCCTCGAGCGGCGCCAAGCGCACTTTCGTACACGACACATTCACGGTGCAAAAACATGAACAAACAGTATTCGCATAAAAATTAATGCAAGCAGTCTGTAAAATTATTTTAAAATTATATTAGACTTGTTTTAAGCTCATTAAGCGCATTAATTTTGCGTTGCAATCTTTGCGTTGCTTGCGTACTTAACGTTGACAATATGGCGGCACCCTGCCCGCCCGCTTCACAGCGATAACAGCTTCGTCGCTAACCCCTCAAAGCAATATCGTGTTCTAAGCTGTTGTATTCGCCTTCGATTTGCCCATTCTTACCCTCGCATAAGGTTTCAAGAGACAAATAGCTCTTGTTTTTCAGATATCATGGCGATTTCCCAGGTCTTAAGCCTGACGAAGCAGCGCTCCGACGCAGTTGGATTGGCTGGGTTTTGGCTCGTCTTGTATTAGAGTGGCTACAGCAGTGTCTGCATATGTCCGTCGCGTACGTGCAATTAAAAGGGTTTTGAACGACTTTCACGTATGCGTGTAGTTCAGCATTTAGTATACATTTATCAAATATTTTTGTTAATTTTGAAAAATCCAAAGTAGCGATTCTGGCGCCACACATCCGTGGCGTAAGACACGAGAACCATTTCAATGGCCATTGAGATTTGCCGTGTAGCAGCGGCGAGTTCGATGGCGATTGAAAATCTCGAAGACCCTCGACTCGAGGGTGATTGAAACTGGCCGTGTGACAGGGGTATTAGATTCTACTCCGTTACCATTAAGGACCAGTGGTTATTTTGCCTTCGTATTACGTGCCCTGCCCAAGCCCATTTCCACCTCTTGATTTCAAATAGGATGTCATGAACTCGCGTTTTTTCTCTCACCCACTCTGCCCGCTTCCAGTCTCTAACGTTATATCTATAATTTTCTTTCCATATCTCCCTGCGTTTTCCTTAACTTAAGATGTACCGTTTTCGATAGCCTCTACATTTCTGCCCCATATGGGAGTATTGGTAAGATACAGCTGTTGCATACTTTTTACTTGAGGGATACTAGTAAACTGCCATTCATGATCTAAGATAATCTGCCATATGAACTCAACCCCATTCTTCTAGCTTTTAATTCTGATAATCCTGATCAGCTCCCACTAACCTGCTCTAAATAGACGCATTCCCGTACCACTTCCAGCACTTCGCTACCAATTGTGAACTGCTGTTTTCTGCATGCTAATTTGAAGACCTGCCATTTTGCTCTGCCTCTATAACTCATTGATCTAGCTTTGCAGCTTATCTCCTGAGGGACATAGAAACGCAATGACATCAGCGAATCGCTAATTACTTGGATGTTCTCGATACCCCCTTATCACAAGCTGTTCCCAATCCAAGCCTCGGAAGGCCTCCTGTAATAGGCGGCGAAGAGCATTGGCGAGATCATGTCTCTCTGTCTGATACCCTTCTTTGATGGAATTTAATTGCTGACTTTATGAAGAACTATGGTAGAGCTCTGTGAGGTCGTTATATATTTATATATATATATATATATATATATATATATATATATATATATATATATATATATATATATATATATATATATATATATATATTCCAATATTTTTTCATAAGGCTTTTCTGCACCCAGATTCCGCAACGCCTGCATAACTGCTGAGGTTTAACGTGAAATGAGATGGCACAAATTGTTTCTTCTTCTAAACGCCAGGGTAAAGAAGAAGTTGAAATCTTCGCGAGCTGTCCCGTGCTCCTTTTGCGGCGCATGCGAGAAGCAGCTGTCGTTCTCAAGTCGCTGCGATTTAACCGAATTTCATCGCAGGCAAGCCCTCGTGACGAGTGAAGACCCTGTCGCCTCAGTCGTCCCATGCCGAGCCTATTTGTTCAAGCCGCTGCAGAGCCTCGAGAGCATGCCACTGGCCGGTCAGGGCAGCAGGCTACCAGTCAGAGCAGCCAGGACGACGAGACACCTCCTGAAACCCTCAGGTAAGGGGGCTTGTGCGCAACTTCGTCGGCCATCCGTCTTGGTGACGTTCCAGATGAAGTCTTTCATCTGATCCACATACAGCATGGCAAAGAAAAGGGCGGAGAACCCAATCGACAACGCATTCGAGTTGCTTCCGCAGTGCTGTAGCAAAGGCGGGCCCCCGGCGTGTCCTGTGCCCACCGCAGTGTGCATTATCTTCGTCTGCTGCGCTATCTCCTGATTACGGGATTTACGCCGTCCTTTTCCTGTGTTCGGCTTCTCTTAATACTTGCAGTAAAAAAAATGCTAGAAGCGGAAGGCGTTGGCTACAATTCCTGTGTGAGTGGGCGACGAGTCTGTCACAACAGCGCACACTAGTGAAGTTAGTTGTCTCGCGCTCTTACACATCCGCTCACCAGCAAGTACGGCTGGGTTGGAGTACAGTGAAGTTCAAAGCGATAGTGCCCAGGGCCCCGTGTCGCAGAAAAGCTGACGTCGTCGTCGTGTACTGTGTCGGCGTCGTTGGGCGGAGCGAAAAATTCACGATTAAATCGCTGGCGATTTGGCATTGCTAAGCACGAAATATTGTGCGAAAGCACTTTTTTTTGCATATGGACCCGTCAGCCGCTTATATCAAAGCGCGATTTAGGTTCCACTGACCTAGGAAACCAGTTATGCGCCTGTTCTTTCGTGAGAAAAAACTGCGCCAAAACTTTCGGCTGGTTTTGGAAAAGGGAAGGCGCGTAACTGCCTCAATTTGTAAGTGGATTTCAGCGTCTACTGCCACCTTGATTGAGCTGTCCACTGACCCGGTGATTCTATTAAACTTGCTACTCAGACGCCTCACACACGTACACAGACCGATTTAGCTGAAATATCTCTCAACGCGGCTAGACGTGCTTTCGCACTGAAAATTCTGAGCAAGAACATATCTACAGGTGGGAGGCTTTCTGCCTACCACCGTGTTGTTTAAAACCTGCCCACTGTTGCAGGTGGAAATATTTATGGGTAACGAGAGGCTGCGCTGGAAGAACAACCTGGCTGCAAAGCGGGGCAGTTCTTTTTTAACTGTACTGATCAGAAAGCGGGACAAATGCCGGAACTGCGACGGGAAGAAAGGCGACACAGAGTGTCGTCATTTGTACGGGTGGCGAGGTCGCCATCACAGCATACATAGCGGGAGGCCTTATAATGTTAATTCGGCACTCTGGATTAAACGATTCCGATGAAGAGCTGTGCACTGGATGGTCCGTAAATAAGATGTAGGATAGTGTCTGCTTCCTTTGAGCAGATGCTCAACACGCAGAGCACATGCTCCCGATACGAAAGCGGTACACTTCTACTGGCCAGCGGTGGCAGCCATTTTGTCGGGGTCAAAACATAGAGTCGAACTTCTTTTCAAAGTTTCCGCTCGCGTTCTGTTTTGCACCGTAACTTAGGCTGTCGTGATCGTGACTTTGGAGAGTGAAAGCCACCATCGTCGCATCAAATCAACTCTTTCTGCCAAATTCCGAACCCTTTGCGCCTGGCGGCAACGTGCTACCCAAGGTCATCTTTAAAGTATTTCCTTGAACAGTAACCTGCCACTGCGTGGCGGCCCACTTGTGGGCCACCTTGCCATTATTTGGCGACACAGGCCAGAACGAAGGCATTATAGCGAGTGCTGCCGTGATGCCAGATGAGGGGATCGCCGGAGCTGCGTAGGAGGCCCGGCGCTCGATACACTCGGCGCTACGCCTGTGCTCATTCTGTTCACTGGAGCGTTTGAGCACTTACATCGACTTCAAACGACCTGAAGCCGGCCAGCGCCTCATGCATAGCTCGTGCTCTAAGAAAAGGCTACACCAGATGTCTCAGCTAACGTTATGTAGAGGCTAAAAATATGCCGGCACAATACTTGCAGAAAACCTTATTATCTACTGTATGTATTAAATCTGAGTAATTGTCTATTCTGTTTAATTGAATATTGATTAATGTTAAATTATTTTATTTTTACCAATTGTGTTTGTGGGGTTAATTCCATTATCAAATCGAATTGCCTCCCACAAAACGTATATCTTTGTACCTTTATTTTTCTTTTTCTTTTTGATGTGCGTCCGATGTAAGCGTTTTTTACATGTTTGAAGAAATCTGGGGAAATACAGAAAACAATCCTTTGTTATTATAAGCTCGCGCGCTGCGAGAGCAGTGCCCATAAGCGCAGAATTCCTGAACGCAGCCGCGTTCGAGTCTGCGGCGAGTGTGATGGGGCGAAGGCAATGATTGGTGCTCCGGCGGCAAAATTTAAACTAACCCTGGGACCTGACCACCTTCACTGCGGTGATAGCTAGCAGGAATGAACGCGTCCACTTTTTATGGCACTCAATGCGGCCAGATTTCTCAATTTTTCTGCTAGTGCCCACTTCATTGTTTTCGCCCCGCCACTTTCTAGGCACCATCGAACACACCAGTCATTACGAATTCTCTTTTGAGAACGCTGCTTTCGGGAAGCGGGATCGCATGTTCGCATATAATTTTTTTTTTCAAATTATGGGCGCTTTGTTTTCAACGCGAGAGAATTACCGGTAGCACATATGAAAATAAAATATAACCACCTTCTTGTTTTTTAGGTCGCTGTGCAAGTTGGAACAGGAATGTTCGCAGGAAAGTGATGGCTAGAAGTTTTTCAATTAAGTAACCTACGTGGGTGAACAATATACAAACTCTTACGTACTACATAGACTAGAAGACATTTGAAGTTTTTTCCACCTATTACGGTGCAGCTTTGTTTTAAACACTGGGTAACGTTAGCCGGTACTTAAGAGTATGGTATACTGTAACCACACAGCCTCCTGCCACAAAGTCTCTTCTCTTAGAACAGTACTGGCAAGAACATACATCTTACCTACATATTCATCCGGGAGCAGGCAGCACACAGGGTAATCTACGAAAGCAGTAATTATTTCCCACTTCGTCAGTCCTTCCTCAGTCGGACCAAGGTGAGGACGGAGCCCTCGTTTTCCGTTTTCGCAGATGGCGCCACGCGGCATTCGTGGCCGCCGTGGGAGCAGTTGCGGCCGCCGTGTGCTTGGGTGCCCCCGTGGCAGTACACAAAGCCTTGGTTCAATGCGAGGGTGTGGCGTGCCTCTCTCTCGAGACGGACCTGCGGCGCTCCATAGACCCCGCGAAGAGCCCCTGCCGCGACTTCTACGAGCACGTGTGCGGACGATGGCACCATATCGACACGACCTACGACACGCCAAGGTGGGCTGCGGCCGCTCGCTGTGGTCCTATTTAGTTGCAGCTACTTTAAGTCTAAGACTGTCCTGACTGCATTAGGTAATCGCTATTGGAGTCCGGACAACCTTCTACTGGGATCAACCAAATGAAGGCAGGCTCTCTCGTAAAGGCTACTCGACAATAGACCATATTCACACTATTAATTAGGTGATAGAGAAGTGAGCAGAATATAAGCACCCCTATATATGCAGGTTTCGTAGAGCACGAGAAATCATTTTACTTAGTCGGAACCTCAGGAGTCATGAGGGCATTACGTAATCAGGGTGCAGATAGCCTGATCTCAAAATGTAGAAGATATCCATAACGGCTGGGCCACCACCATAGTCCTCCTTAAATTGAGCGAAAAATTCCAATAAGCAAGGGTCTGAGTCAAGGTGAAACAATCTCGCAAGTGATGTTCAGCACATGTATACATGTGGCATTCAGAGGCTTGGGGTAGGAAGGGTTGGGGATTAGATTTAATGGTAGTTAGTAATCTGTGATTCGCTATAATGATTCGCTCAGTGTATAAATTGCAAAGGATGATCAATGAATTAGACTGGCAAAGCAGAACAGCAGGCCTAATAATTGATATGCAGAAACCCCAAGCAATGCTCAAGTCTCGGAAGGGACAATAGTTTACGGTTGGTAGCAAGCTGCTGGGAGTGGTAAGAGAATACGTCTATTGAGTGCAGCAGTGACCGCAGATACGGATCATGAGAGTGAAATAACTTGAATAAGAATGAGGTAGTACGCACCGGGCAGGATCTTTCAGATTATGAATGGTGGTGTACCGATACCCCTCAAGACAAAGTATGCCCGTGTAAGAGCTGTATCTTAGCAGTATACTCACGTATGGAGCAGAAACGTGGCGGCTAAAGAAAAGGGTTCAACTTAAATTGCGGAAAAAACTTCGAACTACGGAAAGGAGAATGATAAGTGTGACGTTAAGTGACAGGAAGATTGCAGAGTGGGCCAGGGAACCAATGCGGCTTGATGTCGAAATTGAAGATGAACAAATGGGCGTGGCAGAGCATGTAATGTGAAGCCAAGATAACCGATGATCGTTAAGGGTGAAGGGCAGGATACTAAGAAAAAAGGAACCATAACAGGGGGTGGCAGAAAGTTAGATCTGCTGATGAGATTAAGATGTTTGCTGGGATACAATGGCCGCTGCTGACAGAGGATAGTGTTAATTGGAGATATGGGAGATGCCTTTGTCCTGCAGTGTGTGCTGTCGGGCTGATGATGATACTAATTTCATCACAGAATAAGGGCCAGGAGGGCAGAAACTGTGCTATTAGTAATGCGCATTGCGCCGTGTGCAAATGTAGGCTTGAGTACACGCTGGGAGGAGGATGAAAAGTTAGTGGAGCCTTTTGCAACAAAGGCACTCTTACGTAGCCGGTCCTAAGCTGTCGAAACTTCCGATGTCTGTTGGCCGCGGCGGCTGAGTGTCTATAGCGTCCGGATGCTGAGCAGTGCAGACACGTCATTGAGATGTGTGATGTTGGCGTTTGTTAAAGAAATCCAAGCGCTCAATTATTCAGGAGCCCTTCAATATGGCGTCCGTAAAAGTCCCTACCCCCTCTTGTCGGGTTTGAAAGTTAAAGCCATGTACTTGACATACATCATAAGCAAGGTACGTCATACAATACTATGACAAGCAAGTTGTCAAGGAATAGCACACGGCGCACTTCTTTTGCATGTGCTTCGGAAGGGAGAAATACGGTGCCGTGCACCAAGTGGAAGCCCTGCGCAAGGTGATGTTCACGGATGACGGAGAACAAGCCTTCCGCTTCGGCCGCAGGCACCGTGCGTCGAGGCTCAAGATGGCGAAAATGGTCGTTAGGTGCCGCTCACAGGTATGTGTGACACTTAAAAACATGCGGCAGACAGACGCTTGTGCACAAGACGTATTCCGTTTAACGTTTCAGCTGTAGCGTAGTGGTCCAGCCTGCAGAGGGATAGGTGTATTTTTATTGCCTTATTTGCCGCTTAATATGCTTCTAAAGCAAAAAGCAAGAATTTTCCTATTATAATCTGCACGTCACCTGGGCCCGAAGTTAAAAAAAAAATTCGCCCCTGGTTACCGCGTTTTTGGAACGAGACATTCTGCGGCACAGTTTTAGGCTAGTGCATAACACTTCATTAACTGATTTATGTCTGCGCTTGGGCTCCTTGCGGTACGACATCTTGACGCCTTTCCGATAGCGTGTGGACTTAGCCAGCAGTTTGCGTGCACTGCCGAGAGCTCTTCAAGCGCCAGTGTCATTCATGTAAGCCACAAGAATGAAACTGATGCGCGCGCCGCATTCGACATTTAATTTCAGTATTCCACATTTCATACTCTTATTCGTGACACGGCCAATCTTGCGGTCCCACAGCCAATTGCTAAAATTGAGAACGCTAGACTCCGAAACGAAGCCCATCGGGACACTGATCTTGCGCTGAGTGGAGCCTCTGGAAGACGTCAAGTCTTCATATGTCTGGATGTAGAGCGCACAGCGTATAGCGCACGCGGAAGCTGGCCTTGCTGGTGCGGGTCCAGATGAGGCGACGTAGATCGACGTTGGAGTTAGGGCGCAATCGAGGCAGCCGATCGTTGCTTCGGTGCCGCCGACTCATATCTCGTTCGCACGGTGTTACTGCTTGCGCCAACGACAACCTGCGCGATGCTTGGTATAGGCCAGAATGGAGAGGAAAAATATCGGGGAACAGGCACTGTAGGAAACGCCTCCGCTCATGTTTAATTCGGGCGTTCACGAAGTCAGGTATAATGAGGAGTGCGGAAATGCACTAAGGGTGGTCCTTGTTTGACGGGCTGACGTCCAGGTAGTACCGGCGGTCTTTTAGCTGCGCGTCAGCGGTCTCGAGCAGTTTGGTTCCCGGTCCCTTGTGCATGATGGGCGAGCGCCCAGTGAATGCTTCTTCTGCAGGCTGGACAGTGCTCTTTCATGCGGTGCGCCCTGTCAAATTTTGTACGAAGGGAACTTAAGCGACTTGATTGCCTCTTGACTATCGGTGCAGATGTGGACAGTAATACCGTGTTTGTGTTGCGGAGGTGAATAGTCTCGTAGCTTTCTTTTAATAGGCATTCGGTAGTAGACCATTACGTGTGACCAGTGTGACTAATGACGTGCACTGGAGGGAGAGCCCTCCTGGTAGCAGGCAATAGCTTCAAATGTGGCTCCTGTATCCTCGTCGTTGTATAGGGCGTCGTCGGCATAAATGCGTGGGCCAGTGGTTGCTCCTGCATCGCAAGTACCTGACGGATTACTTGCCTAGGTTTCTTCGCGTTATGTTGTAAGGCGGTCCAAAACAGGCAGGCGAAAGTTGTCTCGTCAAGATACGAATTGGAGGTGATGTCATTAGGTTTGTTGCAGATGAATTTCAATGGTTGGTCCGTTGCGTAGCGATTAGTGCATCACTGGGTGGCAGCCGGGCGAAGAAGAGATCAATGATGCGTGTGCGTGCGGCGACTCGGTTATGACCATCAAGGAAGAGTTGTAAAGGGTGTCAAATGTCTTACAGTGAAACTACACGGTGCCGTAGTGGATCTCAGCGAGCTGGCGAGTGAGTTTTAGGTAACGAGCGACCGCCATCGCTGCGCCACTGCTCTTGTTAGCTAGGCAATTCAAGAGGTTGAGCGTTGCTTTCCACTGAGATTTTAACGGTTGTATCCGCGTTTTAACCGTACCCTGATGGCTAATGGGGCGCCAAGTATGCGTTAATGATCTACCGGCGGTTGGTTGCTGCGTTCCTGTCGAAGCGCAGTGAGGTCCACACCGCCATGCTGCAAAGGGACGATCAGTAATTGTGTCTTTTCAGGAGATGGGCGCATGATTGTTGAGCGAATGTCGTTGTCGTTCACGTTCAGTGCCGATTTCAGTTTGAAAGTTTGGTGCTTAGTTGCACTAGGTAAGTGGTAAAAAGTGCGATATCTTCCTAAAATACTGCAAGCCACGGGCCGTCGATTTGGCCTTGTTCCATGCGAGTTGGGTAATAACGACGTTAAATAGGGTGGCAGAAATCACTGTGCCCCCGGCTACTACGGTGTTGCTCATGAAGTTCATCGCCTAGTAATTCGCTTCGTTTTTATTTCATACGTCCAGTTGTTGAGGAATATGTTAAAACGTTGACGATGTTGAGTCCTTGATGACCGATTTTAAAGGGACAACTTCGGCAGATCGATTGTTACGAGGAGGTCAGGGCGGCTTTTACTCCATTTTCGCGCAGTCAGATGACAACTGACTGCGTACGAAGTGATACTGGGGAGGCACAGATGGTTGATGAGGTCGAGTAATTTTCTCTTGGCAACTGTGCCGACATTGCCGAGCATACTCCACTCGATGCTATATTTAACAGGAGCACTATATGTGTTGATATTAGAGATAGAATATTCCAATCAGAGTGTGACACAGGGGAGTTAAAAACTGCCGCAAAAACCAAAATGAGTGGCGGCTAGGGGTGCAGCAGGCGCCGCGCGAACATTCTACCCGCGCAAAAGCCAAATTATAGCGCTGCCTATCTGATGCTGTGGCAATGTCAGCTGAAACCGTTTACGTAAAGGGCGAGTAGGAGTGTACTGGTGAACACGTAACTGCGAGAAGAAATTCCACTTGAATGTATACAGACCTTCTTAATGTGGGTCTCGCTCTAGAAACATTTCAACATATTGTTACGACGAAGTGGCAGTGGAAGAGGAAGTGGCTACCTGCGTGGGAGGCCGGAGGAAGAAGAGGCTCCTTGTTCGCGTTGGTGCTCCCTGCTAGGAACTCTTTATTATAACCCCAACACTTGTAAATAAATGTAAATAGTTTTTCCCCGTAACAATATTTTATTCGATTTCACCAGTATCCATCAAGATGACGATGCAGGCAGTCACGCTTCCTGGGTCCTAATGTTCAGAGATAACTAATGTCATGTGAATGCATCTGAGGTAGGCGCTAGTAAAGAACTATTGTAAGATTGGTGGCTTAAAAGCAGATAAATGTAAAAAATTGAAAATCAATATTTGGAGTGAAAACGTAACTAGAATTTGTTTCCATTTCAGAAAAAAAAATTATCTACATATATAGTACTTATAAATTGGAGAGATTCATGTACAGGCTGCCTGATGTTGAGGTTTGGTAGCAGCCTTCCCCAGAAAAGGGCGTAAAGAATTGAGCGTGGGCATTGCCCTCGCCGTTCATGACCCAGAAATCTTGGAACAGTTTCCCGCTGCCGGAGTTAAAGAATAACGAGGTACTGCTGGGGTGTTTCCAATAGAGGTGGGTCTAAGCAGTAAGGCCGCGTAGTTGGAGCACTTTTTTGTATTCTCCTCCAGAAAGAAGATAGTTTAATACTGCTTGTTTCCTGAATTCTCACAGCTTAAGCGAGTGCGGGTAGGCGGAAGTATTTATTATACGCCCCTCGTTGCAATGGTGGAGTAGCGGCCGCGGTCAAGGATTGTTTCCACGGAAAGTTCGTTGCGATGATCATCTAAGGCTTTCCAGAACGTTTGCCAATTGATGGGGCGTGTCGTTTGATTTTGTTGGTGCGGGGTTTTAGTGACCGCTACCTATTGTTTCTGGGCCGAAGTGCCAATTATGGATGATTTTCTGCGAGTGACATGTAAGACCCGGTAACGTCTACGATGAACGACGTGCGAACCTCGTCCATTCGGATAATCGGTCGCATTGCCGAGGTGCTGTCCCGCCACCTCCTTGGCGGCGAACCGGAGCAGCCTTCATAGTCGGCTGCAGCGCCTGCAGTCGCATGTCTGGAGCTGCGCGTTGACTCCTCTAATGCGTGCCTCGTCTTTAGGATGAGCTTGATAGTGTTTCCATATCCAGTACTAACTCACCGCGTGTGTCTTTGTTCGGAACCGGTAGGGTGCACTGATAATAAGCGGTTACGTTCCACATTAGATGTAGAAGATGGAGTAATTATTCTTTTAAAAGATGTTTTAAAAAAGGTAGCAGAGTGCCTATAAAATGGGAAAAAATGTATCAGGGCCTATAGAGATACAGCGGGGGCTTAGGCAAGGATGTCCTCTGTCTCCTTTGTTGTTCATGTTGTACCTGCAAGGATTAGAGCCCAAGCTAGAGAGGAGCGGACTAGGCTTCAACCTTTCTTTTTTTAAGCAAGGAGAATGAATTGAACAGTCATTACAGGGACTAATATACGCGGATTATATAGCGCTAATGGCTGACAACAAGGAAGATTTCAGGTAGTTGAGAGACATATGTGGATATGTGGATGGACATATGTGGACGGAGATAGATTAGGTTTCAAGTTTAGTAAGCAAAAATCTGCAGTCATGATATTTAATGATGAGGGCGGCGAGTATAGAATACAAGAGCTCACGCTAGAATTCATTGTTAAATCGGTTAGAGCAAGAGTCATTTGGCCTCTTTTGTAACTCTAAATCAAAGATTAAATTATTTATATCAAGTTTACTTACGTGAGATGCCTATTGTTTCAGTCATTTTAGTTAGTGTTCGTTCCGTTAACAACTGTATTCAAATCTATTATGTTTCATTTCTTGATGTATGCTTAGTGGCTAATTTACCAGGTAAAACTTGTGCTTTGTTTTTGTTATTTTTTATTATTTTTTTACCTTTTATACACTTGTACTATAGCCGTATCTGTATATGTACCAATTTGTAAGGGGGCAGGACCCAATTGAAGCCGGTGTCGCGGCTTTTAGTCCTGTCTCCTTCTCTCAAGAAGGGAAAATAAAGAATTGAATTCAAATTGAATAGACAGTAGTGGATGAGTACAAGTATCTTGGGGTGTGGATAAATAACGGTGTTGAGTATCTGACAGAGCATGAAAAATATGTAATTAATAAAACTAGTAGGAATGCAGCTTTCATGAAAAATAACGCACTGTGGAATTACAATACGTATGGAGTAGTAAGAGGGATCTTGAAAGGGGTGATGGTTCCTAGTCTGAATTTCGGCAATGCGGTCGTGTGAATGAGACCAAATGTTCAAGCAAGGTTAGAAATCTAACAACGCGGCGTAGGGAGGCTAGCTTTGGGAGCACATGGCAATACACCAAATCAGGGCGTATAAGGTGATATGGGGTGGGCGTCGTTCGAGAGCAGGGAAGCTAGCACTAAAATAGCATTTGCGGAGCGACTGAGAAAAAGGGGGAAAAGCAGTGGGCTTGGGAAGCTTCCGATACCTGTACATAAGGAATGTTGACATGAAATGGAGAAAGCGAACTAGAAAATTGACAACCAAATATCCGCACAGCAGTAGGGGGCAAATCAGCAATTATCGGTTAAGAAAAAGGTTAAAGAAACAGAGAGTGCTCTGTGGAAAACAGGGATGCTGACGAAATCAGCGCTGGGAACACAACAGGATTTTTAAGCAGGAAATTGCCAAAGAAAATATCCATGATAATTGTAGAGGAAGCTCTTTGTTGTGTGAGGCCAGAACGGGAGTTTTACGGACTAAGACATATAGAGTCAGGTACCACGAGATAGACACGTTGTGCGTTGCGTGCGGAGAGAAGGAGGAAACGGCTGAACACTTGATACTTATTTGTAGAGGACTTCACCCTGCAGTGGAAAGCAGCGGGTTTGATTTATCCAAGGCATTAGGGTTTAATGACAGGGAAAGTATATTTTAAGCGGGTAGAAGTAACCAAGCGAAGGTTATCTGATTTTTAGTTAAAATCAAGACAACAGTAAACTTTCATAAATCATCGCTAGGTGGCTTGAGCCACCGCCAGATTTAAAGGGTTAAGCCTTAGCCATCCATCAATACGGCTGTACCGGCCTCGCCCTGCGACGACTTCTTGGATCAGTGAGCAGGATTCTACGATTCCAGGCTGGCCATGGGTTGTGAGTTTTGGTAACAAGCAGCATGCGCAATACTCGGGATAGTAGAGGGCCTTGTATTAGCAGAGTACGGGGAAGTTGCCGTTCGTTTTTTTAGGAGGATTGTGGGGCAGTCCGTGCGCACAAACAGGCTGAGGGCTGCGCACAGGTTGCGAGCTATCGATCGTTCCATTCCAAGACATCAGGTGCGGTTTCGGAATTGGCGGTGGCAGTGGCTATATTAGCCGGAGGCACAAGGAGAATGTTTATAGATACCGGCGATGTTGGGGCAATGGGAAAGGAGAGGGCGCCTTTTCATGGCGTCTAGGCGTTGTGCAAAAAAAACTCAATCAAGCTTAATGAGCTCCTGTTCTGTGGTGAGTTGCGACTAGGGTTCGTGGAGTTGCTTTATTTGGCTGCTGATAGTATCGGGAATGAAAAGCTGTGTCATGCCTGTTACTTGTTTAGTTGATACCTTTTCACGTGCAGTGTGCTTAGCTGCATGAGCATCACCAACTTTCGTGAAAGCCAAAATGCTGCTGAGGCTGCGGCGTGTGACGTGGTGGTTGGCGAGGGCGGGGTAGCTGCAATGCGCGAGGTTGGGGCTGCCGTGCTCTGCAGAGCTGCTGGTGTGGGAGAGGCGGAAACAGGAATCTTGGAAGGTAGGGATGTGTAGAGCAATGGATTGGGAGCGTTAAACAATCCAGGAGGCCTGGCGACGTTTTGAATCGCTCTCATTTGCCCGTTTGCCTAGAGCATCCGTTAGATCGCTCTCTGTGATTCGATCATGAATGAGCGGGCCTGTTCGAAATTGCCTCGTGATTTGGCGAGTGCCTTGTCGAGATCGCATGCTGGCTTGTCAGGAGGGTGTAATATCTGATCCGACTTAGTTGAGGCGGGCCTTGAACGCGTTTTCACACTGCTGCGGAAGTCTTTGCGAGTAGCCGAGGAGGGGGACGCGGGTTGTGCAGATGGTAGTGTAGGGGACGTATTCCCGGAGGAGTCATTTGGGTGCCCAGTCTCTCTGCAGGACCGGCTCTGGGATGGCGACGGGACTGAAAACTTCTTTGAGAGTAACATAGTGTCTGTGGCGAAATGGCTTTGCAGTTTACATCTAACATAGTATAGCGAATTGCAGGTTCTGTCTTCAGTGTCTGCAGTTCCCCACTGCTCGCACATCACAACGCTCAGACAGCAATGTTGCATGTGCTCTGCTTCTGCTTCGTGCCTGTGAAGACACATGACGCGGCGATGTTCGAACGGATATGCTATCAGAGGACAGCTGGTAAAGGGATCTCGCTTTTGTATGCTCAGTATTATAATGAAGGCAGTTCTTGCGGCGTGAAATTATTGGCGATTAAACCTTTGCTTTGAACAGGAGTGCTTGGCGGCGTGCAAGACAAACCGCACAGAATTTTGAGTGGTGCCACGTAGTTCCTGACTTCGACAACTCTACGTTGCGTCAGAAATGGTCTGGACATGTCGGGTTATGGTGACAGCGTTATTTGACTCTCTTATAGAGGTCAATATTACCTGGCCGAGTTGCTCAGAACTCATACAACAGCGCTCCATTTCCGTCTTTCGCGCTGCTGCATTATGTGCTCTCTTACGTCGACCGTGATGGCCTGGCGTAAGGTCAGTACACCAGCACTTTGCCAACGCTTGGGTTTACGGCGTGCTGGTTGAATAAATATGTTGCTAGTTCGGCGCGGGGAAGCCTTCTGTGGGTCCGATATTTACAACGTGGCAAGCCTTGCCTCGTAGGCATTGAAAACTAACAACTAGGACGTGTTTCCCCTAGGGTACAGCCTATCACTGGTTCGCGTTGTCTCCTTGTGCGTCGACATCCACAAAGAGGGTCGGCTCAGCTCCATTCTGCCTGAAAAACGGCGCGGTAGCTAGTAGTGGTCGGAGAGGCGTATTGAGCGGACAGTAGCTTCACGGCTGGTGAGTAACGGGCCTCGGAGTTGGCACAGGAGGCCTCGTGGGTGTCGTTCGATGTCCAGCTCGGTAGCCGACAAGGTAGCCGAGCGTCTGGAAGTCGCAACTTTCACGGATGGTGGCGTCGCCACGCCACGCCGCACCGTGCACCTTGGAACCCGTGATGAGGTGACAGCGTGGCGGCGATGAAGAGCGGTCGAGTGTTATTTTGTTCGCGTGTGCTGTACCTTTATATTTTAACATGTTTGTTTTGCACGCGACAAACTTGCGTGATGAAATTGGTGTTAATAAGATGCAATAGTGATAGGGGCCAGGTGGTTTATTAGCGAGTGCACTATGTGTCTCGCACTTTTCAGCTCATACTCTGTGGAGCGACAGAAGCCTGAAAAAGATTATTTCGTGAACGGCAGAATGGAGAATTGGTGCTACAAATTAGCATACATTTAGCAATAAATCTATAGAGGTGTTCCCATAACTGTACCCTGAGAAGTATAGACCATGCAAGCAGTTTGTTCGTAGTTCTCTCGTATTTTGGTGATGTTGGGGCATGAACGCATGGTACTCTTGACCCTATTGGCTAAGTTTTTGCTTCTTTAAGATTCTTGATTGGAGTATTTTTCTGTTTACATTTTTTTGTGAGCAGTATCAGTGAACGTCAGCGAGCTCGTAATGAAATCTTTATTCATCAGCAGCGCTGGATGTGCTGCTTGTATGGCGGCGAGCATTGTTCTGTTTTTCGCGCCAAATTTCTAATCCCAGGAAAGTTTGTCGGATAACGTATTATTTCCCTGTTTGGATATGATTATGCGCAAATTACTTGCGCCGTTTGAACGCCGCTTTCAAGCCCAAAATACATGTGCAAAAATAAACAACCCAATTCTTGTCTGCTGGCATTACAGGTGTTTCAGTAAATGTCTGGGTAACAGTTTTGTCGTCCCTTACTTCAACTCAGCGGCATAGTGTCTGAATGCCAGACACGGCGGCTTGTGTCAGGAAATGTATAGTACGCTTGAACAGATGAGCGTGCGTCATGATGAAGTGTATGCGGCGGTTCCCACTTGGTATAATATGGCGCCGTAACAAGAAAAAAATGTACACAAATTTACGTAACGGCCCTCAGCTCACTTAATACGACCGCTCGATTGCGCTTCCTGCAATGACATTGGAGCCTCTGAGCGCTGGGCGCTGAGAGTGAAACCATGCTGCATGGTGTGTTTTCGGTGGTTGGATACAGCTCGCGCCCTGCTTCCGCTCTAATATTGTCTTAGACCCAGCGAACGATGCCCAGTGGCACGAATTTCAGTGGAAGACACGTGCTCGAGCTTTCGTGTTATTTTGCTGACTTGCATATGCTTTCGATGCTGCGGCTCTTGTCAAGCAAGAATAGTGCCTTTTGCAGCAGCACCTGTATGTGTCTCGGAATAAAATAAACAAATAAAGAAATGAAGAATTCAAGGCTTGATACCTCGATTTTTTACGTTTGGACAAAACGAAACCTAGCTTCGATATCGCTGCCGCTGACCTGGAATGAGGTCAAGAGCTTTAACTCTAAAATTTGCACTTGACAGCATCCATCCCTACAAACAGAAAACCTCAAAATCTCCCAGAAATATCCCATCAGGACATTTGGGATCTCCACAGGAGGTGCTCATTTTTCCCGAAGACATCCAAAAAAACGTCCCAACTAGCCGTGTCCAAAAAGTTGTGCGTCCCAGTGACAGCCCCAAAACGTTCATGCTTGATTTCTCGACTCTGGCGCAATAAAATTATTTCTTTTTCATGCATACTTCAGGCATCAAAGCGGACATATGTGCCAAATTTCAGACACATGCTTACGTTACAGGTGGTGTAATACATCTGTCCTCTCGCGTGAATGCTTGCTGGCTAGGCCATTCAGGCTTACCTGTTTACATGAAATGTGCTTTAACCAGATGAAAATTTGGGCTGGCTGGTGCATGATCTTGTGACGGGAGCAGAGCAGCACGAGGCAAAGAGAGAGGCGGGACACGACGCTGAATAACAACCAGATTTTTAATGCACGGTCGTCGAATATATTCATCTCGCTCGTATAAGAAGGAAAAGAAAGAAGCATGATAAACGCATAAGATGTACACGTGGTAAAATATAAAGACAGCGCACGCAGATAATCAATTTTTCTGTCACGAAGCGCTATTGAAGGTATGGAGACGCATAGGTCGCTCTTTAGTCGGATGTTGAAGGCTTCTTCAATCTCCCTGGTCCCTTGATCAAAATATGACGGGATGACCATTGTGTTGATAAGCTGCGGAGCGCATTCATGCTCTCTGCAATGTTTTGCTAATTCACTGCTGATGCCGCCCTCTAGGGATCTTTTGTGCTCTCGAAGCAGTTTTTTCAAACAGCGCCCTGTGTGACCAATGTAGGTGCGTCCGCATGACCGAGGTATTTGTCCTTCGTTTTTTTCTTTTCTCTTGGTGTGCCCTGTAGCAGCGCTTTCGAAAGTTTTAAAATGTTGTACCGACTCGCTCAATTGTCTGTGTTACTTCATAAACCCCGCTTTTCACAAATTTACATGTTTCTTTCGGTGTTTTTTTTTTTGCATTGATTTCGTCTTTGCTCGCTATTGACTTTGGTGAACAGGCTTCTTAACTTGTTGGGCGCTGACATGTGCACTTTTACACCAGCTCTTGCTCCTACCTTTTTGAGACCGTGGGAAAGGCCAATAATGTAAGGAATGACCGCGTACGGCTTCCTTTATTTTGATGTGGTTGGGACATATTTTCTGCCTATAAGTGCTTGCAGAATCTCTTCTGCTACACTGGATTGCAGTCTCGTCGGGCAACCTGCTGCGTTTACCCGACGGTTCTGGGTGTCAAAACTGCCTTGAACTTCATGATGACAAGATCCCGTCAATTCGGCTCTCATTGCTGTTTTTTTCTACCCCCGCTCCATGATCTTGGAGTGCGCAGATGTGTAGGAGAGCAGTTCCTTCTAGTTTCGTGGTCCGTACCGCCAGCATATGTGAGCGCCTAGAAAGGTTAGTGTCAAGTCAAGAAATCGCATAACGTTGTTTTCTCGGAGTTCACTCGTTATTTCTAGTTCTTCTATTCCTTAGCAAAAAGCAGCAATCAGACCCGCATTGACGAGATCCTGTCATCATGAAGTTCAAGGCATTTTTGACGCCCATAACAGTCGGCTGAAAGCAACAGGTTACCCGACGAGGCTGCTATTCAGTGTCGCAGAAGGGATTCAGCAAGCACTTAGAGGCAGAAAATATGTCACAACCACATCACAAGAAAGGAAGCCGTACGCTGTCATTCTTTACATTAATGGCATTTCCCACAGACTGAAAAAGGTAGGCGCAAGAGCTGGTGTAAAAGTGCTCATGTAAGCACCCAACAAATTAAGAAGCCTGTGCGCCAAAGCCAACAGCGAGAAAATAAAAATCAATTGAAGAAAAAGCAGCGAAAAAAACATGTGAAATGTGCGAAAAGAGGGTTTCTAAAATACCTCTGTCATGCGGATGCACATACATTGGTCAAACAGGACGCTGTTTGAATCAACGTTTTCGAGAGCGCAAAAGATCCCTAAAGGGCGCCATTAGCAGTGAATTAGCTAAACATTGCAGAGAGCATGTATGTGACCTGCAGCTTAGCAACGCAATGGTCATCAAGTCATATTTTGATCAACGGACCAGGGAGATTGAAGAAGCCTTCAACATCCGACAAAAGAGCGACGTGTGTGTCTGCCATCTTCAATAGCGCTTCTTGACAGCGAAATTGATTATCTGCGCGCGATGTCTTAATATTTTACCACGTGTACATCTTATGGGTTTTTATGCTTCCTTCTTTTCCTCCTTATACGAGCGAGATGTATATATTCAAAGAACGTGCATTAAAAATCTTGTTGTTAGTCAGCGTCGATTCCCGCCTCTCTCTTCTTTGTTTCGCGCTGCGCTGCTCCAGCCACATGAACATGAAATGGTGCTAGAATTTTACACACAAAGGAAATATGAATTCATAAAGTCGCCTGATCCCGCCCACATAACAGGAAATAGCAACGCAATACAGATGTAATTTCAGTTTATTAGATGTGCTTTTTGCATTTAAATGAATACAAACAGGAGGCGCATATGTGTGCGCCATTAACACACAATGTATGGAGCACTACGGCGCCAAATATAATGATGGCCAAATTTTTTCTCTAGCTGGGAAAAATATGAAAAAAATGAAGATAATAAAAACTTAATACAGGCTGAAAGTCCATGCACCTTAAGCAAACCTTCTATAGGGTACAAAAACATATATGCACGCACAAAAACAAACGCATGTAAAGAGCAACCTGGGTGCCAAAAGGAAAGACGATACGGGCGTACGATACAGATACCCAGTTTCAGGTCACGGACTTTCTGCAAATTGAAACCTCCCTCTCGCTTTGCCTCTCGCATGGGCCTCGGAGTAAGCTTGGGCGTGTTATGAAAACAGGAAAAAAATAAAATCTACCAAGCGAAAATAAAAAACGAGCATAAACCAACATACCTTGACGAAGTTGTCAACGGAAACACGAGGATTAAATAAAATTCTGCAACTATATATATGAATTCAACGCAGCCTTCTGTTCTGCGCCTCATCACGGCACAGCGAACCCTCAAAAATATGCGTTACATCCTCGGTACACCCCCTTTTAATTTTTTGTGACTAAGTGTGGAGATAAGACTGCTTGGAGCCAGATGGGAAGGGGGGATGTCTTGAGGTAGGAGCCCTGGCACGCCGCACACATGGTACAGCAGACCGCGCGTGCGGCACAATACGGCGTGGGAGGCGAGATCAAGGTGATCAAGGCACAAGTAATCCGGTGGGGGGTGGGATGAAAGTCAGCGACGTGAACACAACACAAACTATACCGCTGCGGCAGGACGGATATGTAGGTAGAGCAGGTTAATCCATGGGCACTCGCAGCAAGATTCTGGTGGGCCTCCGAAGATCTCTCCCACCTTTGACCGCAGTGGACGGCAACGCTGCCACCGACAACACGCCACAGTCGTCGGAAGCGCTGAGGGATGCAGAGTGCGCGATAGGAGTCGCCCATTGCCTCGAAATCCGCTGCCGCGTACGACGCCTGTAAGAGCGCCATTATGGTGTAGGGCCGTGAATCTGCGTAAAAGACATGCGATGCGCCGAGAGCCGCTGCATCAGTTCCAAAAAAAAATTATGTGGGCACGCCGAGGTTCGCGGGAAAGCTGCCGTGAATCCGTAGCTACGAAATTCACGACAGCCCAGTAATTAGAGCAAGAGCTGCCACGCGCTGGGGCTTGAGCGCGAGCGGCTAGGGGCTGCGCGAAAACGTTTGCGCAAGATGGCTTCCGTCCAGCGAGGAAGCCGGGCGAGCGACGGGAGGAAATTACTGCGCCTCTGCTAGACAGCGGCGCAACAAGGACTGCTGGTAGTTGGAGATGGCTGCAGGGGCCGCCGCTCCATGCTGAAGTTGGAAACACTATAGAAGACGGGCACG
Organism: Amblyomma americanum; assembly: GCA_030143305.2. NCBI lineage: Eukaryota > Metazoa > Arthropoda > Arachnida > Ixodida > Ixodidae > Amblyomma > Amblyomma americanum. Next base: position 164,045 of record JARKHS020032802.1, on the reverse strand, counting down.
TTGGTGACCGCCGCTTCCGGCGGTGCGATGAAAAGGAAGACCGCCTTCACCTACCTGCCTGCAGCATGGAGCCGACGGCACACGAGAGAGATGCGCGGTGAAATGCGCTACCTTCGGCTGTTCAAAGAAAACTGTTTGATCTCCCAAAACGGCGAGTGCAAGAGCAAAACCTTCTCTCCCCATAGCTTGTGGCGTGATGGAGAGAGAAAAGGGAGTGAGGAGTCAATTTGTATTTTTTGTTGAAAAGCATTGGTCCAAAAACGTTCTCCCAGTTACCTTTCTGGGACCAAAATATTATGATTTTGTTTCTGCTTAACACTCTCGAAAAAACTTTTCTAGGCCATTAGTGGGCGCACCGCCCTTTTGCTTGTGGTTCTGTGCCCTGCCTCTACGGCCTGGAAATGTTCGATAAATGTTGTACTGGGACTGGGACATTCCATCCTTTCTGGGCGCACGTGGGGAGGTAGGTTGTTTGCTGGGCTGTGCTTGTCCAAGCCAGAGCATAGGTTGCACCAAGCCGACAGAGAGCGAGGAAGCTTCTCCTTTCAAGCCCAGTGCACTCCGTTATTCTGGCTGGTGAGTGCACATTCACTCGGAACTGTAGCAGTCGCCATTTCTTGGAAATTGTTGCGCCCAGTAGCAACCTGCTTTACCAAGGATCAACGGCGCAAAGGTCAGCATATTGGCACAACTGCGGCTCACCTCTCGTCGGGACGTCTATTCTCGGCCGGTGTGTTCCAGCTACCAAGCTGTATCTTACTGCTTAATTACGACAACACCACAGTGCAGAAGCGTCCAGAAAGGAGTCGCGGGATTTCTTTGACTGGACCAGTCTCCAGATCTGCACTATTTCTTCCCCCTAAACCGGTCCGACAGCTAAGGTTTAGGAGATTTCCTCTGCAGGGACGTTTTTTACATTGTTCCAATTCCTGAATGCACAGCTATTCCGCTGTGCACGATGGCGCTGTTATCACGTTTCCTATAGCGTGGCAAAATTTTATCACTATCACAATGGGTAGGAAGTTGCGACTCGCTCTTAGCAAAGCGTACCCTTGTTCAAGCGCAGCTAAAATAGAGATCGACGCAGCATTGACTGCTCAATTGCTTCAAGGGCAATATTGGATTGCCATTAGCGCCACTATAGCCCGTGAGATTTGGGATATAGTGCGGGCTGCTAGGTCTTACAATAGGTCAAACGCCGGCGTGCTAGCCTGTCCGGCTGTATGCTTGATCCAAAATATATAACACCAACGTTCCCTGCTCAGGTGAGCAGGTGCGTGGAACTTGAGTTTGAAATACCCAGAGGCGGGCTTCACAGGGTAAAAGCTGGTGGGAGCCCAAAATTTGCAGAACGCTAGCACCGAGTGGCTGCATGGGTCAACACGCTCATCCAAGCTCAGTGAATGAAGCGGGGCTCGGCTCAACGGCTAGTTGGCATCCCTGCTCAAAGAGTCTTCTACAGATTCACGAAGCGTCGTTCATGTTTTTATTCTCTATCCTCCAACCACTGCTTCGTTTTGGAACACTAGTTACGCCGCAGACCCTAGAAATCTGCCCGCAATTGCTAAAGCAGAAAAACAAAACTACGGTTGTTCGCACGGCTGAAATATCATTAAAAGCCTCTATTCTTGTTTTAAAGGGCTACACAGTGGTGCACATTCACCTTGAGGATGAATATCTGCGTACGAACAGCCCTGTGAGAACGTCGCACAATGGCACGGGTAGCGCCGAATTCAAAAATTAGGTTGCGCTCAACTACGCAGTGTCTAAGCTTCAGCGAAAGACCTAAGCTTTAGTGGCTTTACGCTTTAAAGAAAACTGAAGTTGGTTTACTTTGTGAGACAGAATGGCGCCATCGGTTACAGGTCGAAACGGACGCATTCGCGTACTTAAAATCGCTAAAGGCTGGCTAATTCTAAAACTTACCCTTTCTTAAACAAATACAACGTAGCTACAATTTCAACTACTTTTAATGAGCTGCAGGCAATACATGGTCATGTGTGGTGTTAGGTTGAAAGCAGCAAGTTCTTCCACTTATATATTCCTGGCTGGAGCCTTCCAATACAGTGTCTCTCAAAGCTCATGTACAGCCTGGCACGATGTCAAACTATACCATATCATTTTTCTTGACATTGGGCGAAGATGCTCTAGCGAAGATGCCAAGAAGCCACAGTAGAGTGGCGCTCCTGCTCCTTCTATGTGCAGACTGACGGCGCGGAGTCACTCCAGTTCGCCCTAAATGAGCTGAAGCTTCCTTGGCCCGCCAGCACTCCGTCCAACGAGCTGGAGATGCTCGACGTTATGGTGGGCGCCTCCCTCGAGTACGGCCTGCCGCTCATGTGGGCCTTCACCATCGGCCGCCACGCTCGCCGGACGCGGCAGAACGCCATCTACCTGGTGCTGGACAGGAAGGTGGAGCTGTGGTTCCGCCACGTGCGCGCCTTGGCCGCCAAGCGCCGCGTGGCCCACTTCCTGCGGCGCTGCGCGGAGCGCGTCGGAGGCACGGGCCAGTCTTACGACCGAATGCTGCGCGGGCTCCTCGGCACTCACTTGTACGTACCCCCGTTTTAGCGAACGTCATCACAACAAGGAAAATAGGTTAAATTTGATTTAACTGAGAGAAAGAAAAACAAGGTCTAGAATGTCCTGCCTTCGAGATGATGCTACAGCAGCCATGTCGAGGTATGGGCGCCTTCGAGGACGTGCAGCGTGTGGTCATGTGCTCAACTGCAGCTTGTGAGGTGACGTGAGGTCTCCGCGGCTATGCAGGGCGAGAACCCCGCTAACTTTTCAGGCTCATGCTACCTGAATGTCTCCTCCAGTACCTGAGGATCAAGTTTCCGATTTGGAGAATGTAAACGGTCCTTGTGACAAGCGCACTTACCTGAACGTCAAAACATGAAAAAAGCCTGACAGCAATGCTATTGCGCTCCAATTAAGTGATTGAGGGATCAATAAAGGATATAGGAGTTTTTTTGTTTCATTGAACGCACAGGACAGTGCCGGAAAGATTTCTGCAAGCTGTTGGGATTATGATGTTCTTCTTGGAGTTGGCGTGATTCAGAAATTTTTTTTTTGAAGTGATGCCAAGTGTGACTATGCCGTCTTTTTGCCGAAAACTCTTCCAATGCAGTGTGCACAAGTTCGGAGCTTAAATTCCTTGTAGCCTTTTGTCCCACGTTAAATCCAGATGTTTTGAGTACCTATAGCATTCCGCTCAGCTTAAAGAAACCACGTGGAAGAAGGTACAGGGGAGCTACAACGGCATGTCTGTGCTGAGGTATACATTTGGTTATTTACTATTAGTGCGAAAGCATTCATAGGATCGCCAGAGCTGAGCTGAAAACTAGCAAAGGTTTAGCGCTTGTTAAACCTTGTGAAACGAGCGAAAGCTCTGTTAAGCATGAGTTAAGATGTCAGGTTCTTCCTTCTTCACACCTTACTTCCGTCGAGGTACCTCTTGCTGGGCTAGTTGGTGGAACATTGTCTAACAAAAGTAAAAACAGCGCTAAATTTAACGCAAACCACATAGAAAGACGAACAGGACGGGCGCTGACTGTTTTTATTCGAAGCCACATGTTGCGTATATAGAGCCCGAAGAAGGTGAACGCATGCGCATTTATCACATGGTAAAAACAAACAAACAAACACCAGAGAGACGGAAACTACTCATTATCGTGTATTTTTTGGCAATCTATGTTCGCCTTCTCGCAGGGAGATAGAAGTTGTGCTGACGCTCGTATCATATCTCTGATAAAATTGCCTTCTGCCATTTCTCGAGCTAATCTACCTTTACTTCTAGCTAAAATTTTGATCTCCCCAAGTCGTGGTTCACAGTTTCTTACCATTTTATCAATGCAAGAGCGGCAATGGGCGTGTAGATTTTTGGGCGAGTCTGATGCGTTCCCTAACAACCTTTTATGTTCCCCAGCACGGCAGCGTCCGGTATGACCGGCGTACACCTCGCCAGATGTAAGGGAGATCTCGTAGACGGACAGGACAGCGCCCGTCCTGTCCGTCTTTTTGTTTGCTCTGAGTTAAATTCAGCGCTGTGTTTACCTTCTTTCGATGTGCTCGTTTATTTGGCGTTGGATTCGTAGCAGACAGCCAGACGATGGACCGAGGATAAAACACAGACTAAAAGAAGAACTGTACTTTTTAACACTTAAAAAAAAAAGTTTCACAGGAAGAAATACACACAGAGGAGAAACGCACTCGGCTACCAAAGCTGTCACAACAGTAACGCTCGAGCTACAAGCTCGCTCTTCACGGCTTGCCGAAAGCCGGGGCCTGCCTACATCGCTGTGCGAAGCCTGACTTAGAACCGCTTTACATAATGTAACGCGCTGTTAACCTAGCTCAAAAATTCTAGAAACGGGCGAAGACACTTGAGGGAGAGGAGGCGTCGCAGCACACTTTAAGTTACGTCTTCCTTCTCCCTGTCTTCTCGAGTGCGCTGAAATTCTCTCGAAAAATCTGTCCGCGTGCACCCCGCTTCGCCAAGGTCGCGGGGGAGGGGAAGGCGGTCCTGCCCCTTGCGCTGGGGTGCGCTTGCAGCCGCTCGCGAATTCCGGAATGCGCGGGAGTGTACTTTTTCTGTTCTCTTTTTCGGCGCGCGCGCTAGAAAAGCCTTGCGCTCGCCAGAGCGGTCTTACAGCAATGGTTACGCATGCTGTGACTTAGTAAATCTCTCACTGAAAATTCACTGGCGTGTCTTGATCTTCGGTGGTACTGTTTGTGAAATCTCGTTGAAACATGTTTTGAAGCGGACGAACACGCAGCCAAGCGAACCGTATATTCGGTCAACCGCTGGTTAGACACGCAGCTCATCGGTACGGTCTTACTGGCAGCCGATGCAGCCGTTGACGATGAGGTCGAAACTGGGGCAGCGTCCATTGCCAGTTTCTTCTGTCGCCTTTGCGGACATCGTTGCGTTGTTTCTCTTGTCAAGCTTCTCGCTCTTCATCTGTTTCCCACAGAAGTTTAGCGCGCTTCTTCACTGCAGCTTCCCGGCGAGCTATATATTGCCGCGAATCTTAGCAGTGTTTGTTAATTTTTCAAAGCTGCCGCCACGCCGCTTTATCGCTTTGCTTGCGATGGAAGACGCGACCAGATTTATCTCGATTGATCGAATCCAAGCAGAGCTGATACTACGCTGTTCCTGAATGTTCTAATAACTTTGCACCCTTTCTTTCCTTCCCTTTTTAAAAAGCACTACTACTTTTGCGGTTTGCATAATCACCGAAATGTCGATATTCTCAGACATTTATTAAAAATATGCGTTAAAACTGGTGCTATGACATCTGCGACAAACTTTACTAGTTTTATTTGAGTTTCGTCGATATCCTTACTGCTGCTGCTCTTTAAATTTTGTATTGTTGAAATTACTTCCTGCACATTCCCTGGCTGTAGAAATACTGATTTTTCATTTCACGTGCTGATATACCGACATTCATTTGAGGAGCTTCTTGGCGTTCTCAAGCTTGTAAAAAATTTATTCAAACCGTTCGCCAGTTCGGCTTTGCGCGAAACTGCCATTAATCGTTAGCTTAGAAATGCTGCTATGTGGGTTATCGCGGCGCAATAGCGTGTTTAATTTGTACGAGAGCAACTCACTCGGCACATTTTTGTCGTCCAGAAAACGTGAGAAGTACTCTTTACGTGCAGTACGCAGTTGTTTCGTTAGTTGGTTCCGATATCATTTAAAGACGGTCAAATCATCAGGATTGCGGGTGTTTAAGAATTGTATGTAGAGCTTATCTTTTGCTCTCATTTGTTGATTCAGTTCATGTGTGACCCACGTCTTCCGAATTTTTCTGCTCTTTTTGCGTCTTTTAAGAGGAAAATGAGCATTGTACAATCTTTTGAAGGTATATAAAAAGCATTGTAGGCATTGGTAGCATCATGTATATTCAGGACTTCGCACCAGTCTATTTGAAGCAGCGCATTCCTGAACGCGTTAAGAGCCGTATCGGTTACCGGCTGGTAAAGACTGCCAGCAGACGAACAGTTTAGAGTGCTTGAAACTTGTAAACAAAAGAAGACGGGGAGATGAATACTAATGGAACCTGATATGGCGCCAGCTATTATTTCTTGCGATGGAAAGTTTGTTATGAATATGGCTAGCACTGACTCACATTAAGTTGTTATTATGGTTGCTTCATTAATAACGTTGTCGAACCCATATAAGAAGACAAGGTTGTTAAAATTTCTTCTAGTAGGAGTGTTTATTTATTTATTTATTTATTTATTTATTTATTTATTTATTTATTTATTTATTTATTTATTTATTTATTTATTTATTCAAGTTACCCCTAAAGGCCCTCCAGAAGAGGGTATTACATAGGGGGGGGGGGGGGTACAATCATAAGTAATCGCGATACATTTCAACAAGTAAGTGTAAAAAAAAAACGCTAATTAAAACATAAGGCATCACACAAAGAAAAATTGAACACTAACAAAAACAGCAAACATTTACAAATTTCCGTCACAGCGAAGAAGCTCTTGGAATTTTTTATTGTCAGTTTCTGTGGCGATGACTGATGGCAAACCATTCCATTCAGTGATAGTACGGGGAATAAATGAATTGGCATAAGACGATGAATGACAGTTTACGCGTTTAACTTTGAAAGAATGATCACGGCGTGGAAAGAGAGCATCAGGTGACTGAAACAAATCACGGCGAAGGGATGGGTGGTGATAAAGCTTATGGAAAAGGGTTAAGCGAGCAAGTTTACGGCGATATGACAAATCTTCCAGTTCGGCACGTTTTTTTAATGCTGAAAGGCTTGTGAAGGGTGAGTAGTCTGAAAATATGAAACGAACAGCACGGTTTTGCAAGGATTCAATGTTAGTGATAACGTAGGCTTGAATAGGGTCCCAAATGGCCGCAGCATATTCGATTATGTTAACACCCATATCAATATTGTCAGGACTCGGTAGAACCCCGAGGAGAGCTGAAGGTAAAACGGTTTGCTGGTTAACCAGAAAAAGTCCCTGCGCACTTCAGCTTCTTCTTCTTGCCTCGCGCTCGTAGACCAAGTCTCCATCTTTGGCGTCTTCTTGCATGCGGCATTTGCCCCCCTCCTCAGGAAGCATCGTCTCGATGGTAACAAAAGGAAGTAGGAGGTCAAGATCGGTCCGAGTAGTACGGCTTCATACGTACAACATGGACGACGTCGACTTGTTGCTGGCGTCGCTTGGATGTCGATAACCCGTCCGGCACCACCTCATGCGTGACGTCGGTTAAACGTCGCAGCACAACATATGGCCCAAAGTACCGCCGTAATAATTTTTCGGAGAGTCCACGACGGCGAATAGGCGTCCAGACCCACACTTTGTCGCCAGGTTCATACATGACATGTCTGTGGCGAAGATTGTAGCGTCGAGCGTCAGCTTCCTGCTGAGTTCTGATGCGCACACGCGCTAGTTGGCGAGCTTCCTCTGCGCGCTGTGCGAATTCCTCGGCGTCCTGATCGACATCGTCGCCGTTGGCATTCGGGAGCAGCATGGCATCTAGCATAGTTGTCACAGGGCGGCCATGAAGAAGGCAGAAAGGCGTCATGCGAGTGGTGTCTTGTTGTGCCGTATTGTAGGCGAACGTGACGTAGGGAAGAATTTCGTCCCAACTCTTGTGGTCTACGTCCACGTACATACAGAGCATGTCTGCGATTGTCTTATTGAGGCGTTCCGTCAATCCATTGGTTTGAAGGTGATAGGCCGTCGCTTTACGATGACTGGTACCGCTGAGGCGGAGAACGGTTTCCAAAAGCTCGGCCGTAAAGGCAGTTCCTCGGTCAGTTATAATGAGTGCCGGAGCGCCATGCCTGAGGACAATGTTCTCAACGAAGAACCGAGCTGCTTCGGCGTCGGTACTCCTGGGCAGAGCTTTTGTCTCCGCGTAGCGAGTTAGATAATCGGTGGCGACAATTATCCATTTATTCCCGGCAGTAGACGTCGGAAATGGTCCCAGGAGGTCCATGCCAATTTGCTTGAAAGGTGTCTTTGGCACTTGATGAGGGTGGAGTAGACCGGCTGGTTTTTCAGGGAGTGATTTACGACGTTGGCAGTCTACGCACGTCCGTACGTAGTGCTTCACTGTCGCCGGTAGTTTCGGCCAGTAGTATCCGCGCTGTACTCTCGCCAACGTGCGGGTGTAGCCTAGGTGGCCGGCGGTTGACTCGTCGTGACACGCTTGCAAGACTTCCGTGCGAAGAGCTGTTGGGACGACGAGTAGATGACTGTTCCCCCCAGGGCGGAAGTTCTTCTTGTAAATTACGTCGTTGCGAAGAAAGAATGACGAGAGGCTGGGAGCGAAAATCTTAGCCACATCCGTAGTTCGCTTCTCCAAGAAACCAATAAGAGGGAGCAATTCCTGGTCTTCTCTCTGCTGTTGGGCAAGAGTTGCGTCATCTATGACTCCTAAAAAAGCAGTGTCTTCATCGGTCATTGTGGAAGGTCCGACTGGCGCTCGGGAAAGGCAGTCAGCATCCGCATGCTTCTTTCCGGATTTGTAAATAACCGTCATGTCGAACTCTTGTAGCCGAAGGCTCCAACGCGCGAGTCTCCCTGAAGGGTCCTTTAAGTTCGTCAGCCAACAGAGAGAGTGATGGTCGCTAACGACTTGAAAGGGGCGAGCGTACGAGTAAGGGCGGAATTTCATAACCGCCCATACAACTGCAAGGCATTCTTTTTCGGTTGCCGAGTAGTTCGCTTCAGCTTTAGACAGAGTCCTGCTGGCATAAGCAATCACTTTTTCCACACCATCCTGGCGCTGCACCAATACAGCACCTAAACCCACATTGCTTGCATCTGTATGAAGCAGGGTAGGGGCGTCGTCATGAAAGTGCGCCAGGACAGGTGGCGTCTGTAGGCGTCTCCGGAGTTAATTAAAAGCTTGGTGCTCTTCTTCACCCAGCGAAAGACAGCGTTCTCGCGTGTCAGTGAAGTTAATGGCCAGGCAGTTCGTGAGAAGCCAGCAATAAATCGACGGTAATAGGCGCAAAGCCACAGAAAGCGCCTAAGCGTCGTTTTGTCCGTAGGTGTTGGGAACTTGGCGACTGCGGAGAGCTTTTCGGGATCAGGCCGGACACCTTCTTGGCTAACAACGTGTCCTAAGAATTGCAGCTCCTCGTAACCAAAGTGGCACTACTCGGGTTTTAGCGTGAGGCCCGCAGATCGTATGGCCTGAAAAAAAGCTACCAAACGGCGTAGATGCTCCTCCAAGGTTGCCGAAACATGATCACGTCGTCAAGATACACCAGGCATGTTTGCCACTTGAGTCCTGAGAGCACAGTGTCCATCAGCCTCTGAAATGTTGCTCGTGCCGAGCATAAACCGAATGGAAGAACCTTAAACTCTTACAATCCGTCAGGAGTGATAAATGCTGTCTTCTCCCGATCCCTCTCATCTATTTCAATTTGCCAATATCCACATTTCAAATCCATTGAAGAGAAGTAACGTGCATTTCGTAGCCGATAAAGGGAATCATCGATGCGAGGGAGGGGGTACACGTCTTTTTTGGTCACTTGATTGAGCTTGCTGTAGTGAATGCAAAATCGTAAGCTGCCGTCCTTTTTTTTAACAAGTACCACGGGGGAAGCCCAGGGACTCTGTGACGGCTGGATAGCGTCGTCTCGAAGCATTTCGGCCACCTGGCGCTGAATAGCCTCGCGCTCTTTGGCGTCTTCTTGCATGCGGCAATATTATAATCATCTGCGGCGATCAGCTTATGCTTGTTTTCTACAACAAATGAAAGAAAGCCTTCATAAAAATAAGAAATAGGCACATTTGAAGGCCGATAACAGACCGACTATATTACCTTATCTGCAATTAAAGTTACCACTTCATAGTTTGGAATCACTGTGCTAAATGAATCAAGCAGTTCACGGTCCTTTAGTTCCAAAGTGAGAATTCCAGTGCCACCTCCGCGACCACAAGGGCGGTTGATGTAGTACGTATTGTAGCCTTTCATTCTGAAAACGTCACTCGTTCGTGCTCCATGTTTCGCTTAACATAATAGAAAAGCTAAAAGAAAATTTACTGTAGAATTCTAAAGAAACTATTTTGTTGCGGGCAGGTCTTGTGTTTAGGTGTACACATTTTAGTACGGAAGACCTAAAATTAGATACCGTAATGTTCAGCTCATCTGATGAGTAAAAGGTGTGCTCATACAACTTTGCCCTCTTTTCTTAAGTATAGCACTCAGTGCACACTTCATTTTGCCTTAAGGCGATCAAGGTCCTCGAGGCATTTATTATGAATTGCGTTTGTCCCATTCATCATCCACACAAGAACCTTCCCATGGGTATGCCATACATATTTGAACTTGGCCTCTTTTGCCCAATTTTTTGTTGCTAGAAGCAGCTTTCGGTTGTGTCTGGTTAGTTTTTCTTGGACGAAGATGTTTGGCTTACAGTCTTTTAGGTTGGTCTTCTTACTCAACCACGATTATCTGATCGCCTGCCTTGTGAAGCGCACGATTATGCGGGTATCTTATCTTTCCGAGCGGGCAGCCTGTTTTCGGAGACAATGTCCTGTCCGACAAGATGAGGCGTCTTGAGCTTATCTGCAACCTCATTCAATATCGTGAGCAAGTTTTCATCTTTTAGAGAAGGAACACCATGAACTTCCAAATTAAGCTGCCTATTTCTAAACTCAAGCTCATTTACTTCTCGCCTAAGTTGTACCTGAGCGGACAGGTTGTTTTCACCCCATTCCTCCCGTTCTTGCACATTCTTCCAGAGCACTCTAATCTCATTTCTTTTGCACACCGATTGTGTTTTTTTTTATCTTCAAAAATGGCAGACATGTGCGTAATAGATTCTTCCATGGCGTCCACTCGAGTTACGAGGGCCGGTAGGCTTTCAAGCTTCAGATTAATAGATGTATGGATAGCCTTTATATCTCCATCGGTCTTGTTTTCATCACTGCCGCTACCATGTGACGCCGAGCTCCGAAAATCTCGGCATCGCCACGCTTTCTTGGCAGCGACAGATTTTCCCTTGAAAGACTTCTCCGCTAGCCCCGCACATTTTCAGAAATGGTACTCGCGTGCGCACTCTGAACAAACTACGCGTCCTTCGCTCTCAAGAAAGACCACATTACAAGTTCAGTAGAAGTTAGACATGGTTTTCACTGCGAAAAGATGTCGCTTGAACCAACACAGAAAAGTACACTACAAGTCTTTGGCAGCAGCCGCGGCATAAGCACCATCAAGTAGAAGAATATGAGTACAAACTAACCTGCACAGTTTCGACAGCAGAGTAAGTGGTGATGTTCGCAGGGTGCTGCTGCCGCCGCCAAATGACTGCTTCGCCAGGTGTTTCCGATTTATATACGGTCGATGGCTCCGTCAGGCACGCATGCGCACTGGATGCTTGCAGCGATGATAGCAGCAGTGATTTCGTGCGAAGCCGGTCGTGCAATACAACAGTAGTGGAACGGTGACTTGAGTGGCAGGAAAAACCAGGCAGCCCGCCATGTCCGATAGGGCTGGGCAGCGTCAGATGATCCAGGTAAAGACCGCTCTCCGTCATATCTGCACAGTTTCGACAGCAGAGTAATTGCTGATAGTGGCCCGTTCGCAGCCACTGGACCGACCCATGCAGTTTCCTTTCTTTCCCTCGTTTCTTCACGGACTTCCCCTTTCTTCAAACGAGTAGCTGAAATACTCATCGTTCGTATGAACCACACACAAACAACAGCACAGCAGGAAAGGAGCACCGAGAAACATGAAATGGCGACGAAACAGCACGCAGAAAAAAAGGCGTGACGATAGAAGAGCACATTAAAAAAAATATCACGGCTGCAAAAGCTGCGGAAGGAAAGAACTATCATAATCATGAAAACAAAAGAAAAACAATCAATACTGCGGCGACGTTGTTATGTTACAAAAGGTTAGACTACGTTAGGTTCCATGGCACATTAGTCTCTTCTCTCGGTCCAGTACACGCTTTTCTTCAAATGACCTCTAGGTTTTCAAACGCTTTTTGAACTGACTGTTTGAAGCCTGACAAAGCAATCCCAAATTTAGGCAGCGTCCAGAGGCTCGAGTATTAGGGATAATGCGCCATCATCAGACTTAACAACGATTCCGACTGTTCGGCGATAATTGAATGTGCAGTTCAGCGGCGGTTTTAATGAACATCATTTCAAGATTTATACGACAAGGTGGGCCAGAAAGTAGAAGTAAAATCGAAAAAATAAAAGTACGAGGAAGTTCCGCGCAATTTCTTTCGCAGCTTCTCACATTCTGCTTCATTAATTATGAAAAACCTAGCTCATTAAACCCAAACAAGCAACGAGCAATACCATCACGGCACAGCTGTGCTCGTTGCTACAGGGCATCATCAGCTGAAAAATTAGCTTACATGTAGGGGCTCTATTCTGTAAGGTCTCTCCTTTAAAATGGTCCTTTCGCTTTCGTCTGGTCCTCTGTAATTCGTCATTCAGATATACCCGCGGCTTTCAAGCGCATGTCGCAAGCGACAGGACGTCACGATTGGCTGGCATTGCCTGCATTTGCGGCCACTGATGAGATAGATGCGTCGCAGCGCTCTGTGAACAGCAGCCGCACGGACTTGCTCACTGGCAGCCGTTGGCTGCAATATGCAGCCAGTGGTGAGCCTCCGGTTGCCTTATAAGTAAAGGCCGGGTCGGCGTACACAGACGCTTCAAAGCAGCGGGTATATCTGAACAAGCAATGACTGAGGACCCGACGGATGAGAAATGGCCATTTTATAATGGACAGCTTGACGAGTACGGCCTCACGTGTCATTCTGTTAAGCATACCAAAACTGCACGAACAGGTCAAACGCGCGAAAGCGGCGTAGCGACGAAATTACGAACAAAGACACGATTGTATGAACCCGGTATGCAGGTGATTGATTCACCTCATACAATACTACAAGATGAAGGCATCTCTCAATGATATGCAAACATTCCTGCATTCCATTTCGTTATCCTGTGCCCCCTAAAAACTAGCTAGACAGCCTACTACGCGCTTTTTCGACGAAAATATTTGCTACAGCGGCGGCCACATCTCTGACTCCCAACCAGAAGTACGTGCACAGAATGCCTCCTAGGCAGATTGACGACGAATGCGGGAGTGCAATGCGTGTTTTCAATTGCGCAGGCTACAGACCTTCGGACGCACAAGTTCCTGGGTTTGAGATTTTGGTTTTGGAGCACCGCCCCGCTAAGGCGCACCTTTGCTAACTGCGCAATTTCTGACACTGACCGGCAGGGCTGCCGTGCTCCCGCAGTGCGGCGTATGGTTTGACAAAAAGACCATGTTTGCCTTCCATCTAAAAAACGATGAATATTACAAACAGGCATTAGAGTCCAATGAATGCCGTTTTTCCTGAAGTACAGTTTGGTGTTTGGCTGCTTTTTTGACACAATCTGTTATTGAGCGTTTGTTTTGATTATTAGGAGTGCCTTGTTGCCCACGTTTTACAGTCTAGCTTTTCTATCCAGTGTCATCAATGAACTTTTGAGGAAAATTATCTTTTCTGTTGTTTTTTTTGCGTAACGCAGGGATATTGAACGGGCTATGAACCATAGTATCAAGTTCAGTCGGCCAGAACTGATGAATTTCAGTGACGTCACGCTTCGCTTGGCCATAAATCGCCACCTGCCGGACGAATCGCAGCAATGGCCCGAAGACGAGCTTGTGTGCATGCAGGCCGATCTATTTGCTGACTTTCGAAAGCGTTACTTGGCCCATGAAGAGAATGCCACTTCTTTCAAGACCTACGTGGGGGCCTACATGGTTTGGTACCTGGCGCCGTACACATCGAAGTACATAGCCCACTCCCTCATGATGGACCTGGGCACTCCACAGAGTTTGCCAAACTTCATACGCAATCGCTGCTGGGAACTTGTCGAGAATGCCCTGCCCCTAGCCTTCTGGAAAACCCAGCTGGACAAGATTGACCAGCACTCCAGACGGACTGTCTTCGAAGGGTACAGCTTGATTCGTGAAGTGATGCTAGCAGAGGTAGCGCGTCACGATGAAGCAGTGTCCCAGCACATGTCTGACTTCATCGAGACGCTGTCCCTGAACTTCTACAACATGTCTTTAGAGTGGGACGTCTTGGAGCGGATATACGAGAAGATGCCGCACATTCATGGAAGTTTAGTGGACATGTACGCCACACTGCAGGAGTACACCGCACGCAACATGAGAACATCAATGCGGAAGCCAAGCAGCAGCTACGTGCACGTGCCGTACCTGGTCACCGCGCGCGCCTACTCGCTCCTGGCGGCCCGAGAGATACCCGTGCCCTTGGCCGAAATGATTTGGCCAATGCTGCACAGCCGATACCCTTTGCCTGCGCAGATGGCTGGCTTCGGTTGGGAACTGGCACGTGGCTTGGTGGACATGGTCTACTACACGTACTTCATGGTGAGTGATCCCATGAAACACTCGCACAGAGTGTGTGTGCAGTTGCTCGGTTTTGCACGATTAGATGAAACATTGGACAGGAGCATGGATGAATACTAGCAATTAAGCGCCTAAAAATGACCCCGAATCAAGACAGATTTATAGTTGGTCATAACTATAGCAACTATAGCACTTGTATGAACTGGCTCACTCCCGAATTGTTGGATTTGAGCTGGTAGCTACATATGGCGCCGCTACATCAGAGCCAAATTCTTGAATAATACCGCACGTAAGCACGGATTTTGGTTCTTGCGAATATCGAAATTGACAAAAACATGCCATAACCAAAGTTTGAATTAGTTGGGGATGTTTTATACACTGTATTTGCAGTTCCTTCTCCCAGAAAACATCAAGGGGATGCACAAAAACTCGTTGAGTTTCGTATATGAGCAACGCATTCGGGGATGCCTTTTTCGCGGCAGAAATATATAGTTTTGAATAGAGAATGCGCTGCTCCGCACGAACTACGATAAGGTGTTCATACAAACGAACGTCCTTTCTTTACAGGGAATACTGCATCGCTTAAACGTAACTCGAATGATCCTTCTGAACGCAGAACTGATGAGTCTTATGGTAGTCGGTGCTCGAAACAACGAAGATGCGCTAAATTGACCCGTACTTTGGCCTGCCGCCAGTGTCATTGTGTACACGGCGCGAGAAGCGAAATAACACGATGGAACGGCAACCAGACGAGGAGGAAGTTCTTAAATGAGCAGTTACATAATGGATTCTGGTAGTGCGCAGCCGTCGGCCTACAGTGACTCTGGCCCTAGGAGCTCTGAAAGAACATGACAATCATCGCACGCACACCTCATGCACCTTAGTTATGCCCAGTGCCAATGCATCATTTCCCTTTTTCGGGAAAGAGTGCCGGAAGATGAGCAAAGGTGAAGAGATATCTGGCTTACTCACCTTGAACGTTACTCCTATTCTGGCATTCAGAAAGGTGCGAATGCGAAATCAGCCCCTGAACACTGAGGATTCTTTCTCGTTACGGGACAATAGATATGTTCGCAGGTGTTTAATGTTTTCTGCTGAAATACCTCAGCGGCTCGGGGTAGCCGCTAGAGGTACAGGCATCTTGAAAGAAACGGCCCAAACAAAGATAGAGGCTCAAGAGAAAAATAATCAGAGGATGAGCGGGGGCTTTTCAGTTATTTGGCTTGACAAGAAAAACCCCGTGTGCGGTACGTGCAATGTCGGTGCACGTTAAACAAACCCGGGTAGTCGAAATTACCTGAGCCCTCCACTGCGGTATCCCTCATAGCTTGAGTGTCTTTTGGGTGTTAAACGCAGAAAACCACACCATACCAAGAGAAGGCCTACATACGCACAAGTAAGTTCCTACCGCAGCATGAACTTCCCACTATCGCAGCGGTGGCCAAGTCATTTGAACATCCTCCACGCATACGGGAGGTCCGGAGTTCGATCCCCAGTGCTGCCCGGTACCCACCGGTGATACAATGGGTAGAAGCTTTCCCCTGCCTCGTGCACGGCTTCTTTAGAGGGAAATTCTTGGCAAATGGGTCTTTGACCCCAGCTTGAGTATAAGAAAATCATTGTGATGTGGCGCTCTTTGGTCAAAGATGCCCTTACACCATAAAAATTTATGATCGTCATCATCATGAACTTAACACAACTGAGCGTAGAACGTACAATTCAGTATTTCTAAGTTCCTGATTTCTGGACTTCCGATACCACAGAGGTGGCATCCACGCATTTCTTATTCCTCTTCATAATGTGGATGCTTCCAGCAATCTGTCTATACTGAGAATAATGAGGAAAAAAAAAGCGCTTTCGATGTTTTACACCAACAAGTATCACAAGACATGGCGAGCTGTGAACACGGTCTGTCCTTAGCCGATGGATACTGATCCCTTAAAAGGATGTTTACGCATGTGGCAGTATCACCGAAATATGCACGTCAACAAAGGAAGAAGTTCCTATACCATATCCTTTTTGCATACCTTGAAAGAGGGTACTTATTATGGTGGTGAAAGCGGCAGACGAGTTCATAGTCGTTTGCACAGAAAAGAAACATAATGGTCGCAACTAGAAATGCTTTTTGACATGCGTGCTCGAACACGGTTGTTTCAACTCACGGTTTGTTTTCGCCGTCATTGCTGAACTACCAGTACGCTAGCTCAAGCTTTTCTTATTGCAAAAACAAGAAACAGCGGTGTTATTTCCACGGACAGCCCAAAAGACAGGGAGACTCAGAAGGAACACGTGCCAAAACTATTGACTCCATAAACTAAACAGTTATAAGAAATCCGATGTGATTTACATATACAGGTAAGACCACCAGAAGCGGAAGAATGAAATCAATAAAATCAAGCGTCGAAACTCGCACGCGTACCGACAAACATGAGTGGGGAAATATTGTGTAAACAAGTTCATATATTTCTTCGCGCAATCTGTCATAAGAGAATGTGATATAAGAATTCCCTTTTGTGAAATTCAGGCGAAAACCTGCAGTATGTAACGGAAGAACACGAGTTATTTTAAAAATTTATGCTTTCCCATTTACATGTCAAAGGACTTTCCCGTTTCGCCTATGCAATAATCGCCCACGAATATGAGAATTCTGTAGACCACTCCAGCACACGATGTATAAACTGCAATGAATACACCTACAAACGAACTCTCCCTTGTTTTTTCTCACCACTCTTTTGAGGTCTGCTCCGGGTTTCATAGCATATCTGGGCTATTTTTTAGGTTCAGACACCCCAACATGAAACAACGTAGCCATGTTGGCTAGTTGCTGTTTTTCAGACATAACTTCACCAGCGAAAGCACGAGACACCAGGAGTTGTCCTGTAGCGTTGTCCTGTGTTCTTTTTCTCCTGGTGTCTGGTGCTTTCGCTGGTGAAGTTATGTCTGAAATGCAACATGAAACACTTCTACCTTCTTCAGGCCATGCAAAAGACATTGTAAATATGAAATTTGATCAAGATCATTTTTTAATGTTCCAAGTTGTCGGGAGTCCATGTTGCAGGCTTTAGGTTTGTCTGCAATGCCAGCACTAGTACAAAAATAGGATAACCAGAGTAGCGATGACTGAAGGTTTGTTCTACGAAGCGACTGACGTAGAGGGTTTCAACAATGCAGAAGAACAAAAAAAGTATAAAGGAGCGTGCAGGCTTATACTTGCGGGATGTATACTTTGAGTTTCTGCGGCCCAACTCATTTTTACTCAAATTTTTATAGCTCTTATTGTTTTATTTGTAGCTAACTGCAGCTATTTCAGTTACAATTCATTTCACTAACCGCATCATGAAACCAAACAATATCTTTATAGATGAGGGTCAAAATGGCACGGACTGAAATGATACCTTCGAATAGCTGTTAAATAGTGAAAGGAGCATCTTATCAACTCTAGTGTAAACAGCCGCGGTGTCTTAGTGCTCGAGTTGCACGGCTAGTGAGCTAAAAGCGTTCTCGATCACGGCCGCAGCCGTCGCGTTTCGATGTAGGCGCAATGCAAGAGGCACGCTAACGTCAGTGCACGTTAAAGAATCCCCGTTTGTCGAAATTATCTGCAGCCCTTCACTCGGTGTCCCTCATAGCCTGAGTCGCTTTGGAACGTTAAAAGCAATAAAAAACTAACCATTTTAATGGACAAAAAGAAGGACGAGAACAACGCAGTGGACATTACAACGGCCATGGACGTCCGTGGAGTTGCAGTACGCATTGGAAACGCAGGTAGGCCACCGAAATCGTGGCCTATTAGCTTGTGCGCACGCTTCGGCTCCGGAAGATGCTTGGTTTGGGACCCAGCGCCTGATATACACAGCTAAATATTGGTACAAGTGTTCCCTGGTAACGCGCCCGGCCTCCACAGGTGTGTGCTATCGGTGTAGACTCCGCGAAACACCGCTGCGCCCATTCGGAGGGCAAACCTAGTTTTGAACACCACAGCCTGCAACGTGGTTCGGGTTACCGTCTTTACTTGGGGGATGACACTGCGAATTTAAATTCTTAGGCTCTACTCAGCATGTCTCAAAAGGCGTACAGTAATGGCTAAATGTTTGCGGGATCCGGATTGGAGAGAAAAAAAACACTTCTGGACTGCCTTGGCCACCGACTAGATGATATTCTTGCAGAAGATAAATCACTTCATGTCACCTCATTCTTTTCTACTATTCATTGATCTCCTTTGCACGACCGCCGAAAAAATATTCTTTACGTAAACCCGCATCCCGTACAATCTTTGCCATGCCTGTATAGGTTTTACTGTAAATACTATAGTCCCCGCAGGGGGGCGTCTGCAGTTCGCAGGCGTTGGAGAGTGGCGACACTACGGGTTCCCGAGCATCCTCAGGGACATCCCCGCAAG
Organism: Amblyomma americanum; assembly: GCA_030143305.2. Lineage (NCBI taxonomy): Eukaryota > Metazoa > Arthropoda > Arachnida > Ixodida > Ixodidae > Amblyomma > Amblyomma americanum. The sequence goes on along the minus strand of JARKHS020032802.1, from coordinate 145,257 downwards.
CGGATGATGGCGAACAGTGCATCACTACGGAACCAAGCACCCGCGCCTAGCCGTGCGTGGCATCGCCGTGTCTGTGGAAAAGGGGTTCCTGGTGGTTGAGCCGATGCCGAGCATTTGGGCCTTTAAGATCCCTCGGCGGAGGTAACACACCACTTTGGCCTCAGCTTCCTGTAGACGGCACCTCCGGCGTGACCCGGGCGGGGAAAATCGGCAGACGTCTTTTCCAGTCCTCCTCTTGTCCTCCACTTTAATATCTTCTTTCTGACTACTGTCTTGTCTCCTCCTCGTTTCCCGCTTTTTTCCTTCCTTCATGGGCGGCTAGGGTTAACCCTGTGTGGAGTAGCTACCCTTAGTTGCCCCATATTTGGTTATAGTCTCGGTGTACAGCTGGCGAGGGCAGGACTTGGTTACAAATTCCTGTCCCGTCCCCTCGTTGGGCTCCATGGTGGGTGGCTGCCACCGCGGCTGAATAGATAAGTATTTTATGGCCAAACATCTTTTCTCGCCACCGATCGCCCTCTGAAACGAGGGCGCACCGAAGTCACTTCGAATTTTTCCAGAAAGAACGCGAACAACTTTCCGAGGTTACACGTGGTCCACAGTGAGCACGCCGACATAACTGCGCGACTAGTGTCCCCGTTTACCGTTACAAGAAACCTAACTGAAAACCTTGGACTAGGCAACAAAATCAAGGAACTTGCAAATGGCGATCTCCTGTTGGAAGTCGTTTAAAATCACCCATATGAGACGTCAGGAGGAACAGGCTTTCGTGACATACCAGTGACAATCAGCCAGCATCGATCATTGAACACTGTTTGCGGAGTAATTTCAGATGACTTGAAATTCCTAACAAAAGTAGAAATCCTTGATGAACATAAAGAACAAAACGTAACAAATGTCTACAGAATCAAAATAAGGCGCGACAACATCGAAACACCAAGAAAGCACATTGTTCTCACATTTCCCTCTAGAATACTACCAGATTATGTCGAAGTAGGCTACACAAAGCTCAAACTCAGACCATACATACCAAATCCATGTCGATGCTTCAAATGCCAAAGGTACGGCCACGGTTCGCAAAGCTGCCGGGGCAAACAGACCTGCGCGAAATGTGCTTCCCACGACCACCCCGCTGAAAACTGTGATGTTGAACCCCACCTTTGCATAAACTGTGAGTGCAGCCATCCGGCTTACTTACGGTTTTGCCCAGCCTGGAAAATAGAAAAAGAAATTCTTACACTAAGGTCAAAGAAAATATAACAGTCAGAGAAGCACGCAAAATACTTTCATTGCAAAATCCAACCTACTCCGCCGTGGTGCAACAGGGCACAGCATCACAGCGGCCTTCGGCACCTGCACAGCTCACACACAATGAGCTTGCAGCAGGGCCATTTGTACCCCTGGTGGCCGCAGCTAGTTCTGCGCCACCGTCCACAAAAGAGGTCGTGCGAACCTCCCGGTCAGCCGGCCCCAAGGCCCCTACCTATACGGAGAGGCCCAAAACGAAGACAACCGTACGTTCAGCACATTCGTCCAGCGTATCGGAGAATACGATGAACACAACTCCTCCCTCGCCTCCGCTGCATCGGCGGCAAAGCTCTATAAAGCGAAAAAGATGGATAAAAGCTCAATAACTGGTCCAAAAGACCCACCAACCTAGGTTTAAAGCTTTATCTCTATCTAGTCTATAATCATGGCATTTCTAGTTCACTGGAACTGTCGTGGACTTCTACACTACAGAGACATAACCGATAGTTTACATTCATTCTCCCCAGTAGCAATGTGTCTCCAGGAGACTAACCTAGGACCAAAGAAAAAAAAATATTCTTAAAAAGTATCAAGTCTTTCGCTGTTACCGACAGAAATCAAGCAGGCTCTCTGGAAGCACTGCTATTGTGGTCCAGGGTGGTGTTGCTACACAGAAAATTGATCTAAAATCCTCATATGAGGCTGTTGCTGTGACCGTCCTCGATTTTAAAATCATAACTACATGCTCCATATACATTGAACCTCACCTAACCGTCACACTTCACGATTTAGAAACGCTTTTAATACAGCCGGAGCCGTATCATTTAGTTGGGGATTTTAATGCTCACTCCTCCTTTCGGAGAAGTGAACATACGGACATCAGAGGCAGAATTCTGGAAGATTTTATTCTCTGCAAAAATGTATGCCTGCTGAACACGGGAAAACGCACTGCACTCCAAGCAGAGGGAAAATGAGCTTCCCAGATTTATATTTTCGCTCCCCTTGTGTTATCACCGATTTTAAATGGGATATCATTGACAACCCATATGGCAGCAATCCTCTCCCTGTTTTAATCATTTTATTATCCCCACGGAAATCATCCCAACAAGGCCGCGTCGTTGGAAACTACATTTGGCAGACTGGGAGCTTTTTGGGGAAGAAGCCACATTGGAAAAAATTGTTTTAGAAAATCTGAGCATTGATTAAACAAATGAAAAGTTTGCGAATTGCACATTAACTGAAGCACAATTACCTATTCCTCAGTCTTCAGGAGTGGTGCGACAAAACCACAAAGGGTGGTGGACAAAAGACTGCAAGGAAGACAAAAAACTACAAAACAGAGCTTGGGGTAAGTTTCGTAGGTACCCAACACAAGCGAACCTCGCACATTTTAAAAAAGCAAGAGCCAAAGCTAGGTACGTCAGTCGCAGTGCAGAGAAAACCTCATGGCAAAGTTATGGTACTTCTATAAACAGTCAAACGACATAAAAAAAAATGTCGGAACAGGTTCAAAAAACTTAACGGCACCTTTTCTCCTTTCACAATTCTTTTCTTGACAATACCTGGTCCACAATCAGGCAAGAAAGAACAGGCAGATATTTTGGGAGAACACTTCGCTGCAGTTTCCAGTTCGTCTCATTATACGCAGTCATTCACGAAATACAAAAATATAGCTGAAAAACAGACTTCCAAGAAGTGGAGGTGCAAACGAAGAATACAACAATTTAATTACCTTCCATGAAAACAATCGAGTACTGTCTTCCGGCAAAAAAAACGGCTCCAGGACCCTACCAGATACACTACCAAATGCTTGCCCATCTTTCCCAGGCTGCCGTAGAGGCACTCCTGACTTTATTCAACAAAATATTCATGGAAGGAAAAATACCTTAGGAGTGGAAAAGAGCCATCATAGTGCCATTCCTGAAACCTGGGAAACCAACAACTTCCCCTGATAGCTATAGACCAATAGCACTGACAAGCTGTCTCGCAAAATCTTTCGAAAGTGTCCTAAATAACAGACAAACATTTGTCCCTGAATCCCGCGAACTTCTCAACATCCATCAATGCGGTTTTAAAAAGGCATGCTAAACAACAGACCATCTTGTTCGTCTTGAAAACGCAACTAGAGAAGCATTTATACACAAACAGGACTGTCTCGCCGTCTTCTTTGACATGGAGAAAGCATATGACACACCTTGGAGGCTTGGGATCCTCCCCGACCAGGGCGCCCTAGGTATCCGCGGTAGGATGTTAAACTGCCTCAATGACTTCCTTTCAAACCGCTCTTTCGAAGTACGCCTAGGCTCAACGCTCTCAAGAACATTCATTTAGGAAAATGAAATACATCAGGGGTGTATATTAAGCACAACCCTCTTTATTATAAAATGAATTCCATAGCTAAAATAATCCCAGAGTCCATCATGTATTCACTCTACTTCGACGATCTCTAAATTGCCTGTACACCCTCAAACATAGCATTATGCGAGAGACAAATGCAACTGACAGTGAACAAACTGACGACATGGGCAGATAAAAATGGTTTCAAGTTTCCCACGCAAAATTCAGTAGCTGTTCTGTTCTCGCCGGAGAGGACTGAACACTGACCCCACCCTTTGTCTGAATGAAGTCATAATGCCTGTAAAAGTTGAGCACAAATTGTTGGGAATAACATTTGATATAAACTCACATTCCTGCCACACATTAACACCATCAAAAAGAAAGCTTCTAAATCCTTAAATCTACTAAAAATACTCTCACGGAAACACTGGGGCTCCGATAGGAAATGTCTGTTACAAATTTATCGCTCTGTAGTACGCTCTATCTTAGATTATGGTAGCATAGTTTAAGGATCACCGAGACCATCGTATCTTAAGCGACTGGATCCAGTACATAATTTCGGCTTGCGTCTTTCCACAGGGGCATACAGAACGTCATCCATAAATAGTCTGTATGTAGAAACTAATGAACCATCGCTTAAAGACAGAAGAGCCATGCTCACATGCTCGTACATTTTAAAAATCAGTTGACTATACAAACATATTTGCTATCCCATCGCTTCAAAGTGCCCATCTAGGATACTATTTAACAATAAACCGTAAGCTACCGGGCCACTGCTCTTGCGATTCAAAGAGATGTGCCAAAACCTTGGCGTATTAGACAGGTTGCCAAGCATTGCTCGAAGGCAGGGTCCACTGCCACCATGGTATAGGTTTCCTGAAATTTGTGATTTCACTCTTACACAGTTTCGCAAAAAAACAAATTCCGCAAGAAGCTATAATGCAAAAATTTCTTACTCTCGAGGAAAAATATAGTAGTTTCACAGGATATTATACAGATGGGTCAAAAACAGAGGCGTATGTTGGAAGCGCAGTGGTAGAAGGGAATTGGAATAAAATAATAAGACTTCCACAGTGTGCATCCACCTTTACTGCCGAATGCTACGCCATCTGTCTAGCCATAGAAAAAATATTAAAGGAGAGCTTCTCCAACAGAATTATTTACTCAGACTCGCTAAGCGTGCTTGAAGCCATTCATTCCGGAAATGCAATAACACCGCTGCTTGGCGACCTTATACACAACATTACAACAGCCATAGCAAAAGGACAAAACATTAGACACTGCTGGGTACCTAGTCACGTTTGCATAAAAGGCAACGAAAGAGCAAATTTGTGTGCTGCTCAAGCTTGTGGCAAGCGAATTAAAAATGTAAACATCTTCTGTAAAGATTGCATAAAATTTATACAATTAAATGCAAGAAAACAATGACAGTCCGCTTGGAACAACAAAATAAATAACAAACTACACCTAATAAAACCAGTTTTAGGCCAATGGAAGTCATCTGAGCCCAAAAAACGTTCCAAGGAAGTCCTTATGTGCCGTCTCCGCATAGGCCACACACATATTACACAAAACTTTCTGCTTATGAAAAAAGACAATCCAGTTTGTACATGTGGAGATGAACTTAGAGTTAATCATTTTATTTTCATGCTTGCAACTGGAAAAGCAAAGGAAAGTGTGCTTTTCTCCATTCAATAACTTATGTATCGCTTTTCACCCAGCACAGCTGTTAGGTGAAAATGCAATTGTCCACATGTCTTGCGTTTTTAGATTTTTAACAGAAGTTGGTGTTCTTAAAAAGATGTAAAACATAACCCAGTGCTTCGCCGATGCACCTCAGCCACTTTCTCATTCCCGAGAAAAGGGCTGAGGTTTTTTATTGATTGCTTGTGGGCCTCCAGTCCTTGCACAGCCAAGGACGGCTGACGAGGTTGTCCGACCTCCTTTGAAACTTTTAATATTCGCAATTTACCAATATTGTTTTGCTTTCAATACTAGGTAGAAAGAAGTAACTTTTTTAGCGTTCCACACCGCCAAATTTTATATCTTCGTGAAAATCTCCAGGAAACAATTCTTTATACCTTGAGCTTGGCGCATGATAGCATTAGTTGCTTATGCGCCATTAAACCCAACACAACTGCAATAAGGGAACCTTCGGAAGGGGAGAAACTTCATAGTATCACTGCGGTCTCGGGTAGGTCTGGATTTCTCCGGTTGTCTCACGTTTACGCGGGAAATAATAAAATAATACAAGGCCACTAGTTTCTTTACCGCACGAGGCGTGTAAACTGATTTGACGACGGAACAAATTACTGAGTGTCAGAGCAACGCTATGGGCTAAGCCACTTTTCCAAGGACTTCACCCCACAAAGCGGAGCACCATGCCGGGTTGGAATTTTGTACCCAAGAGAACCATAGTGGGTTTACCACAAGGCCACCGAATCCAGTCAGTCAACGCATGAGGCTGAGTCATGGCAGCATCTAATTTCTCGTTTAAGTTCCCATCGGTTTTACAAACTGAAGACTAGTTACTCGTCCCAAATTCTCACAAAGTGGTTCAGTTTCAAAATACAGGGACCACTATGTGCTTTCTGGAATTCAGCTTAGGTGTGGAAAACTTTTTCTATGCATTTTTCCACGATGACCTTTTGAAAAGCGTGAAGGCATGTATTTTTTATATCAGTGACGACTTGCTTTTCTTAAACACAAAGGGATTCCTGCGGAGACATGTTTAGCGCTAAGCTCGCTTTACTTGAAGTAAATTTTCCCAGGGTGTAAAACATCTCTGTATCTGGAGAAATATGACAGTAGTATTTATTCCTGCGTCGCGCGGAATCTATTTCACCCAAATAGATGAAACATCTAAGCAAACCTGAACGGTCTATTCCTAAAAAATAATTCAATGTGCACACAGCTCATGAAGTGTTTGCTCCTTCTGATCTTTTCATTCTCTCCATTGCTGACATTTTAAAGCGTTTAAGAGAGTGTGGACAAGGTGTAAAGCACATTTGAATTGCCGGATAAATGATCGCTACAGTTTCCATACTTATTGTTCCATTTTTATACAAACAAACAGAGTCGCCGAAAATGTTTTCTATTCATTCTAGCGCCGCTCGCTTGCGCCCAGACGCAACTGCCCCCACTGCCCCCAGTCGTCACTGTCGTCACTGCCCCCAATGACGACAGACTTCGACCTCGCTCTCGCAAGCTCGCAGGTCATGCTGGATAAGTCTTCAGTGCGGCGTTATACACTCTTAGAAAAAAAGATAGTAAAAAGGTAGTAACTGCTGCAGTTACTACCCTTTTTTCACTGTTACTACCTTTGTACTACCTTTTCACTACCTAGTTACTACCTCAAAGAAGAAAGAGGTAGTAAATAGGTAGTAACTGCTGCCGTTACTACCTTTTTCGTTTGTTACTACCTTTCTACTACTTCAGAAGAAGCGTAGGTAGTAAATGCGGGTGCAACTAACATGGCTTAGGTAGTAAACGTTACTACTTTGAACAGAAAATGCCCAATATCATGCACGACCACGGAATGATAGTATATATAACACTCCTGATGGCTTTGCTGCCCGATTCCATATGTTTTATGATACAAAGGCCTCTCTAAAGTACATACATGCAGCAAGATAAAAAAAAACACTATATAGTGCTTCTGGGGCATTCCACTCCAAATGTCCCAGGTTTTACGCTCGGCAATTTCTAATTTGTTCAAAAAAATTAATGGAAACTAATCCCAATGTGCGTAATCAAAGCCTAAAATATTATGCTGAAAAAAAAATTATTCTTGAGGTGAGCGCAGTTTGAACATTTTGAGTAGGTGAGAAACAAGGCTCTGCTCGGTAATTATTAAAAATTCAGAATTTTTAGAAATCATTCCAAAAAATTTTAAATGACATTTGTACAGATTATGGCTTTATATATTATATATTACATCTAAGGCACTCTCCGTACCTTGCACCCTTTGATGCAGCCTTAGGTTTGTTTCCCCACTGATTAAACTGCTCGCATATATGACACTTTCTGTCCTAGAGCATGTTGTCATCATATGGTTCCCATATGAAAAGAAAACTCAAGCTATTAAAAGCGTGCAACGAAAGGTGTTGACATTTATTTACAATAAGTACAGTCGCAATGACTTACTGAAAGAGCTCTTAATAAAGTCGGTCTCCCAATAATGAGCAAAAGAGCACAATTCTAGCACACTAAGTTTCTTTTCCTTTTGCTGAGTTGTAGTTTTCCAATTGACACCAGTAAGTATCTATTCCCTTTTAAAATGCACCCACAAAAATGAAATCCACTAGACACTTAACAGAATATCAATTTAAGAAAAACACATTTAGGTTCCCTTTCTTTCCCTAACCTATGGGAGGTGAATGCGCTGCCTGATGATTTTGTAAAATGCCATGCTCTTAGAGAATATTTGTCTGACTTGGTAACTTTTCTTTAGGACTGTATTTTGCATTGGCACTGATATTGCTTCTTGAATAACCTGAATGGAATTTATTTGTGTATACCGCATGTTCAAGAAATGTGCTTGTTATTATATTTATTGCACTTTTTTACCGACTTCAAGCTATTGCGCCTGACTTCTACTCATCTTGTGCTTCTGGCGTTACTGAAGATGCATCTGTGCACAATTTTTTTCCTTATGTGGTATTTTTTTGCACATACTATTGTAGTTTTTTGCAAATCCATCTTGTGGTTATTATGGTTTACAGACTTTAACATCCCAAAGCGACTCGGGCTATGACAGGTGCCGTAGTGGAGGGCTCCGGATAATCTGTGAGTGGTCGTTTTGACTGCTGTGCATTGTGTCCCAATGCCTGCCACAGCCTCTTCAGAGGCTACCGCAGTATGCTTGAATAAAAAAAATGTGGTTAAGAAAATGCAATATGCAGGCAACATTATTCTTTATTTCAGAAGTCAGAAAGACTACACATTTCCAACCAAAAAATACAGCCAGCCTGCAAATGATGCTGCAAGTTCAATCTGTGATCATTATTTCTGGCCTCAGTACTAGCTCACTTCCAAAATACATGTCTAGAACTTGGGATGACTGCAGTTCTGCAGGCTGTACAACTCTCTCTTGTGCCGTCTTGGAAACAGCATAAGACCAGCGGTGTCGCTGAAATGACACAGTCCTAAGAACATTCGCATAAATGAAGAGAGATCCACAGTACACATACAGACCCACAATCTGTCCAAAAACGGGCAGCAGGGCTTTCTCCAAGACCACTACATCTAACACTTTGTATTTACACTTTCCAACAATAGCAGAAGAAACTCCCCAGACAGGAACACCTTCACAGAAGACTTCATGAGTGCATGGGGCTAAGTCCTCCTGTCTGAGAGGCTTGGCCTTTGTTGTCTGAATGCCCACGTCTAATTCATTTCCAAACAGCTGGAAGCTCTGAAGCAATTGGTGCCGTTCTGCAATTGACTTCGAAATATTTCTGAAATTTCTGTTGCGAGACGCTATCATTTTCACATACTGATCTTTTGCTTCGTAACGCATGCACCAGTATTGCTTCAGTGGGCCTAGCTGGTTGATCAGTCTTGGGTAATGCAACAAGAAATGAAGCTTTGGGGTCATTTTTCCAGGATAAAGGGCCACAAAATTAGTCAAGAAAAACCTAATTTCATCTTGAAGGAATGCAAGGTGGTCATGTGGTATTTCGTCGGCAAATATTATGTCAACGACCCTCTTTAGCTGAAGGTACACTTCCCAGTGCTCATTGGAGTCCGGAACAATGTCCCCAAATATAAGTGAAAAGAAGCGGAACCAGCACCACTTCTGTGACGCAGTGCCCTTATAAGCCGCTTCCCCCTTCACAAAGCATTTTTTGAGTGCTTCAGGTTTGTTTTTCCTGTCTTGTGGCCCAAACTCAAACAAAGTAACTCTATCAAGATCTGAGTAGCTAATTACGTTAGAACTGATGAGGCCTTGCAAGACCTGTCTTAGAACATGAGTCATGGATCCTTCAAGCAAATCATGCATGATGTCAGGCGGCAGTTGCTGTGTCACATCAAAGTAACTGATACCTGACAATGTTGACATACTTTTCACCCCATGAAGTGCCGTACTTAGTGGTTGATTTACAGCTGCAAGTTCAACATGCCTTTTGTGCAAACTGGCATCTCGTATCTGTACATCTTTTTCGTGGAAAACTGTATCCATCTCCGAGAATGCCACGGTGCAAAAACGGCATGGGTGCCCTCTATTGAAACAACAAGTAAAACCACCTAACCTGTTCATGGACAGGTTATCGCCACAGAAGGCCACAAGGAAAGCTCTGACTCTCACAGTGGTAGTAGACAGCTGCACAGTAAAACCAGATGTGCTTAAAGCTGACAACTCAGTGAGAAGTGGGCCCAAAATCGCATCAATTCCATGCTTACCAACAAGTTTGTACTGTGCAATAATTGCTACATATATAGCACTAAGCTGGGACCTGTATCGCGCATGAATATTCAACACACTGAAGTACACAACAAGCATCTTGTGCACACCGCGCTTTGGCCCTATCGGGTTCACAACCTCAACCTCATCTGAATAAAACACAAGGAAAAGTGTGAACTGAGATCCATCTTGTATGAGGGCCGACAACTTTTCCTTGTACATCAGGCCATCACAAAAGCTGCGCAATATTTTAGATGATTGTGCAGTTAATGAGTCTGGATTTAAATGACTGCGAAAGGATTCGGAAAGCATAAGGTTACGCAAAACACCAGTGACAGGTACGTACTGGAACGTGTCTCCAGCAGTCAAGACATGCTCTTCAGGTTTTGTATACGGAAGGCATTCTTTGGCGAACTGCTCTCGCTTGTGCTTGCTCAGCACATGTTCAAAAATCTCGTCTAGGAAGTCACAGGTAAGCAACGAGTGCATGTCCTTTCCGAACAGCAGAGGATGGATGTCTTCCTGAATCTTAGCAGCAAACAGGTGAAACATATCGCGGAAACCCACTTTGATATGACCAATGATGCTTTCCATTGTGGAGTGTGGCAACTTGTGCACTTCTGTCATGCGGAAGAAAAGTAAGCACAGGTGCTTCTTCATTTGCGCCTTGAAGTCGAGAGCTGCACTACCAACTGGAAAAGCACTACTGGAAACGACCTCTTGTTCGCCATCGGTATCGTCCATGAGAAGGCTAGAGCTCAGCAGTTCACTTTCACTCAAAACATCGACTTCGCCATGTCAACACTCGCCGAAGCGTCCGGCCGCAACTCACTTGCCGAAGCATCCGACCGCAGCACAACAGGACTGTTTTGTTGAGTGACAGCGGCATCGCCAGATGTGTCGAGGTCCATATAACTTCGGTGCTGACGATAGAGGTGCCTCCGGTAAGACTCAAACTGCCGGTACGTATTCGCGCAGCCTTCCACACCGCACATCACAGAAAAATTGTTATCGTAGCGGTGGTCCCTGATGTGCCATACCACTTTGCAAAACCTCTTTGATGAAAAGGGACAACGCGGACACCTATGAATCATCTTGAAGCATGTACTTGCGGATGGCCTACGTCGCCGTCACACTAAGAGGCCAGCCATTTGAGTCTCGGACCATTCGCAAACGCTCGTCTCGCGAGAGCTTGCAAGAGGCGGCCTTGTTTTCACACAAGAATTACATGGGGTCGGAGGGCGCGGCGCCGGCGCGACCCGCCGTCCACCGCGCCGCGCGCGCCGACAGATCGCGGCTGGTGTCGAGAATAAGAGCGCGCCCGCAGCCTGCGTGCGATGGTAAAAAGGCTTCGCTGTGTGCTTTGACTCGTTTTTGCTGTTGAGTACCACTGTTTACCTCAGCCGTCATTTCGAACTGCCTACTGTCCTTTACCCTGCGATACGCAATGTCATCGGCGCCCATTGAATGCCTTGTGACCTGGGAAGGCAGAAAACAGGTTCTCTTCGTCGGTGGAGAGCGCAAGAAGTCAGATGTAATCAATGCTGCCATGCTAGCAGATTCATGGGCTTCGTTGCAGTGCGACCGAATAGAGGTGCGTGCATTTTATTTTCATACGATATATTGCTGCTTACAAGGCAGCAATGTGGGCTAGTTGGTTGTACATTTGATTGGGATAACGCGCTACACACAGAAGCGGACACGTTTCAGTTGTCTTTTTTCTTGTGTAGCGCGTTATTCCCATCAAATATTGCTGCTATTTTAATCGCTCGGTGCTTTCGGGGCTCTTCCTCGCGCGCACGCGGTCGCGGCCGTAGTTGGTTATGCGCGCAAGGGCAACATAATATCGTGACTGGTTCACATGCAGGCGACTGAGCGGCGCGTCGCAGCGAAAATTTACAACTTGTTGGAACCTCGCCGCTCTTCGCCTCGACGACTCGCAACAGGTTTTTCCGCCGCGGCGGCAGGATTGGCTAGCATTTTCGCTCGCATGTGAAACAGGCTTTAGGCTGTGTCGAAAATTTGCTTTCTAACCTTGAGACACAAGCGCCAAATGTATTTGGGTCATTCCACGCCAAACGTCCCAGATGTTGCGCTCGACCATCTCCTATTTGTTCGGAAAAATCCATAGAAACTAATTCCAGTGTGCGCAAGCAAAGCTTACATTATTTTTGTCAAAAAAATTTATTGAGCGCAGTTTCAACATTCGAAAAGGTGAGAAGCCAGGCCCTGCTCAATAATTATTAAAAATCCAGATTTTTAGAAACCACTGCAGAAATTTTTAAATGACATTTGCACAGATTCTGGCTTTCAATAAGATTCGGAACATACAGGTTTGTATGGCATAAATGCTCCGAATCTGATAAAAAGCCGGAATCTGCAAATGTCCCTTAAAAATTTCTGGAGTGACTACTAAAATTTGGACTGTTTGTTAACTATTGAGCAGTGTCTGGTTTCTTATCTTTCTGCGCTCACCTACAAATAAATTTTTTTGGCAAAAATAATTTCGTCTTCAATTATGCACATTCGGATGAGTTTCCATGAATTCTTTTGAACAAATCAGATATTGTAGAGCACAGCATCTGAGACGTTTTGCCTAGAATTACCCAATTATTAGAGCATGTATCTTAGTTGTGAGCAAAAGATGAGCCTGCAACAACGATGTCTGTCATGCTGTTAACTGCAGTATATATGATGCTCATCTGGGGTCAGGCATTGTTCAACCTTCAGAATTTGGGCATCTGCAGCCTTTCACTCGTTAGTGTTACTTCTGGAAAAGTTCTGTTAACATGGGTTTTGCCTGTGTTACAAAAGATAATTCATTTTATGCCCAGGACAGTCTTCCAAACAGATGGTAAACTAAAAGGTTTCAGCGTGCCCGCAGTGAAATAATTTGTGTAATTAGTTGTCTTCACTTTCATGTGTTTGTGGCTTCTGATTCACAAGGTAATTTTTGTTGTAGGTCTACAACTCACGTTTCGACACATATGTCGATGTTCCAGAGGGGCACAGATTTTCTGATGGAGATAAAATAAACCTCGTTGGCAGTAGCAGCAGTGATGAACAAAACTTGCCACTCGAAACTGGGTGAGTAGGCCAGCTTTAAATGCTAGAACTATTACGTGGTACATTGTAGTAATGCACTTATGTTGCACCAAATTCTGTCCCCTGTCTTCTTTTTTTTTTTAGTACTGATGATGGACCATTGGTCTTGGCTCCCAGTTGTAGTGAGCCAGACAAGCGCCTGTTCACTGTTCAGCAACCGCTGTATGAACTGCCTCCTATTCCACTGGATATCAAGGCAGACATTGAGGGTACAACATTAGGAGAAGTGTCGAGTCGTACGAAAAACCGTATAGTGTCTTGGATCACGGCACATTTGCTGACAATTGACTGGTAAGTATTGCCTAGTATTGTTGCGTGCGCAATTTCTGATGCTACGCCTGCAATGTGCTCACAGGTACCCTGGAAAATTCTACGAGCCTGCGGCCAAGGCTCTTGTTCTGAAGTATCCTGTCCTCAGGGATACGATTGGGACAGGTTATGTAAGTACATGAATCGCCATGCTTGCTTGCTAGTCACTCTAAATGAGGAATTGGTAATATTGGCACACAAAAACACTTTGGAAAATGATGCCTACTATAAATTTATAAAGTGAACCATCTTCTCAAACAAAAAAAAAATTAGTAAATGCTTTGTGGTTCGTAGATTACAATTTTTTTTTTCTGAAAAGCAGAGAGAAATATTCATTTGCGATAAAATGACCGGCGGAGCACAATGCATGCAATGCACAGGTTTGCGTTCATTTCTTCGTCATGTCAGCATTTGTTTTTTCTGCTTTTGCTACATATTTTTCATGCATTTCATGGATTATCTAGCAAGGTATATTTCCCTTGCTGCTTTCTTTCTTGTCAGGTGGCTCATTTTCTTGAGGTAACCTTATCTTGGATGGTTTTGTTCTCGTGTGCAACGTCACTGCTGTGCATGCTCATGGACAAATTGGCATACCAAAGTGTTCTGTGTAAGTGTATTGTGAGGTGTCAGGTTGCTGCACTTATTCATGAACAAAATTTTCTTGGCCATTGATGGGAAATGCACTACCATAGTTAAAGGGGCTCTGAAACACCTCCCGAGGACAGCACACAAACTCACCCCACCACTGCATTGTGTTTTTATTAGCAATAAAACCTGACCAAAATAATTCACTTCTACATGCAGCAGAGAATCCACAATCACGCACGAAAGCTGGTAAGCCCTTTCCAGCGAATTTTCCATGCCCGCACCGTACTCTGTCACTTGCACCTGCGTACAGCAGTTGGGAGATGGTTATTGGTTAGATTCTTTCAGACGTCGGGCAGCTATGGCCACGGCCAATAAGCCGCGTTGCTCTGGGTAAGGAATCGGAGGAGCGCCTACCTTCCAGCGTGCAAAAAGGGCTGAGAGGAGAGGGAAAAGCGCGAAGATGCTGAAATTCAAATTTTGACTACAAGTAACTCAGCTTTCGTGAAATGCATTAAAAAAATTCTTGCTGGTCATTATTCGTGGTGTGGGGTGCTTTAACATTCCAGGCATATCTCAACTTTATTAGAGCCCCTTTCAGAGCCTCTTAAAAGTGCGGAAGTAAACTTTCTTGTGCCCGTACAGGCGTGCTTGAGGGCCCCTCATGCACAAGCATCAATCAAGAGCACTGCGTATTGTTCACAAACATCCTTGAGTCAGGCATTAAGTACAGTGCTAATAATGCACTGGGCAGCAGGTGCGTTCGGATTGCTCATGCATATCTGCTTTGGCTAGAACAAGGCAGTGCTGCTTTTAACTTTTCCTACAGTAAGCACAAGTGGCCACTGCACAGGCATATGTGAAACCTATGCCCTCTTGCATCCCTTTCTCCAAGGCAAATCTGTATTTGTGACTGATGGCTGCTAGGTGGCCATTTCGGTCAGTTTGAATTTATAATGCAGTGGCACTGTTTTACAGGATTCATGGAGGGTTGCATTTAAGTACAAAATGGGCAATATCCGAAAATCCGTGGACAATGATCCTAATGTTGAAGAGGCGAGGAAGAAGTTTGGAAGGAAGGGGAACTTCCAAGACAAAAGTGGTCTGAAGAAGCAATGCCGCGTGGTAAGTGAAACTACAGCTAAACATTAGTATTTAAAACACTCTGAAAAGTAAAGTATTCTGTTGCGCTGAGTTTGCGAAGGGGAGTTGCATGTTAAAATTTACTGTGATCATTGCACACAAGTGGGCAAGAAAATTATAATAATTGGGCTTTGTAATGAAGTAACAATATTGGCCCCCGTAAAGATCTTTTATAACAAGAAAAAATTTCTACCACCTTATTTTACTAACGAAACAAAAAAAACATAGCCATGAAAGTAATTGGAGGGCTTCAAATCAGTGCAGACCACTAGTTGGGCATGCATCTCTAAATGAAATGAGTAAAGAAAATATAACGAGCAGACCTGACTTAGACTTAAAGTACAATAACGTCAAAGCTGTAAAATAGCTGCATTTGATGCAAGTTGGTGTTTCATGCTTAATTTGAAACCTTGCACAGAAGATAGCAAAAAATAAGAGCCAAACGATGACTGTTATTACAACTACTGAGGTTATACACTCGTGGCCATGTGAACCATGTTATGGAGTACCTTTGCTAGGCTTGAAACACCACCACAATCCTGGCAATGTGTACCTAGGTGGTCGCTTGACGTGCTAGTAGGTGTTTCGCCTGTTCCACATATATTTTGCCACCGGTTTGTGGGGCCTGGTATGCCACCTTCCTTACATAGCCTGTATAGGAGGGATTCATTAGCAGTGCAACTGTCCCATCGGCTGTGCTGAGTCTGTTTTAGCAAAAATGTACATGAAATAGAGTTAACAGAACCATTCAGTTTTTAAATGAGCTTTGTGGATTAGAGGTATGCTGGAACATCAGATAAAACAAACGCATTCTTCCATCATAGTTAATTGCATTTTTGATCAGTTTTGGGCATGCGCATATTGATTTTTTTGTCAAGATTCACCACGTTGCAGCTGTATATAATGCGCTACCTTAAGTGGGAAACCGCTTCACTGGCCACCTAGCACCCAGCAAATCGAACAGAGCGTGAATGCTGTTGCGAGCTTGCAACACTTACATGCAGCCTGAGTGCACAGAATGCAAGGTGAACAATTCAGTGCTCGTGTTCGCATCTAGCCAAGTACAGGACTCTTCATATTCTTGCCTATGCCCGCTATGCTGCTTTCCTCTTATTTTGATGGTGATCGCACTTCAAGAGAGCGATATAGCATTCCTTAAGAAAGCTTGTACTGACATCACCCATGGCAGCTGGTCTTTCTTAGTAGTGGCACCAAGGGTGCTTTGCTTTTGCACAATATTGTGGGTTATAAAATATTTTTGTGTGTGTGGTAAAAATAACACTTTCTATAAGGTAACGCTAGCTTATCTGTATAGCTTAACTTAGTATTCCCGTTAGCGTTCTTTGAAGGAGGACCCTTCATTTATATAAGGGCCCCATCAGCCTTTGCACTGGAGTCTATTTAAGAAGTACTTGCTGTTGGCCTAGCTTGTTCATACTATATTTAAATGGCACAAAGGAACAAAGACAGGAAAACAAGGGGATGCTCTTCCTGTTCCATTGTCTTCCTGTGTGTGTTCCTTTGCACCATTCAAATGTAGCAAATAGTTTCTCAAAATTAGTTCTATCGAGCCCAGTGGTTGCTCAGTGATCTGTAGGTAATTACTTTTTTGGCACAAATCATACTGCAGCAATGTAACTGCTGATATTCAACAGTCATCGATCTATTTCTGGATTTCTTGAAGAGACCTGCATATGCATGGTTCTGTACTTTGCACACATCAAGCAAAATAAGACAGAAACAAAAACACAAGGTCTTGCAGCACCTTTCAAAAACTCTGGGCGGTTCCCCAAAGCTATCAAGGTCGGAAACTGTGGACTAGGCAGTTAATTACAATAGCTACAAAGGCATGCATTGGAGGTGCTCTAGGGAATTAGGCTTTGACTAAAGAAAGAGCACTTCATAAAGCTCAATACAAAAGCTGCTCAGTGCTGACAAGACAGACTGATATCCAGTTGTCAAGTTTTGCCGAGGTCATAGATCATAATCAGGATTTTAGAAGAGCAGGTCTGTGTTAACTAAATTATGCTAGGCCTTACTCCTGATATTGTGCTCAACCGTATTAATGTTTTCAATATTTTCGTTGCAAGCCAAGAGACACCTTGGAAACTACAGTAGAAGAAGTTGATGGAGTCGTAGCTGCTCATGTAGACTTCATGGCAAAGGAAATGAAGCGGTGCAATCCAGATATACAAAAATTGAAAGTTTCCATGCAGACAACTCTCCCCTCAAGGAGAAAATGGATAAAAATAAACAGTCCCTCAACGGAGGAATTGCTGGACAAGTATCCAGCCCTGACACTTCGGGAAATGGTAAGCTTCAAAAAAGTTGAGCATCAGGCTGGTTTACTGAAAAGGTTTTCAACAAGCAGTAATACTCATTCCATCCTTCAGGTTTCAGAGACATGAAAAATACAACCAGCTGCTGTAAGAGGCTAAATAAATTGAGAAAGCATTAGATTCAGTTGAAACATAAGCAGTGCTTGCAGTAACCAGGATGCGGAGATAAATTGTAGAAGGTTGCATTTTTGAAAACAAAACAAAATGAGCAGGGAGGGGGAGTGTACAGTGCACTGTACACAGGTGTCTTGCATATCAGGGGAGGTGAAACAAGACGCATGTGTACTGCGTGTTGTCTGTGCATGTTAACGAATCCCAGTTGGTTGAAATTATCCAGAGCCTTCCCCTATGGCGCGCCCCTTATACCCGAGTTTCTTCTGGACATTAAACTCTCATAAACCAGTCACCATATTTAGCAGTTCTGCTGAATGGTGGAGCAGTGGAAATGCATTGTCATATGAACTTTAATGGTCATCTTGCTACGACACTTCCCCCACGCCTGTTTTCACACACTTAAAGAGCACGTATCGTACACACTGGGGGCAGAAGCAAAAAATCACAGGCACTGCATGGTTATTTCACTGAAATTTGTCACACAAAGCAATCGGTGTTTATAGAGTTTTTCATTACATAAAAGCATGTTGATGGAGACACTGCATTACAATTTTCATTGATTCTCCCTGCCATTAATTCTGACACATAATTATGATGGGCATTTCCTCCAATCTCGTGAAATCTAAATTAACGAGGTGTTACTGTGTTTGGTTATGGGGTGTCCACTGTTGGCAAAGGACAATGGTCACACAGTCAGTGGGAGACTCCTTTATTCTGCAGTGGGCATAGTTTGATGATTATAATGCTGTGTTAGTGTAGTGATGGTGATGTATTATTACAGTGACTAAATATCCCAGTGTTGAATTTTGTAGCACCGGGGTTTTATTTGATTAGGTTCTCGCTCTGCTTGCTTTGAATTGTCAATCCGTTGAGACTACTGTTAACTTGTGGCTACGTTTTCATTCATAATTTTCAGATTCACCAGGAGTTCATGGAAATCTGCAAGGTTGACTTCGAACGAAAGTTACTTGGCTTCATAAATGGTCATGGACAAAGATTGTTCAGCATCCTTAAAACATCACGCACAGGACAAAAAATTTTCAGCGAGGTACAAAAGGCAATTGCTGACAGTGAAGGTGACGCAAAGAAATGTACGTTTTGAGAAATTGTTTATTCATTCTAATTTCATGCATTTTATTTTCTTGTTTCTGTAATTGTCCGCTTCTACGAATTTCCTTTTCATTGCGCACAGATTGCTTTGCTGTTGGCGTACTTCAACTCCTACCACACTTGGTGAAAGAGGAGGCATTCTACCTAAGAGGACCGGTAAGATTTTACTTGATTTCCTGTTTGGTTTTTGGCTTGCTTGAAAGTGCCTTGTTTTCTATAAATTCCATTTGATTACAGGACAGCTACCCTTGCATTGTCATGAATGACAAGCCGCATACTGCAACAAATGTGTGTGCAACATTCGAAAACATGAAAGTGGAAGCAATAGATGTGATAAGTGGATTCGCCACAGTCATGGAAATATATTGGGTCATGAACATCGAATACTCCAAAAAAAAACAAGAACACCTTTGCTGTTTTAGAGCATTTCTGTGGCCTAAAATCAAAGCCCCTGAAGCCAGTCACGCTGCGGGCGATTGCTTTGCTGGAAAAAGCCAATTAAGCCATTCCAGCAAGAAATAAACATTGCATCGTTTCAAGACAATTTGTTTGTCTGGTTCTTTTTGGAGCAGCCATATAAGCCCACTGCTTCATATTGCTTGTAACTTTTGTTAGCCAACATTCAGGCTGGTGGTTGCCTCATCAATAACAAAGCAGAGCTGCTTGCAAAAGGTGGTTGCGATCACTACTATCCAGGGTATAGTAAGTATTCCTAAAATTAGTTCCCGATACTACCTCCAGAGGTAGTAAATGCCACTATAGGTAGTTGCCGTTACTACATTAAAGGTAGCTCTACTTACTACCTCCAGAGGTAGTAAATGCCACTATGGGTAGTTGCCGTTACTACATTAAAGGTAGCTCTACTTACTACCCCAAGGGTAGTACCTGTTACTTAAGGTAGTACCTGTTACTACCTCCAGAGGTAGTAAATGCCACTATAGGTAGTTGTGGTTACTACATTAAAGGTAGCTATACTTGCTACCCCAAGGGTAGTAACTGTTACATAGGGTAGTTCCTGTTACTACCTGTCTGGAGGTAGTAACAACCACTACCTTGCAGTTACTACCTACAGTTACTACCTAGGTAGTAACATATGTGACAAGCAGTTACTACCCTAAAAGTTAGTAACTGCAACTACCTTTTTTTTAGAGTGTACTGCTCTTCTGTTGATGGCTGCGACGAAGAGCCCTCATATCCATTAGAGAGTACCGCGCATGGCACTGTCGCGCTGTAGCAGAGCAAGGGTTTGGCCACTCGGCATCATAACGCTGCCCAGTGAAGAAAGGAAGCTTCGTTTTTTTACGCTGCTGATTTATAGTCGCCCAATGCTAAAAATTAGGGCTTTGTGTTTTACCTTCACTCCTTGCTGCGAACTCACCTTCTCATTAGTCAGAAGCTTAACTGCTGAGCGGGCATTCCAGTTTCTTCTTTTCGCCGACGCCTAACAGAAGGTCTTACAATTAAGAACGCACAGTATCATCCATGTATACAAGGCATGAGATTTTCGTAGGGGGTTCAGAATGTTAATTTGTCAACACTCCCGCGAATTTTTTTTCTTCCCTGTTGGTACGATCCACACTTCATAACTTTATGTAAACCAGAAGGTATTGTCACCTAAGCGCAGGTTAGCTTGCTGAGTATATAAATAAATGTCTTTATTATTCCTACTAAGGAGATGAGTTTTTCCTTGACGTGGTGATGAGAGGAAACACATTTTTGATGACGAAATCTGGGTGTCTTGATGACTTAGTGGTTCTACCTCGCAAAGAATGTCTTTACTCGAGCAAACAAGAAGGTTAACTATTTCTTGACAACATAAATAAAACAAAAAATGAGGAAAAAGAAAACCAACTACAACATGACTAAACCGTGATCAGAAGAAATATGCCCTGGTTCAACCAAGAGGGCTTGCTTTTGACCCGTCTTTCTCCGTCCTTAGCGGGGACACCAACCAAAAAGCTAACAAGCGATCCTCCTCACCAATCAATGGTTAGTGAAAGTAAAATAAGGTTTCCACCAACTAATCACAGTTCGGGGAATGAATACCGACTAAACAATGGTCGGGGAAAGGAACGCCAAAACTCAACACTTCCCTCCACCAGCCAAACGTTTGGGAAAGGAGAGGGTGCATCCAAACACAAAAACAGCGCAAACACCACTACCGTTTCCCACCGCACAGAAGTTACTACATTCCAAACCGTGACATTTGTTTTCTCTTTCGCTCACGTGCATGCGAGACAAACGTATGCCCAATGAACGATCACTCGATACGTTCGGTTCTCTACAGAAAAAAAAAACAGTCGTGAAGGGAATAAGCACTTCATGGTCACTTGATTCTACTAAGTGCCTCTCCCGCATGCCTGAAGATCAGCAGCCCCTTTGGCTTCACACACATATCGACCGCCCTGCCTGCCTAAGCTTCTTCAAGACGGGTCATGCCGTTGACGGCGCGAAGAACACAGAAATCCGCTGCAAAGAGGGGAGAGAGGGACGGGACCGGCCCATTAGTTGGCAACGCGCCGACCACAATACAGCGGCCACCGAGTCCCCGTCGGCTTTCCCTGCGAGTCCAAGTCACTCCACATGTGCAGCATTCCTCGCGACCAAGAGACTGATTGGCGCCATGGAAAGTACAGCGAAATTCACAGAGGCTCGGTATTTTTCTAAATCTTCTCTTTCGATAGTTTTATTCAGCTCCGGCTCAGGCAATATAATTTATTGCTCAATAAGTCCTCTAAAAACTGCTTTTATCCTCTGCTAGAATATGTGCTTTGTAGTGACACTTTGCGATAGTATCATCAGGATGAGATTGCTGGGAAGGCGAATTATAAAGATCAGTCAGTCATGAAAGTTATTCAGTTTCAGAGTTTTGATCGAACCTACCCGCCGCACTGTATGTTATTGAATTTTTCTCCATTCGAAACTCCGCAAAAGTATTCCAACAATCGGTTTCCATACCAAGCTCGCTAACCCGGGTTCAGGTGACAAGGGCCTTTGAACTGCACATCGTCTGTAAGTCGGATGGATACCAACATGCCAGGTAGACAAAAAGATTGCAGGTGTGCTCACAAACAAAACTTCGCACCGCCTACGAAGTTTTCACGTGTATAAATACGTAATCCTGTGCGTTCTTAATTTGGTTAATTGTAAGGGGACGACTTTTGGTTACGCGTCGGTGAAAAGAAGATACATTGATGCGCGCTCAGAGGTGATGCTTTGGGCTGGTGAGTACGTGAGCTCGTATGCCAGGAGTGGAGTTACAAATCTGCAGCGTAGACAAAGTGCGGCTTCGATTTTTCACTGTGCAGCGGCTTTATACCGAGCGGCCAAGCGCTTGCTCCACTATAGCAAACGTCGACTACAACGCGACAGAGCCATGTGCTCGACTGCTGGCCATGCGCGCTCTTCGTCGCAGCAATGAACAGGAGAGCTGTCGAACGCCTCACTTGCAAGTGTGGCAAGATTCCGCACGAGAGCAAGTCCGAAGTCCGCCGTGGCCGTGTTCTATAAGGCTTTGAGTGGCAGGAGCGAAGCGGGTTCAGCCACGCACGACAGCCACGCATGACACTGCCTTCGAGTACTGGAGTAGAAGAGCATGCCGCGTGCGTTGCTGCGTCGCTGCATTCAGCGAGTTTCCGCGGTGCCGTTGAAAAGGGTGGTGGTTTGGGATTGATGGGGTAAGCCAAGCAAGAGAGTGCATCGGGGAGAAGCAAATATAAAAAAAACAAAGCACCACGCGGTGCGAACGCCTTACACATATATGGTGCCTCGATGCACGCGCCTTGCGATGAGGTTGAGTGCGCGCATCGAGGCACTCAACACACATGTCGATGCGCATGATACCACTCCACAGCCAGGCAGCCGCGAACACGCGGCTAGGCCGGGGCCCACTGAGAATGCATCGCCAGACAAAGGCACACTGAGCGAGAATCCAGGGAATGTGCACAGCACTTAGAGCAGTCAGCCGAACAGCGAACGCGGGCAAAGTTGACCAGGAAACACGCGCGAAAAGCATTGAAGCTCGATAAGGAGGTGAACGAAGAATAGCTAAAGTGAAACGGGAGGGGGAGCGTTTTGAAATCACACTGCAAGAACTCAAAAGGGAGACAAAGCAAGAGAGAAAAAGTGATAACGAAGAGGAAAAGGAACGAACGGAATAGGGGGAAAAGGCAAAAGTGAAAGGAAAAAACAATTTGGCAAGGAAGAAACACAAGAAATAAAACTATGGAAAGGAACTAACAGCCTAAAGCCCTATGTTTAGCGACCGTCCTGGTTTTCGGAATCTGAATTTTCTTTTCTGTGAGAATGAGAGAGGGAACGCTGACGCAGCAGTCTCTAGCTGAAGATTTGAAAGGGTTCCGTTGTATTTCTGGTAAGAGTTTTCGATATATTAGGTCCGGATGTTTTAATGGCATCACACAAATCAATAATAAAGGAATATTCAGAAGGCAGGTGAATTGTGCCAAAAAACATTGGAATCCGATGTCCTTTTCTCTTGTGAACCTTAACGAAATTACCTAAACAATAGCCGTCACCTGCGGACCCATAGTTGAAGCCTTTCCTACTTGGTCAGGGAGATATTGCAACCCAACTTGTAAGAAAACCCTTGGAAAAACTAGGATGAGCAGTTGTGTCTGTGTGTCTTTTTAACACAGCAAACTCGCAGCCAAAAGTTGTACCTTATTGTTTTAACATACCAAAGTTACTCTTACGGAGGCGGCGCACGTCGAAGTGGTAGTTATTTTTTCGGCAGAAATTGCTCCTCACCAAGATAAAATTGGGGCAACCAGACTGCTATACAATCAGTTGTCATAACCGAACGCAAAGACCAAGGTGCTTAAGGTGTTCGTGAGCGAAAAAAAACAAGTCCTTCTCAGGGACAGAAAGAAGCGATCGGCAAATTCTTCTGTGGCGGCCTCCATCCCTCGCCTCCCGCTGGCGCCATCATTGAAACCTGCAAAACCTTAGGCATAAAACCGGATTCCCAGAAGTAAGCCCTCGCACCTTTTTCCTTTCGAAATACCTCTCCATAGTTCTTAGTTCTTGTACCCTCAAAATGCCCTCTGCTTCTTTATCGTCGCATCTCTTCGCGCTTTCGCCCTGTCACTTTTCGTGCTTTTCGAGTATGTGCTTCGTTTACCTATACCGCGATATATGTACATTCTGTAAATCTATGCAAGTCAGGGACTTGTACTGTAAACACGTGATCAGTCCGATCATTGGAAATCATCATACCTGAAATTATTGAGTTGAAAGTGAAAGCTAGAGCATCTCCTTCGTCTCCACAAGAATTAAGCAAAGTCTGAATATATGCAACCTTTGTCAAATGTACACAGTCCAAGGGGTCTGCTTCCAAGAAGTCTAGCGGACCACTTAAGCACATCTGATAGCCCTAACCTTGACACGGGTCAAGGACTTAAGTTCATCTCGCCTTCGTGAGATCAGGGTCCCCGAGCATGCAAGAGGAGCATTGCTGCAGGGTTCAGAACCAGACTTTTTGGGCTGTATACATTTGACAGACTGTACCTGGGTATCAGCCAATAGTACAAGATCGACCCCATGAAATAATCTGGGGAGCCACTGCTCTACGACCTTCCTGGCTAATCTGAGCAACAGCTTATAAACTAGACAACATTCTTGTAGCCTTCTTTTCATATCATTGAATAATTCATGAACAATAGTGGTGATAGAGGACAACCCTGCCTTATTTGCATACCTCGATAGTTGTCCTGCTTCTCATGCCTTCCATGAAATTTCAACTTATTAAGGTATTTTTCCTTAAACAAATCAATTACCTTAATACCGATAACTTCGTTTTGCAATATGTTCCACAGGAGTTTCCTATTTACATTCTCGTACGCACTGCTTATGTCCAGAAATGCTAAATAAGACGTCTGTTTTCCGCCTCACCCTTTTTTGTGCATTGCATAAGCACGAACAGCCTAAAATCTAAGCGCCTACCACTTCTGAACCCGTTCTAAAGTTCTCTGAGTAGTAGTATAACATTGTACCCATGTCTGTGTTTTTAAAATAATCGCCAGGAGTATATGGCAGTGCCGCGTTGTGGGAATCGCTTTGAAAGGATCACGGGGATAGGCCGCTTTGGCCACTATGAAGCATTCTAGAAATCTGTACCGCCGTCATTCAAGCCTAGTTCCACCGTGTTCAGGGCAGTCTGGCCGCGAGCGGCGCAAGCGGCGCGAGAAAGTTGCGCCGTGTAGCGGCCCCGCGGTCGGTCTTGCACACCGGGGGCGTCATTTACTTTTCAGGTGATACTACATCGTTTTAATGTGATGTCATTAGGACGGTCTTGAAGGCGAGAACTTTCCGGCGAACCATGGCAGGTGATGTTTAGAGGAATTTCCTTCTCACCCCCTGCCACATAGAAACCATCGCCCCCCTCCTCTCTCTTCACTTGTAGGGGTGAGTACGGAGAAACCGGAAAAACAATTTCTGATCAAAATGAAAAAAGAGAAAATGAATCTGACCACAGAATATTACAAATCTGAAGTTGACAAGTGGTGTGTTCCCTGATCAATTGAAGATTGCTCATGTTTGTCCTATATATCAAGGAGGAAATAGAAATGAAATCACGAACTATCGTCCCATCTCCGTGCTATCAGTGTTATCGAAGGTATTTGAAGGAGCCATCAGTAGCAGATTAGGAAATTTATTTAGCGTTCATAACGTTATTAACCCCTCTCAGTAAGGGTTTTTGAAAAATAAATCGTCTGAGCAAGCTTTACTCACTGTTAAAGAAAAGGACATCGACAACATTGAATCCAGAGCATACATTCTTGGTCTATTTTTAGACCTCCGGAAAGCTTTTGTTTGCGTGCAGCATGAAATTCTTTTTAGTAAACTGAACAGTTACGTGTTTCTCGGAATAGCTCTAAACCTGCTGAAAAGTTACTTAAATAACAGAATAGAATACGTTAAACAGAGTAATTTTGTTTCGAACCGTTTGTGCATTACCCAAGGGGTTCCGCAGGGGTCTATGTTAGGTCCACTGTTGTTTTCATTGTACATAAACGACATCTGCAACATACCGGATTCTATACAGTTATGTGCGCTGCCAATACAAAAATTTTTTCACATCACGTACTCTGCCGGAATTAGAAACTATCTTGAACGCTTATTTGGTAAAATTGTACTCTTGGATGCAGGCAAATAAGTTTAGCGTAAACTTGTCAAAAACCAGGTACATAATTTTCTGACCTTTGAATGCCTCTGTTCCTTACACACTTAACCTAATATACGCCAACGCAAAACCGCAACACGTAAGAACTCAGAAGTTTCTTGGTGTCTGGTTTAATGAACATTTATCATGAAGCACACATATTGCAAAACTTCTCACTGACCTGAGTAAAACTGTTGGTTGTCTTTTCCGGATGAGCGATCTCTTGCCCATTTCCCTAAAGGTGCCCATATACTACGCCCTATTATTTTCCAAATTGTCCTATTGTGCACTGGACTAGAGCACTACAACAGTAAGCAATTTTCATAAGTTATTGCTTCTGCAAAAGAAGGCATTACAGGTTATTTATGGTTACCATGGTAGGCCGGTAAACCTACCAACATCACCACTTTATCATAAGCATAATTTACTTAAAGCAAACAATGTTTACATATTTAATCTGTTACAGTACATCCATCGTAATCGTTTGAATTTTATTGCTCCAATCCGCACTCCTACTAAATACCCACTTCGGCAACACAGAAACTTGGTCCCTGAAACGAGGACAGATTACGGCAAAGAAAAGCTCGATTACCAGATTCCAGTCATTCTCAATAACCCATCTTTAAGTGTCATGTTTGATCTCCCTAAGAACAAATTTAAAAAAAATACATGAAAAGGCTACTAATCAGCACTGACTCAATATCATCTCAGTTTCTTACTAGCAAAGCAGCTCTAGCTTTGGTTTCAAGTTGTTTGTGTGTGTGTTTTCTTTAGTGACCTCATGCCATGCTTATACACTGCCTTTGATTTATGGTGCACTGTCTTTGTATCAAAAGTAATATTTTTATGGCAATACTGTCGTTTGATGCAATGTATTTTGTTCACTATCCTACTATGTTAATATTTGTTATTTCTGTGTTGCTTACGGCTGTTTCGACTGTTTTGGGGAACTGTGACCTTGTTAGGCTTTACCGGCTTTTGTCGCTGTTCCCTCTTTCACCTTTGAAGAAAAATAGACCTCGACCTCAACCTCAAAATAGACGGCCCCTGAAAAACTATCTGCAAAAATGAGGCTTGCAAATGCTATTCCATCTCCCATTGCACGGAATTAGGGCTAGTCGAAATCTGATCTAACTGTGTAGAACATTTTGCGTGGTTGCATAGTGGAATAGGAATATAATCAGAATTGGAGCAGTTTGGGAACAGAAGGACAATGGACTCCGTTGGAATATAATTTGTGCTGTTACGTGGGAGCTCAAATGTGTCCCCCTCCCAAGTGTTTTTAAGGCAATAAGATTAGAAGCCCCACGGCACCACAAAGCGTCGGCGGTCGTGAAATTCGCTCATTCGCTGCAAGGAAGGATAGCCATCAGATCAAAAGTGGCATCACTTGCGGTAAAAGCATCAACCGCTCCTGATGTTATCACATTGTTGAACTAGGTGTCCCTCCGAATTTTTTCTCGATGCTGCCTGTCAGTGAATCATGTTCCTGTAAAGTAACCTGCATTGTCTTGGTGCACTTTATAATGCGATACCGATAAAGGTACCGTTCAGCAGAAAACTGAGCGCCTTGGTCTTCGGCTGAAGCTGTGAGCGAAAAATGCCCACAGAAGTAACCTAGCCCTTACAAAAATGTTTAGTAACATTCTTTAGAAAGTCTTTAGACAAATGTTAATACAACCTATCGACATTGAGTAGAAAGTCTTTTAAATGTGTTTGTACTTTCTAGTAACACCCTATCAACCGTCTTCCTACTATTGGCCACCGCTATCCAAAACACTCAAGTACATAGAAAGTCTTTATACTTCCTATCATCCCCTTATTGACAGTTTCTACATACTTCCTATTGACCACTTAATGACAATGTCTACCAACACCCTATCAACGGTCTTCCGACAATTGGCGACCGTTATCCAAAAAACTCAAGTACGAAGAAAGTATAATTGCCATCCATCAACTTATCAACGTCTGGAAATGAGTGTGTTACCTACACTGTATGACATTTTGATCAACATTGTTTTAGCACTTCAAAATCATTTTGTGTACTCTGTATCCTAGACTGTTTAATGAACAACAGAAGCAAAATACAAATTATTGCATTTATTTATTGCACACAAGTACTAACATACATAAGCACTGCAAGATATGCATCACAAATCAAAATATTTTATGGAGAACATAGGGGCACTGAATATTCCCTTTGGCACAGCAGCCCTAGCCCCCTCAGTTCCCTCTTGCTAACAATGATTGACACACAGAAACTGTCTAGCGATTTTATATCCTTTATGCAAAGCCCTCAACCACCACTAATAAATGTTATTGTCTGTAGGCCTTAGAGGTATAAATGGCTTCATCTTATGAATATGAAATCTCACCATATACACATATATGAAAGGCGATTTCTTGGCAACTGATTGATCAATGCAAGAAAATGTCAGCAGAAATTGTAAACATAACAGGATTTTATTCCCGACATTTTCATAGAAGCAGCCTTTTTCGAGCGTACTACAGCATTTGAAACAAAAGCTGTGTGCTTGGAATGCTACAGTACACTTGAAAAAGGCTGGTCCTCCAGTTGAGATGTCATGGATTAAATCCTGTTATTTTTTCTTACATACGAGGTGTTTCAGAGAAGAATAAGCAATTCTCAAAACAATAGGTATTTTTAGGTAAAAATATGACTTTTTCAACACAGTATTACCAGTGTTGGCGGGAACCAGAAAACTGGCGCATCGTCTTGAATAGTTAGCTGGTTAACTAATTTTTAATAGAGTGATTCCACGAGAGATCAAACTATTCAAATTTATAAATATTCTTGATTATGATATGCACTGTGCACACATTATTCAGCAGGCCAAGAGTGAATTTAGTTTCATGAAAATGCAAATTTTTCAGAAGAAAAACTCTGTAAATAACGTCATGGCAGAGGCAGCGTTTTTACATAGAGCTCAATTTCGCAAATTTGCTTGATGTAGGAATAAAAAATATGAAAGCCATGATGGATATTTTTTGCGTGCTATATGTACAGCTAAGGAAGATTATGTCAGGCTTAATTCCACCATTGTGAAGAAGTTGTCACTTACTAGAAAAAATTTTGAAAACACAAGTCTCAAATGAGGCAATTTTCAAGATTTTTTTCCCTCTGTAAATATAAAGCAGATCTCTTTCAAATTTGCACAATGGATAAGCATCAGGTGCTAAATAAGTGTACTGACTTTCATTTTTGAATATTACAGAGAAATGCAAGAAGTATTGCCCTAAATCCAGCATTTTTGAATAAAATAGTGCTTTCAAAAACGTTTCCAATTTTTCTTATAACTGCTGAAACCAGTCTCTCGAAGGAGGCGAAAAAAAGAATATTAAAGAACATGTTCCTATTATTTCGTTTCTAACAATGACATCCAAGCTAAAACTTGTAGCTTTTTGAGCAGCGGCAGGAGCACCTAACTCCAAGTTGTTACCTGCACTCGACGATAGCAGTGCTACCGAATCCTGGTTACGTCACAGATCGGTGTTTGTCCACAAAAAGTAATGAGGTATGCTCTCTCTTGATGGAAAATGTTTCAGCCTTGGGATTAGGGGGAAATTTAGAGCAGCAGGGGGCATGTTTGCTGCTTCTGCACCCTCAATTAGGTCCTCCTGTGGATGTTCAAAACGCTACAAGTTTGAGCTTGGATATCGTTAGAAAAAAAATAATGCAATACGTTCTTTCATATTCTTTTTCGCCTCCTTCTAGAGACTTGTTTCAGGAGTTTTAAAAAAAATTGAAGATGGGTTTTTTTCCTTTCATTTGTAAAAACACTACTATAGTCAAAAATGTCAGAAATAAGACAATACTTCGTGCACCTCCCTGTATTATATAAAAATGAAAGTCGGTACACTTTTTAGCCCCTTGAAGCTTATCCAATCCGCAAATTTGAAGGTGCGCTTTATATCTGCTGAGAAAAGATTCTTGAAAATAGCCTCGCTTCAGACTTGTTTTCAAAATTATTTTCCAGTAAACGACAACTTCCTCAAAATGGCGGAAATAAGCCCAACATATTCCTTCGCACCTGTACATGTAGCATGAGAAATACATCATGGCTTTCTTATCTAGATGCTTACGTCATTGCAACTTTGCGAAATTGAGCTGTGCTTGAAAACGCTGCCTTCGCCACGACGTCGTTTATTTTATTTTATACTTTTTTTCCTGAAATATTAGCATTTCCACAAAACCTAATTCACTGTTGGGCTATTGAACAATGTGTGCATAATATATAAAATACTCAAAAAAATTTAAAATATTTAGACAATTTGATCTCTCGTGGAATCACCCAATAACAAACTTTTTAACTGTTAAAGTTAGGTGTCTAGGCCCAATTAAGAAATTTGCAGCCAACTATTAAAAATAGGCATACCAGTTTTTAGAATTTTGAAAACGCGATTACTCTTCGTGCTGTGGCTCGACAAATTTTGGCTTTTTTGTCTAGTATAATGCACTGGAGCACATACTTTGCCTGCATGCTTTCAAAACCGCATGTATTTTTGCATGATGCAGTCAAATTTTGATGAGCCACAGTGGCGAGGGTAATCGCATTTTGTAAATTCTAAACACTGATATGGCTACTACTAACGACAGACTACAAATTCTAATTGCAACCAGTTAACTGTGGTAGTTAAAAGTTTATTATCTGAAATTTGTTAACCAGCTTATTAAATACAATTCACTCGCTTTCCAGTGTCTGCCAACACTGGTAATACTATGCTGCAGAAGCCATATTTTGAACCAAAAATGCATATTTTTGAAAATTGCTTTGTTCTCTCTGAAACACCTGGTGTGTATACTATTACTGCTGTTGCAAATGGGTTGCAAGCCCCAAAGGTAGCGTTGGCCTGGCGGCCTGGGGCACAGCTGGAAACATCCGAAGGTCCCGGCAAAGGATGAGTCGACTGGCAACAGAACAACCTGTTTATTCTGGCATCGCAAAAGAGCAGCCGGTCAGGGCGACCACGTTACTCGAAGGAAGAAATCGAAGTCCCTCTTGGGCGTCCGGGGCAGCTGCTTTTATACCCACGGAGTCGAGGGCAAGAAGGAACGGCTCGGGATGAGTCGCACTGTACGGCGACGCACGGACATGTTGAGACGTGAAGTGACGCGTCCGCCGGGCCGGCGCCGGTCAGACCTCCTCGCCTCCCAGTTGGGGAGCTCCTCTCCCCGGCTGCCGCGCTTTGACAAGCGTGGGCACCAACATGCACACACACACACACGCACACACGACGACACGTGGCATTGAAACCTGCCTGGACGTGCTTGGCGGGAGGCGTTACGGCAGCACTGAACGGGCCCAAAATGACCGCCACTTTGAACGAAGCCCCGGCGACCGTTGCATTCGCGCCGGCTATACCGCGCGTCGTAGGCGAAACGTAACAGACCGCCTCGCCGGGAGAAGGAGATCCCGATGGTCAGGGGAGTGCATCCGCTGTCCGGAGGGTTGTCCCTCGATGATGCTCGTAATCGAAACCGGTCGTCCCTCGACGTTGCTTGAGCGCAGCGCACAGAGAAGGCCTCGTTCTCAGGTTCAGGATCAAACAGGACACTGCAAAGTGACTTCGGGAGAGTTGCCATTTTTGTGCTCGTTCCCAGCAAGCGTTAGAACTACGCCGAAACGCAACCGCTCAGTCAGCAAGCACGAGACAACCCTCACTAAGCTCTGCCAGGCTCTTTCCCCTTTTATACTACTGCCTAGTTCCTTACAGTAGTCAAGCAGCACTCAGAACGCGTCCACAAATTGGAAAATTGCACTAGAAAGCACATAATCACTTTGAAACACTAAACAAAAGCAATATGTTAAAAATGCTGCCTCAGGAAGAAAACATCAGTAACAAACAACTTTGAGGCGGATTCCTACGTTAGGGGCCTCGACTTAAGCCATCGGCGTTACCGTTGAGACTGCCCTTTTTGTAACGCACCGCAAAGGAATATTGTTGCAAAGCGAGGCTCCAGCGCAGGAGGCGGCCATTTTTGGGAGAGATGGTCTGCAGCCATTGGAGAGGGCAGTGATCCGTCTCAATGATAAACCTCGAGCCGGCTAGGTAGCATGACAATTTCTGAACGGCCCACACGAGACACGCACACTCTTTCTCGGTGGCGCTGTACGCCTGCTCACGACAGGTCAGCTTACGACTAGCATACAGGACGGGGTGTTCCACTTCTCCATTTTCCCGTTGGCACAGTACAACGCCCATGCCTCGCTCACTAGCATCGCACTGAACAACGAACCCTTTTGTGTAGTCTGGCGATCGTAGCACAGGCTGGCTTGTTAGGGCGCTCTTTAGGGCGCTGAAAGCTCTTTCCTTTGTCTCGCCCCAGACGACTGTTTGGGGCTCTGTTTTTCTTAGAGCATCCGTCAGGGGAGCCGCGATATCGGAGTACCTGGGGATGTACCTCTGATAGTAGCCGGCGACACCTAAGAACGACCGAATATCGGTCTTCGTGCGCGGTTGCGGGAAGTCTCGCACAGCGGCCACCTTTATTTCAGAGGGGCGGCGACGACCCTGTCCAATCACGTGACCGAGGTAGACAACTTCGGCCTGTGCTAATTGGCACTTGGGAGCCTTGACTGTCAAGCCCGCTTCGCGCAGGCGGGTTAGCACTGCCCGCAAGTGTGCCATATGCTCAGACCAGGATGCGGAGAATATCGCTACGTCGTCTAAATACGGTAAAGCGAATTCTTCCTGTCCCCGCAACACTTTGTCCATGAGGCTTGAAAAGCAGTATGGCGCGTTCTTCAAACTAAAACTCAAAACTTTAGGACGGAATGTTCCCATTGGTGAAATGAACGCCGCATACCTACTAGCCTCTTCTGTAAGTGGAACCTGCCAATAACCCCTGACAAGATCTAGGGTGGAAATAAACTGAGCGCTACTAACTTTCTCAAGGCGCTCCTCGATGTTAGAGATCGGATAAATTTGATCCTTAGTGATGGAATTAAGCCTGCGGTAGTCGACGCAAGGACGAGGTTCCTTGCCCGGTACCTCAACTAAAATCAAAGGGGAGGTATAATCACTCTCACCCGCCTCAATAACACCGAGCTGTAGCATTTTCTTTACCTCAGCCTCCATAATATCGCGCTGGCGGGGTGACACCCGGTACGCCTTGGATCGTACTGGCTCTGGGGAGGTAAGTTCTATATCATGAGTAAGGACAGAAGTCCTACCAGGCCTCTCAGAGAACTGACCTTGAAACTCTTGTAAGAGTTGGTGTAGTTCGGTTTTCTGCTCAGCCGACAGCGGTGCTTTAATGATTAGGTCACTAATGACCTGATCAGTGTCTTCCCTGTTCGTCACTGAGCCTAGTCCCGGAAGCTCGACCGGAAGCTCTTCTAACTTTCCCGTGTCGGGCATTTCCTCTCCAGTACCTGGTGCCTTCAACGCTACAGGCTCAATTTTATTCAGTTCGGACGTGCTCTGAATACCAGCTTGCTGCGCCTCCGACCCTTTCTCATTGTTCGACAACGTCGGCCCCGCAACTACCGCCTTTGCAGCGAGCTCCCGAACTCTCGATCTGGTTAAGGCCTGAACGCTAGCCTCACCAAACAAAAGCCCCTTCTCGCGCAGGAGGTGATCGGACCTGTTCGAAAATAGGTACGGGTACTGGGGGGGGGGGGGGGGCAGCATAGATGACACTACGGCCTCCGTCTCAAGTGCTCCGAAAGGTCCTTCAATAAGCACTTTTGCTACGGGCAGACACACGCTATGAGCTTCCACGGCTTGCTTGATCCATGCGCACTCGCCCGTGAACATATCGGGTTCTACGTAAGAGGGGTGAACTACATCTATTGTAGCTGCTGAATCACGAAGCACTCGGCACTCTTTCCCGTTCACGAGGAAGTCTCGCATGTAAGGCTCGAGAAGCTTCATGTTCTCGTCAGTGCTACATAATGACAAACACACGACTTTTCTTTTTGTTTCTGGACACTGCGCCGAAAAGTGACCCGGCTTCTGGCACGTATAACACACGCGCGCTTGCCTCGTCTCGAACCGCTTTCTGCGTTCGGCTTCGGCTGCCGCCGTCTCCTTACGTTCGGTCGGACTGCTTTCACTCGCATCCGCACTACGTGTGTCCCTCCTTGCTCTCATGGGTGTGAACTTCGGCCTCTCAGACATGGAGCCAAATTCACCCTTTTGACCGTCCTTAGCTCCGCGAGCCCGACGCGTCACAAACTCCTCGGCTAGCTCGGCGGCTTTAGCCACTGTACTAACGTCTGGCCTATCCAAGACCCAGTACCGCACGTTCTCAGGTAACCGACTATAAAACTGTTCCAGCCCGAAACACTGCAGAATTTTCTCGTGGTCACCAAACGCTTTCTCTTCTTTGAGCCACTCCTGCATGTTTGACATAAGCCTGTAGGCAAACTCTGTATATGACTCACTTCTGCCTTTTTCATTTTCCCGAAACATCCGACGGAACGCCTCCGCTGACAGCCTGTACTTTTTTAGCAGACTCGATTTCACTTGGTCGAAATCCTCTGCCTCCTCTCTCTTCAAGCGAGCGACTACGTCGGCCGCCTCGCCGGGTAACAAAGTGAGCAAGCGCTGTGGCCACGTTTCCCGAGAGAACCCCTGCTTCTCGCACGTTCGCTCAAAGTTAACCAGGAACAAACCAATGTCCTCTCCAAGCTTAAACGGCCGCATCAGGTCAGTCATTTTGAACGATACCCGTTCTCCTGCACCGTGTGCCTGACTTCCATTACGAGCGCGTTCCATCTCTACCTCGAGACGCTTCATTTCCAAAGCGTGTTGACGGTCGCGCTCTTCTTTCTCTTTATCTTTTTGTTCTTTACGTTCGCGCTCGTCTTTCTTTTTTTGCTCTTTACGTCCGCGCTCCTCTTTTTGCTCTTTACGTTCGCGCTCGTCTTTCTCTTTTTCTTTTTGTTCTTTACGTTCGCGTTCGTCTTTCTCTTTTTGCTCCCTCTCCTCAATGGTCTCAAGGCATTCCGACAGCTCGTCATCCTCAGCCTCCAACTCAAGAATAGCCCTTAGCAGTTCTGGTTTTCTGAGTTTGTCTGAGACATCCAGACCCAACTCTCTTGCAGGCTCCAGCAATTTCGGTTTGCGCAACGACTTCAAATCCATGGCTGCTCCGAATGCTGCTTTCTCTACTGCCTACTATTGTCTTGACGCAAACTAACCCGGCAGCAACGACAACCACAATTACCAGCTCTGTTCCTGACACTAACAAAAGCCTGGCAAAACTCAGAAGAAGAAAGTCCCGCACTCACCAAACCTCGCAGCCAAGAATTCAGCGCAGTCGTTCCGCTGCAGGCAACCAGTCAACACACAGGGCTCGTTGCACTGCTCCCGGATGGTCGTTGTGCAGCTCAGCATACAGTTGACCGCATATCTTCGCTGCTGGCCTCCGTTGTCGGGATCTCACCGCTGGCAACCAGTTGTTGCAAATGGGTTGCAAGCCCCAAGGGTAGCGTTGGCCTGGCGGCCTGGGGCACAGCTGGAAACATCCGAAGGTCCCGGCAAAGGATGAGTCGACTGGCAACAGAACAACTTGTTTATTCTGGCATCGGAAAAGAGCAGCCGGTCAGGGCGACCACGTTACTCGAAGGAAGAAATCGAAGTCCCTCTTGGGCGTCCGGGGCAGCTGCTTTTATACCCACGGAGTCGAGGGCAAGAAGGAACGGCTCGGGATGAGTCGCACTAGACGGCGACGCACGGACATGTTGAGACGTGAAGTGACGCGTCCGCCGGGCCGGCGCCGGTCAGACCTCCTCGCCTCCCAGTTGGGGAGCTCCTCTCCCCGGCTGCCGCGCTTTGACAAGCGTGGGCACCAACATGCACACACACACACACGCACACACGACGACACGTGGCATTGAAACCTGCCTGGACGCGCTTCGCGGGAGGCGTTACGGCAGCACTGAACGGGCCCAAAATGACCGCCACTTTGAACGAAGCCCGGGCGTCCGTTGCATCCACGCCGGCTATACCGCGCGTCGTAGGCGAAACGTAACACTGCTCAATTTCCTGTACAACAGAGAAGTGTAATAATTTCTTGTATAACAAGAAGGTTGCATTAGCCACATAACAAACCTATGGAAAAACTCTGTGATGCAGACACATACGTACACTGTGAAGCACAGTTGCTTAAACAGTAAGAAATCAAGGCTGATTCCGTTTTAGCTTCCTGACATGCCAGTCAATCCAGAACAGTCGAGGCAGCCAAATAAACTCGTGAGAAAATGAAAGATGTGAAGCACCCTGTAGCAAGATTGAAGTGCAGCTACTTAGAACTGCAGACATGTGATTAGCTCCACGTAACTAGATGTGGACTTTTACCTTTGACAAGCATCAAAGCTACAAGCTTTTTTCAACACTTGACAGCACTACAATATGCACATTTAGACTCATATTTCTAAGGATGTGATTGTTTACCTCTCTAAATAGCTAAAACATCTCTCACAATCAAACAGTACTTACACTGTCTTAAGACCGACAATCAAAGCTGCAAACACTAGCGAATAAAAGTCCACAACGATATAGATATCAAGCTTTGAGGTAATTTTAAAAAACATACAGTAGCACAAGGATACTGAAGTGACCTGGTTAGTCCGCTATTTGGTGCGCCATCCAGTCACTTGTCCGCAATATCAACCAGACCCTTGTCGTTACTTGTCTTCATTACCAGCAGGAAGAGGTAGCGTCCTAGCCATGAGATATGCGCATCAACAGCACCAATAGGTAGCTTCCTCCATGGCGGAATGCAGCAGCAAGAGAACTGCATAAGAAACAGATTCGAGGTATACAGTTGTAGTGAATTCTTTCATAATCAAACCTTGGAGAGACAACAATCAGCTAAATGTGCACTAAAACGTAGCACTCAGAGCGTTTTTGATAAAGCTGCTGAGTAATGAGCATGAAAACGCAGCACTCGGAGCCGGTTAGATAAGGTTGGTGAGTAAGCACGAGCAACAGACACAACAATAGAAATAAATGCAATGCTTCCTTGAACAAGAAAAAGCCATAACATGCTGTTGTGCTCAGTTCTACACCCACATTTGAACACTGTTATACACAGGAACTGACATTAACTTGTTGTGCCTAATTTGGCTACTATAAAAAGATATTTAGTCATTCCAGACATTTGAAGATAACTTGCACACCATCAAATGTGAAAATTATTTCATGTTTCTTGACTGGTATATACCAAACTTCAGGCAGCTTTTGCTCTCAAAAGCGGTACCTGAAACACATTGCAATATAACTTGCACACCTTTGTCTCTTTGAATAGCTAGGAGAAAGTAACTCAACTTTACTTGCCGTTCAGTTTATTTACCTGTCTGCAGATAATGTATCACCATTTGGAGCTATAGCAGGTGTGGGGGGTAAAATGGATGAACAAACAGTATGCAGGTGAGCAAGGTTGTCGGAGTGCCAGAGTGGCCCTTTCTAAAGCGAATAAATCAAAACATTAAGGCACACACTGTGTCAGATACAATGCTTGTAAGTAAAGCCACACAGACGTACGAGTGCGAAAAGCCTCAGCAACTTGCCCCTAAGGGAGCTGCTGGACTGACATTTTTTTACTTGTCCTGCAGCACATCACTCCAGTGCTGGGGCATGCTCATTACAAGGGAAACAAGTAAACAAAAAAATGTGTTCCAAAGAAGATAAAAATGAGTACCCAAGTAATTAGGCAATTACATGCCACTAATTGCAGCAATGCCTCTTGAATGTGAAGGAAATTGCACAGCTTATAGCAAAACTTGATGGCTCAGGAGGGGGGCAACGACAAATGCGTCGGTTCAAGTAAAACAAGGGGCATGGTTAAAGTCATGGAAATAATTGTTGACGTAAGCTCAGCTAGTGTAGCGCAACCAGTAATTGAATGTCAGTATGAATAAAAACAAGAATGAACAAATATTCAAAAGATTCCAAATGCATTTGAACTGTACAGTGCAGTCAGTTGTGACAAAGGGAGTGTGAAAGAACAATAACCTCAGCAACACTCATGACATATTGAACAAATGCCGTTCTTCTGTAAAGCTTCAATATAAGCTTTAGAGGGTTTCACGTAATGCAAGGATAATCTCGTATGGCACGAATTATTCATGCTAGCCTCACCTGTGCTTCTAAGGCACAGTTTTCCACTTGAACGCTAATATTCAATAATGTATTGCCCCTTTGCCGTGCCTTGCAAAAGGTAGGCACTGGTGAAGTAAAGCTATGATGAATATGAATTGCTGCTTTTAGGCTACTGTAGAAAGGTCATGAAGCACATATTTTTTTATTTGGTCTATACAGTGGTCAAGATTCCCAAGCAGGAGAAGCATGAGCATAAAAACTGTAAAAAGGCCTTACACACTATAACACAATGCGTTTGATTAGAGCAATGCTCTCATGATGCCCGCAATACCTTTTTGCTCTCTTCTTGATGCTCTTTCAAAAGATAAAAAAGAAACAAATGAAAAAGAGAGAGATATCCCAGACCAGAAGACTTTTGTCAGGCTACAGGCAAAGACAAGAAAATAACAACTGTCTGTGATACCCACACATACCTATTCTTTTACAGGTGACATGTATCAATATCCGGTATCAATGGATGATAGGGTGCACCAGCAGGTCGATGATGCCATTAACCTCAGGTTGAGGTAGCGTTGGCTCAATGATGGACGAAAGGAGGTGCAATAGCAGCGTGATGATACCAGTGGGGTAGCTCTACAGTCCTTCACTGCGGACGCATTTGAAGAAAGGTTGAATTCGAGAAATGCTTTCGTAAACATAATCAAAGAAGAAACATGTGTTCAGGAGTGGAGGCTAATGAGTAAATGCCTATGCGTCCATTAGCTTGCATAAAGATGGTTTACAAAGGCAGTCATATTTTTCTTAGAGCTATTATTCGCGAATCACCTTATACTGTTATCGCTTCAGACTTAAAATGGGGAATGACATTCAGTATACTGAACGTAATTTAAATAAAACGACTATGTACAGGGGTAGCCAAAAAATCCCAGTCCGCTCCGAACGGCCGCGGAGCGGCTTCTCTCCGCTATCAGGGCGCTGTTATCGCACGCTTGTCTTGCCGCGCTTGTTTTTCCAGGGTATGCGCAGAGAGGGAGTGATGCCCCCTCTCTCGCTCTCCTCGATAACGAAGCAGTGAAAAAAATAGTGCGGCGTACGCCTGCAGCGTTCGCTCTTCGCTCTCCGTATTCGGCTGTGGTGCAGCGCATCGCGGTGCTGACGACCATTAGCATAAAGTGACGCACTATGCTGGCGGCCGTATTTATTATGACTTCGTGTGCTTCTTCCTACGTTTCGGTTTCCTGGCGTACGATATAGTGCATTTACCTTCACCTACGCCAGGAAACCGAAACGTAGGAAGAAGCACACGAAGTATTACTAAATACGGCCGCCAGAAGTGCGTCACTTTATGCGAATGGTCGTCTGCACCGCGATGCGCTGCACCACAGCCGAATACGGAGAGCGAAGAGCGAACGCTGCAGGCGTACGCCGCACTATTTTTTTTCAGTGCTTCGTTATCGAGGAGAGCGAGAGAGAGGGGACATCACCCCCTCTCTGCGCATACCCTGGAAACACAAGCGCGGCGAGACAAGCGTGCGATAACAGCGCCCCGATAGCGGAGAGGAGCCGCTCCGCGGCCGTTCGGAGCGGCCTGGGATTTTTTGACTACCCCTGTACCTTCCCATGTGCCATTACCTTAAGTGCACTGCAATGGAATGGTTCTGCTATTTTTAAACGCAGTTTCGTTGAACAAAGGTATTATGAAACGTAGCACTTCATACGACTGCGACATAGAACGGGCAATTTTCCATATCGAGTAAACACTCAGGCCGCAGAATCAAAAGACACACGCCGCTACAAGCACTTTTCCTTCCAATGGTCACCTTCTTACGCATTGCTCCTGTTCAGTCAGAATAACGAATCAAGCGGCACCTCGCAGTTCTCAGCGTGCAACCGAATTCTATCCCATAACTTATTCGCAACGGTGCTGACGCAGACGCATAGCTGGCACGCGAGCGTGTCAAAACAACTCCTCTCTGCAAGCGATCGGGTCGTGCTCGCATTTCGCACCTCACGGCGAACAAGACGTAGAGACCAAGCCTAAATGCATCCCCACGACACACCACACAAGTCATTTTACAGTTCTGTACTTACATTCGTCAGCAATCATGGTGAGACGTTTCGTCTATCGGGCGTCGGGGGCCGGTCGCTCTGGCATGGTGTTGGGTGCGGTACGTCAGAGCAGTTTTTGAGAACTCCATGCGCGTAAAAACGTCTTCCGCAGCGCAGGGGCCATCTGTGAGCTTCCGAGTTCAGTCACACTACCACAACACTAACGGGGCCGCACATTCAAAAACAAGCTGAAGAAAACCACCACAGTTACAACCGCCAAATCTCGACACAAAGACTGCGTTACAGCGTACTAAACAAGGTAGTGTAGCACACGGCCGATAGTACGCATGGGGCGCCCAACCCCGCAACCGGCGAACGAAAAGGCGGCGCTATAGTCGCGTAATGTTAAACACTTTAAAAGAAAACTGGTAACGTTATTTTTGCCACATGCGTGGTACAATAAACGATGCAAAATTTTGTTTGAATTACGAAGGCAGTTGACGGTTAGTGATGTAGTAAAAAAATGTCACTACTCGCAAACAGCTGTTACTGGCGGCGCTGCGAACAAAAGCTTTCGAAAGCGGGGCGCGAGGTAGCTGCAGGCGACGCAGCTGGGCTCAGGCGGAGAGCTGCGGTCGCTGCACGGCGGCACTATCTTTCTGAATCTAAGGCTTTAGCTATTTCGCCGTAACTGCGTCGCTGAATCGGGAATGATGACGTTGGCCAGCTTCGCTGGTTTCGGTTTTTATTTTCGCATATTGTGTGGCTTGCTGTACTCTGCACAGGTTGAAAATGAAAATTCGTTTTGAGGAAAGCAAATGGCTCAGTGACAGTCTCCCTTATCTTGTTGTTCACCGGAACCGCGCCATAAGGAAGGGCTAAAGAAGGGAGTGAAAAAAGAAAGGAAGAAAGAAATGCCGTAGCGGAGGGCTCTGGAATAGCACACGGGCGCCTTTTGCATTTCGCCTCCATCGAAACGCGACCGCCACGGTCGTGCCTCATGCCATTTACTACGTACGCCCTGAAAACGCGAGCGTCCGCGCGCCGCCCTACAGCGATATGTGTAACAGTGCAAGCCCGCGCTGCCGCTTCGCCTCTGTTTGGTGCGCGCGTGTTTGGTGCGCGCGCGCCTTAACGCTTTTTGCTCGAGCGAAGCCCGCTGGCAGTCTCGCTACCGTAGTCATTTGTGAGCTACCTTAATTATTGCCTCTGCCTTTCGTGGTCTTCGGCTCTGCATCACGTCCGCTCCACAATATGCAGTATTTCGTGCTATTCCAAGGAGTGCGTATAATAATGATCGAATCAAAGAAAAGGAAGGCATTATTTAAGTAACGCGTCTTACCACGTTGGAAGTGCAGGCATTAAAACAAAGCAAACCAAAACGCGCACGCACGCACGCACGCACGCACGCACACACACACACACACACACACACACACACACACACACACACACACACACACACACACACACACACACACACACACACACACACACACACACACACACACACACACACACACGCACACACACACACGCACACGCGCATGCGCACGCACACTCACACACGCACACACACACGCGCGCGCGCGCACGCACGCACGCACGCGCACACTCTCTTAGTGGGAAGGCACTACTTAACTGGATGAAACTGTATACTGAGATTATCTTGTGTGAAGCCTTGGAGTGACTCGTGTTAGTTCGTAGGAGCGTCGAGCCAGGTACAGCCAATGGGAAGAGGACGTCACGCATGCTACCTATACAGCCCGTGCAGGCAGCGCAACAAAGTACCCCCTCGACACCTAAGTGGCAGGAAGCGGTAGAGGACAAAATGGAGGAGGCAGAAACAGTCAGGAGACCCCCGCTTAAGCGAAAGGGGGACAACGAAACAGATATATGGGTAGAGGTAAAGAAGGAATGTGAAGAAAATAGGAATGCCATAAAGGCGATACAAACAGAACAGAGAGACTTCATGGCACAGGTCATGGCAGCACTCAACCAGATACAAGAGAACATGAATCAGAGATTTGAGAGCATGACGGCAGAATTACAGGCGCAAAGAGATGAATTGCAAACGCAGAGAACTGAGCTGGTTGCCCTATTGGAACGACAGAAAAACTTGGAGGACGCTTTTACCCAAATTTAATATGGCCAGAAACGCACGCAATAAGTCCATTATTTGGCAATGGAATTGCCGAGGATTCCAACGCAAGCGAGCGTTATTGCAAAATTACGTGGATACGTTAGAAGAGAAGCCGCTACCGATAGCGATACAAGAGACCGGGAAACCAGCATCACTGAAAGGATATCAGGCATTCCACAGCGACAGGGGAGAGAAATCGAGTAACGACTCTGATAAAGAGACACATAGCGACGATCGAACATGAGATTCAATCCAGGGACATAGAAGGAGTTTTTGTAGAAATGCTCACGGGTAGGAAAGAAGAGCCTAGCCTCTTCCTACTTAACATCTACTCAAGTCCCAAACAGAAAAAGTAAGGTTCAGGGCCATATTCAGGAAAGCCCTGAAAGCAGCAGGAAGAAACCCCCTCTTCATAGTAGGAGATATAAACGCAATGCATGAGGAGTGGGGATACAAAAGAAAAGATAGTAAGGGAAGACAGCTTTGGGAGGATATACAATAACTGAGTCTGACACTACACACGGATCCAGGAACCCCGACAAGGAAAGGGAACAGTGTCACTGCGGACACCACACCCGACCTAACACTGTCGAAGAACACCAAGGCGGTGTCCTGGGAAAATACGGGGAAAGACCTAGGTAGTCACCACAATATAATAGCTACAACAACGACCAAATGTATCAAGGAAAAACGGCTGAAGCAACCAAAAGTTACAGAATGGGAGAAATTCAGGAAGCGAAGGGAAGAGTCCGCCGCTACTACAATCACGGACTTAGAAGAGTGGACAAATACACTTAAAAGACATGCCACCGAAGCGACGGCAACTCTAGAAGGCCAAGAAGCTCCGTTAGTGGCAGATAGTAAACTTCTGCACATGTGGGAGGCAAAAAGAGGCTTAGAGAACCGACTTACAAAACAGAGATGGAATCGGACCCTTAAGAGACGAATAGCTAGGCCAAACCAAGAGATCAAAAAGTACGCAATACAGTTGTGCGAACAAAACTGGTGCAGTAAATGCGATGACATGGAGAAGGGAATGAGCCTAGCGAAAACCTGGAACATCCTGAGACACCTGCTAGACCCAACCCAGTCAAAGTCACAGACGAACATTAGATTCGCCAAAGCACGGCACAAATATGAGGGAACAGATGATAGCTT
Source organism: Amblyomma americanum (assembly GCA_030143305.2). NCBI lineage: Eukaryota > Metazoa > Arthropoda > Arachnida > Ixodida > Ixodidae > Amblyomma > Amblyomma americanum. The sequence goes on along the minus strand of JARKHS020032802.1, from coordinate 101,956 downwards.
CATGGAGAAAATCAAACAAACATACATAGGGAACATAGCACGCACTAACCTGCCAGATTATGAGGGACCGGGCAATGAAGAACTGGACACGCCCATAACGGAGGCGGAAGTGAGAGCGGAGATAATCAAGCTCAAAACTAAATCGGCTCCAGGCCCGGACGGAATAACCAACAAAATGCTAAGAAACCTGGATGATGAGTCGATCACTGCTATAACTAAATACATGCAGCAGGTGTGGGAAAGGGGAAGCTACCAAAACAATGGAAAGAAGCAAGCATCATTCTTATTCCCAAACCTGGAAAGCCCTTAAAATTGGAGAACCTCAGACCAATCTCCCTCACCTCATGTGTAGGGAAGTTGATGGAGCATGTCATCCAAACGAGGCTAACCAGGTACATGGAGGACAAGAAATTATGGCCAAACGAGATGGTCGGATTTAGGCCAGGCCTAAGTACTCAAGACGTTATGTTGAGATTACAACATGACATCATAGACTCTCGAACTAAGGACACAAAGGCAATCTTGGGATTAGATCTTAAGAAAGCTTTCGACAATGTAAAACATGAGGCGGTCCTATCGGAACTTCAGGAGATCGGTGTAGGCGGCAAGATATACAACTACATTAAAGACTTCCTGTCTAATAGGACAGCCAAAATAAGATACCAGGACCTGGAGTCAGAAGAAATAGAGCTAGACAACAGAGGTACACCACAGGGATCGGTCCTATCCCCGCTCCTATTCAACCTAGCCATGAGAGGCCTCCCAGCGAAACTGGGAGGAATCGAGAACTTACACTTTAGCATGTATGCGGACGACATAAATGTCTGGATAAACAGAGGCAGCGATGCAGAGATAGAAAACAAACTTCAAACTGCGGCAGACACAGTAGTGGAGTACGCGGCAGGAAGGGGGCTAGCCTGCTCGCCAGAGAGGTCAGAACTCTAAATATACAACCCGAAATCTTTAAGATTAAAAAGGGATAGCAATCTTAGCATTATGGTAGGTGGCAAACCGGTGCCTAGGGTTGACCAGATAAGAATTTTAGGCCTTTTTATTCAGGAAAATGGATACAATGATGAAACAATAAAGAAACTGGAAGGATATGCAGCGCAAGTAACTGGAATATTCAGAAGAATAGCGCTCAAAGGGAGAGGACTCAAAGAAAGGAGCCTAATAAAATTGGTGCAAGCATACATAATCAGTCGACTCAGCTAATAATAATACATCCGGGCCCCAGAAAGAAATAAGTTGGACTCAATAATTAGGAGGTGCTACAAACGAGCGTTAGGAATACCCATAAGCACCTCAACGGAAAGACTCCTAGCTATGGGGATACACAACACGTGGAAGGAAACGGCCGAGGCGGTCAGAACAGCTCAGCAGGAAAGAATTAGCCAGACATATACAGGCAGAGCCATTTTAGGCATGGTAGGATTGCAGGCAGACAGAGGCATGCAGCAAAAACAAGCCATCCCGAAGGAGGTCAGGGAACATCTCAGAATAGACCCACTTCCGAGAAACATGCACCCCACCTTCAACAGTGAGAGGAGGGAAAAGAGAGCCGAAGCCCTCATGAGACGCTTCAACGAAATGAATAAGGAGACAGTAGCATACACGGATGCGGCGAGCGGTAGACTGGGAGCAGCTGTAGCCTCAGTGGTGGATGGCAAGGGTACAGCAATATCAGCAGCTACGATACGCAGCCGCAATTCGGAAGTAGCAGAAGAGGTAGCAATAGCGCTTGCTTGCGTGGGAACAGAGGCAAACTATATAATAAGTGACTGTAAAACAGCCATCTACAATTATGGAAGAGGTAGAGTCGCATCAGAAGTGGTGCGGATTCTAACGGGGAAAAAGATGCATAGAAAAATTAGCCTAATATGGGCCCCCAGCTCATACGTCAGTACCAGGAAATGAAGAGGCGCACCTTCTAGCTCGAGACCTCTACCTCCGAGCAGAAGCTGAACCGCCATATTGCAAGGAGCTCGACGAGAGACTACAAACATACACAGAAATCATAGAGAATTGCAGACTGCAGAGAAGAACTGTCCCTCCTCCGGACAAGGAGCTCGGGAACAGAGAGGCAGTAACCTGGAGAAGGCTACAGGCCGGAAATTTCATAAACCCGCTATGGGCGTCGCACGTCCTACAAGACGAGGACATAGAAAATAATTGCAAAAAAGGTGGAGAGAGGGGGACACTCGACCATATAATTTGGCAGTGTGTACACTCCCCAGGGGTGAGGGAAGGAATAGATAGTAGAGAAGCCTGGGAAACCATTCTGCAAAGCGCGGACCCCGCGACCCAGAAGAAAGCCATCTGGCGGCAGAGGCCGCGAAGAGCCAACAACTCTTTGCCTGCATCTAGTCGCAGACGCCCTGGCCTCTGCCCCTAGGCCTACGCGCCAGGGGTAGGGAGTAGAGGGCCTCCATTTCTGATGGAAATAAAAGTTTTTGGAACTGGAACTGGAACTGCCGAGCAGAGAGGGTGGGAAGATGAAGAGCCATCGAGAACCGCGTTTGTTTGCATATGCAGATGCCAGTAAGGAGACGCGAAGCATGAACACATGCTTTCGCACGTCTACTTAGTTTAAAATTTAAAACTCCACATCTATTTCCCGGGATCCTTAGAGTCATTGCAGTACGGGAAAATAGAAAATACAATTCTCAGCGCATTTTCCCTGCCACATATCTTCGTACCGTGATTGCGTTGAAGGAGATGCTACTGGATATGCAGAAGACGCACTGCGACGGTGCTTTAGCTGTGCTCAAGGCGGTTGCTGCTCACATTGTAGATTATGGGACCGAAGCTCTTACAGCTTTTTCGATACTCGAAGCTCCTCTGTCGCTTTGAAACGCAAAAGGCGGTGGTGTTCTATTGCAGTGCACATTAAAGACCCTCAGGCGGTCGAAATTACTCCGAAGACCTCCACTACGGCACCTCTTTTTTCCTGTCTTCTTTCACTGCCTCCTTTATCCCTTCCAGTAGGGCGGGTTCGGGTGTCCACCGAGATATATGAACCAGTTACTGCGTCATTCCCTTTCCTGCAAAGCAACTTTTTCTAGTATATTTCTATTGACAGCAGTGTATAGAAAGCAGTAAGAAAATTGTATCAACTTCCTATCAACAAATATTAACAAAATACGCTCGGCTAAGAGACTGCGACTGCTAATATTTGTTTCGTGACCAATTAAGGTTGCTTTAGTTGCTTTTTCCTGTTAAGCTGCAGTACTTAATTTAGGCATTTGTTCGCATGATAAAAACTTTCTCTCGGTTTCTAGTATATTTCTACTGACAACAGCACATTGAGAGCAGTATGAAAATTGTACCAACTTCCTATCAACAAATGCTAATAGAATATGCTAAGGTAACAGACTGTGATTGGTAATCTTTATTTCGTGTTCAAGATTGCTTTAATAGCTTTGAAGTGTTCGGCTATAGTACATGATTATTTTAGGTTTTTATTCGCATGACCTTACGTGTTTTTTCGGTTTCTAGTGTATTTTTTCTCACAAGAGTGCATAAAAAGCAATAAGAAAAATTTATTAAAATAGAATATATCTTCAGTTTTGAAAACAAATTTTCATACCCTGACTTGATTCCGAATGAATTTGCTGCGAAAAACGCTGGACGCTCGTCGATATAGGGAAATTGTTAACTAGCTGCAACAGATTTCACTGGGCACTCAAATGAGATTTCACGGTTATGCGAACAAGAGTTTTAATCACCTTGAACTCCATGCAATCTGTCCCTCATTTCTCTCGATGTGTCGAACTGCACCAGTATTTTATAGTAACTTTCTATTGACAGGCGTATATACAGGGAAGTAACGTTCTACTACCTTTTTATTAACAAAGGTACATAGAATGTAAAACTATCTTTCTAGTAACTTTCTGCTGACAGGAGTACATGCAAGGAAGTAACTTCCTACCAACTTTCTATCAACAATTCTTGACAGAATGTAAAAGTAACTACATGGTTACTAGAGTACATAGAAAGTTAATACAAATTATCAAGAAAGTTGATAGCCATTTTTGTAAGGGAGGTGGCAGGTGGACCACCGAAGTAATGTGACCGCGTGGCATCAGCACAACCTGCCAACCGGATTGTGGGCAAATCACCCACCTTGAAAAGTGGCAGTTAAATAACGACTTGTCGCGAGAAGTTGGTTGGGAATAGCAACCTGTTTCTCACAGGTCGCACCGGTGGCCGCACCTGTCATCACAGGGCAGTGGCGCACCACCAACTGCTGCACCACTGAGCCGGGATCTCAGTTATTGATGTTAAGTAGCTATGAATGTTAAGTTGAATTTGATGAATGTTATGTAATGTTACGTTATGCTATGAATGTTATGTTATGAATGTAATGAATGTCAGCGATGAATGTTAAGTAGAGAATGACCTTCCGCCTATATGGGATTTTAGCCACTACGCTATTGCGTCATACCCTTAATACGGAGCTGAATTCTCCCCGTCAGTTTTTTTATTTTTCATGTTTCTGCAATGAGCTACTCTTCTCTGTCCTGGCAAAGCGCATGCAGACCAGCACCGCTGGGCTTGGGAAGCGGTATCAAACGAGACGCTCAAGCTGACGTAGTCTCAGATGGCAGCAGCTCGTTGTGGCGAGCACCGGCACTAGGTGCTGCGGTCAGTATCGTTTGATAATGGAGGTGATGACCCAGCAAAGCACGCTGAACATGAATGCAGTGTACTTGTGCTCGACTGCTATACTAGGCAGCACATGTTGCAGAGGGACAGCGGTCATGGGGTTAAGGATGCGCTCTCTTCATTACCTGACGTGGATGCTCAGACGCGATCTTTCGACGCCTTTTACAGCTGCGAGGTCAGTGCAAAAATTTCCTCATGTACTGCCGAACGAAAAGGGAGGAAACCCTGAGCAGAGCCGCAAATTTTGTGAACTTTCAAACAGCTCGGTATCTCTGGCAGCGCGCCTCCCTATCATACATTTAAAACGCCAGGTAAAACGATTCATTTGGTTAATGGCTGTGTAATACTACTGATTCCTTACGGACGCTAACAATTAATTGCAGCGGATTGTGCTCAATTCGGGAGTTTTATCAAATATGAACCCAAGTACACCGGTTTGTAAAAAGCGTTCTTTAAATGCAGTTTGACTGATAGGCCCATATACCTGCCGTTGTGGCGATCAGAGAAGATCGAAAAAAAAATTCTCTGGGCCTAACCGCCTGCTTCTCCGGGCTCATAATTCGCATAGACGTGGCATTTGACTGACAGTTTTGTCTTATATTACGTTTGAAAGAAGTACTTGGTTGATTCGGTCAAAATTAATCGGAAATCCCAATCTTTTGCGGCGACGGCGAAGCAAAACGGCACTTTAGCAGGACGGATGGATGGATGGATGAATTGTAGGTAGGAGCGACCCCTTTGGAACGGGTTGATGGCTGTTGCCAACATGCTGAGCTTTTTTTCCTTTATTTCTGTTTTACTGTGTTGAAAGTGTTGAGAATTCGACATTTTATTCAAATACGTCATCCTACACTTTTTACCCTGCGTCACCTTTCTGCTTTTGTGCCACTAATCTTACAACCATTTTTTGCTAATTTCCACCCCATATTTATTTACGCAACCAGTGTTATCTCTGAACCGTAGGACGTCAGGAAGAGTGACTACGCCTGCATCGACATCGGGATGGATACCATCATATTTTAGTAAGAGGTGTTCTATTGTTTCTACAGATTTGCATACACAGCACATGTTTCATCTTCGTTAAATTTGTTTTTGTAGCTGCGTGTTCCAAGACACCCCGACCTAGCTTCAAAGAGTAGGACACTGTCTCTTGAGTTATAATAAAACCCTTCCAGATCTGCATTTTCCAGTATCGATGTAGTTCTACACTATGCTTTTTTTCCATTGAATCTATCCAGTTTTTACCTTCCGCATTCTTAACCTGTCGTTTAATGCTCGTTCTTTCTCCGTGCTCGTGTCTGGCGTACTTACTGGTTAGCTTTATAGTTCTTTTCCTCAAGTGTGAGTCAAAAATCGTTTTGAGAGAGAGAGAGAAATAACATTTATTAGCACCCTAGGTATTTAAATACCTTAACTGCCCACCTGCTATCGCCCAGTTTGTTCAGGCGTTCTTCGTATAGTACTATTTTATTCTGAGCTTCCCTTGCTTCGAAGGGTGACAAGACCATATCCCCCTGTACTCCCTCGTTTGTGATTTTCCCGTGGGCACCTAGTGCTAATCTTCAAATTGTTCTCTGATTTACCCCTAATCTCGACTGAAGTTGTGCCCTTAAGCACACAACCGCATCCTCGAAAGTAAGGCCCGGCACCATTATGATGCCGACAGCGCCATCATGCGCCCTTCGGACGAATGAGCGCTCTAACTTGCAGGGAGGCGGCGGAGAAACGCATAGGGGAAACGTAAGGTGCGGGGAGGCGGCAGTCACGTGCTAGCACTGTTTTCTGCACCCCGATTTTGATACAGTTGTCGAGATAGCACTTTTAAAACTAACTGCGCAGCATCGTTTGGGGATGGCCCTGCAGGGTCAGGATGGCAACACATTGTATGGCACTTGAGGTATGTCCTGAACATAGTTAGGAGCACCCAACATTCAACCTTGGAATGACCTTTACCGATTTAAACACGTCTCGGACACCAAACAAAGCTTAATTTTTGGACGGCCGTGCATAGTAAGGCTGGCAACACTTAGCATGGCCGATGAGGCATGTGCCAGCTATGGTTAGGACGCCCGAAACTTGCCCTTGGAATGACTGGTCATTTTCACTGCCGGTGAATCTCGGTGTGCTCGGTTGGAAGACAGGCTTCACCTAGTCTCAAAATGCAATTGGCCCGCCTCCTGAAATTGGGTTCACCCTCCACAGAAATTATGAAATCTAAGTTGATCCACACTGGGAACCGGCTTAGACCTCACCAGAATGAGATTTGCGCAGCCACTAAATTTGGTGCCCCCTTACCTCCGAAATTTGGGAAATTAAGATGACCACATTCGAAACCGACCTGGGACAAGCCCATGATGAGTTTGGCCCCCCAAAAGAATTGGTAGCCCTCATGCTTTCGCGGAATATTTTGTTCTTAACAATGCTAAACCGCCAGCCATTTCTTCCCATTGATGCGCGCTTCAGTGAGAGACTTCTGACTCGACCAAGCTTTACATTTTCTACGATGTAAATAATTATGCCTAATCAGAAAGCTTTGAATTGCCTCATTTCTGAAACCAGTGCAGAGGTTCTTCCTGCGTATGCACTGGTCATGCACCTTCAGGTAAGAGCCGGTATATGAGCTTCTCTGCATAAGTGCAAGGCAGGGCTTGAGCGTTATGAGTGCTGGAATTTAGCGCGTGCAAATTAGTTTCACATAGAAATCTGAGGATACGCGCAAGTTTCTCATGGCACATAGCATAGACTGCCAAGAACCTGCCATAGGACACGACAGCAATGAAACGTTTCCATTTTTCTTTAAGCGAAAACGGAACCTTCTATAGCGTATCGTTCTCAGCGCTAGCAGTTGTTTGGGGGAATATTTGCTCTGAAACTGTGTCTATTAAAGGCAAAAATTGTTTTCGATGGTGCGCTATATTTGGCGGCATGAAGAGAAAGATCTTTCTCACCATAGGCAAATTTGAAGCTCGTTTACACCTGCCTGCTTTTCTGGCCATCTAGCAGTAAGTATACTGTAGTACAGGACATGCTAATTAAAAAATAACGCCTCTTTGCGATAATTTGTTTGCGGAAACAAGTATTTTTGCAGTCGTATGCATGTTTTAAGGCTAATGCTAGCCAAGCCAAGTAAAAACGTTGTTTTCTCCCCATTCCCTCAGTTGATGAAGATCCCATTAGAAGCTTATAAAGACGGTGGCTCCAGCTCTCCCTCGTGGTAATATCTAAGAACTCTATGCTGAACAGTAGCTAAGAGCATATCGCAGATACTTCCAGTGAGCGCAGATGGAGCTATCGGTGCCAATGCTGTGAAAGCTTGCTGTTTTGGTGCGCCGTCACCGCAGAGGACGGTTTAGGTTTACTGCGGTTTAACGGGCCAAGGTGATGCAGGCAATGAGAGACGCTGTAGTGAAGGGCTCCGGAAATTTCGACCACCTGAGGTTCTTCAACGTGCCTTGGAATCGCACAGTACACGGCCTCTAGAATTTCGCCTGCATCGAAATTCAACACCGCGGCCGGTGTCAAACCCGCGTCTTTCGGTTCAGCAGCCGAGGAGACGATTGAGATTTTCTGATAATTCTGGACGAATCAGGTACATACGTCCCCTCCCCCACCCCACCCATACGTAATATAAAGCAACACTGACCGCAAAGAGCGACTTCTATCTGTGAGTAATTTTAGCCCCAACAAGCGGCTGATGAGGTACTGTTGTTTTTATTTTCTCTGAGCGATGCAACAGCCTGTTTATTAGCTCCTACGGCATCCGTGAGCGCCTCGCAACTGCCGCCGGCGAGCTCAGGTTTCTCTTGGGCGCAGATTTGCTCAATGAGCGGCTCATTTTCAGAAAAAAGATCTCCGGTGATCGCTTCGCCTGATTGCCACCACTGCAGCGTTTCTATATACAGCAGACAATTTGCGCACAAAATGGCGGGCATTGAGAGATTCACTGCCTGTTTTATATGCAGTCAAAATATTTTATATTTACAGCATGGAATGTCCTTGTCTTTGCGGCGTCTTTGTGGAGCCTTCATTAATTTTTTGGCGAATTTTTGAGATTTTGTGCAAAATATCCAGAAATGCACCATTTCTGTGTAAAAGTTTAAATCCACAGCGCTCATTTCAGACTGCCGACTTATATTTTACGTTTATGTAGTTATTGAGGGGTGGAAGATCATATGCTACGCCAGTTACAAAGTTAGGGCAGAGCCTGGAGTAGGAATGAGATTGTCTTTCACTGCACTTTACGTGCATGTGCCGTGCGTTTTCGGTATAATTCTCTCGTTCCTTTCAAGTGGGAAATTGTAAGCGAAATGGCAGAGTAGACTAGGAGTTTTCGTTTTTTGTTTTTTTAACGTGAGTGTGCAGGACAACGACCTTCACTCGATCCCGGACGCACAGAACATGTTCCCGGCGACACTACGAAGAGCCATAGATGATTTCCAAGGGGAACTGAGCCGAGCGATCCGGCGGAGCGAAATGTCTCTCTCGGACGCTGAGCTGGAGGCAACCACCATGGATGCCATTGCCCTTGTTGTCGTACACGCGGCGTCCAAGAGGGCAACACCGCCGCCGAAGACACCGGCCCCATTGAGCAAGTGAGCGAGTGTCTGAGACGCGTTTCGCCGCTCGTGCCACGTTAGCAACTTTCTGCCTTCTACGGGGCCGAGGTGTTGCGACAGTACTTGCGAGGAGGAGATTATGGCAAAACTGAGGGAGTAGCGCATCTTTAATGGCAGCTGTTGCATGCACTACGCAATAGAAATCTTTGTAGTTTGCATAGGAGCGCAGTTTTCAGCCATTTGCGTTGTTACCTTCGGGACACTTTCGTAGATATTGAAGGAAAAATGGCGTCGACGTGCCCGCCCGCTTCGGATTCAAGTTAACACAGCGCCACAACTGTATTCTTGATGGCCTCACCCGCTTGAAATGGTGACGTTGGCTTTCAATTCGCGCATTCTCATCGACGTGAAAAATATACTTCTCACGACTCTTATTCGCTTAATAGATATGGAGACGATCGACCTTCAAATTTTTGAGCCCTGCTCTATGCGCAATACATTGCTGTAGCAATGAGCGAACCCTTTCTCGCAATATTTTCGGGTCTTTTACACTCTTATGTTTTTATCTCTTTCTTCATTGAAGAAAATAATACTTTTTACGCGCCCACCACTTACACCAGTAAATGGGGAAAACGGTTTTCTCGGGCCAGTGCTGAAGCGCTTAGACTACCTTAGACCAAAATATGCCGCAATTAGTGTGATAGAATTCTAATGGCAGCAAGAAGGTATATTTCATTTCATATCATTTTATTCCAGTATCACAGGTGCTGAGGGCCGCAAACAAAATGCCTCAAACTTTGATTGGCGAAGTCCGCGGCCCATAAACATGGCATTGGCAACAAACGAAGACGCGAAAAAAATCAGAGATGCAAGGATATCGTAAACTTTAAGACATAATCAAGGATAGTTACAAGATAGACTGTTTAATTGAAGTATAGAGTGTATGGTGAAATCCACAAAAAGGCATAAAAGTGCAGGTATCGTGCTTATAATACAGTTTGTAGAAGCGGAGTTGCGGCTACGAAATATACCCTTGTTTAGAAGCGATGGGAGCATATTCCGTAGCATCTGGCAACCATATTCAGTATGTGATCAGGGTATTTCCTAGAGTTGCATTCAGTACTGCGGGTGCAACGAGCGCGTCGTTTACGAGTGCGGTTTCATGTGTCACCTAAAATGCTTTTAATTTCCTTAATTCCGTTAGTGTAACACTTAAGGAGCATTGTTTTAAAATGTTACGAAAGTGCAGGAGTTAATCTCCTCTGCAGACTAAGCGCAAAGGACATGGACCAATGGCTTCAGGTTTCAGGGGTGGTAACATCACTTTAATATTATACTCAAAACAAGGAGATTTACTGTAACCTATAGAAAATTTAGGAGATGAAAGAGACGCTGTGGGCTTTAATTTTCGCAAAAATAAATCAGTTATACTTATATCAAAAGATAGCACATAGGGGCCATTCAGACGACGGACCCGGGGCCGGCTCTGGCCCAGAAGCAGGCGTCACATAGCACCTATTTCTGCTCTGTGAGCTCCGCGCCCTGCCCGGGGACCACAGCGAACAAGACATCTTAGAGCATTATTTAATCGCAGTGGACAATAACGGTGTTTGGTAGACATGTGTTAGCGCAGAACAGAAAAAGGCACCAGATGTTCCAAATCTGCCTATCGTCACCTGCTCCGGCCTTCATCGTTGCATGTGGTGATAAGGAGATTAGATACGACCGCTGTCTCATGCCATGATATGTTCCTTAACATGGTGGCTTATGCTGCGTTCGACAGGCGTGAGCCTCACGAAACGGAAGTGATATATCACGTGGTGTCTGCTTCGTTTGCCAGTGGTCTTTTTTTTTTCTGATGGCATTTATGAGGCGCTCACAATGCAATACCAAGGTTGTCTGGGCAGGGCAGCTGAGATATCTCGAGACATGAATTGACCGAGGATAAAATATGCAAGGAACTACATTGGGACTCCTATGGTGAAATGGAGAACGAATGCCGTAATAGTGAAACATAGAACAGTATGGGGTTCCGTAGGCCTAAAGTGCTGAGAAGTAATAGGGCTATTACTGCCCAACGTCGGGTGTGCAGACCGAGTTAAAAATTAACTAGAGGACTGTACGAAGTTTAGCCTGCCAAAGGGGATGGAATTATATGTGATAATGTTGATTACGGTGCGGGAGCACTTACTCTCAGATGGTTTTTCCTCTACTAAACTGCAGTGGTTTCAAGAAAAAAGACATGCGAGAGGCGGCACGAATGATGCTTTGAGGTGGAAAAGGCGGTAGTTGGTAAATAATGATACATTGTCCATGAATCGGTTCCTGCAGAAAGACTGCCGTGAGATCGCATTATAAGCGTTCACGCTTCATTTGTAGCCGTCTGCAAAGCAAGAGCGATCATTCATTTAAAACGGTAGAAAGACACACATTCCTGAGCTGTTTTACTGCCGCACAACGGCAGCTCTGCAAGACAGTTCAAATGGATACGAAAACGCATTAACTCCAGCAGGCTAACGAACTCTTCATGATGAAGCTGAATGCTCTTCAATGCATAGCACATGTTGCACGGCGTCAAAATAGTGCTTTTTTGTGAGAATCGACCGTATGGAAAACAGCGCCTAGGATATAGTACTGGGAATCGAGCTCACTAAAAAAAAGGCTACAACTGGGCTTTACCGCAAGAGGCGGAGTTGAGTTTGTTCACGGCGAAACGAATCACTCGTCAACGCAGAGGTTTGGTCAAGACCCTCTTACAGGATTATAACTACTGGTATTCGATCTGGATTCGCAGGGTTCGTGAGAAACGTCTCCCCGGACTGGTGTTGGTTCTCGGTGTGTGTTGCACTAAGAAGACCTCTAGGTCGATTGCAACTATCTCAGCATTAGTGGAAATATCTAGTTTGAAACTTAACAGACGCCCGCAAGATAGGCGAGCGTTCTTATAGTGCCGGACACTGAAGCTTCATCGCTCCGTGGATAATGTGGCTAAATAGACAGTGGAATTCGGTATGGTATATGTGCTGTCCCACTTTTTAAAGCTAAACAGCTCCGTTTACTCGGGAAGATCTATTTTCGACATTAGCAGCATTTACTTGCACACTGGACTTGTTCGTAGTTTCAAGGCTACTATTCCTGGACATAACCAGATATAGCTATTTCGAGCCGCCAGTACCGAACACTACGTAACCTGAATGGAGATTTTCGCTTGTAATTGTAAGTAAACTACGAAGAGCGATGCGACGCTGTCTGAATGCTGATAATGACGGCTTACTCTGCCTTCTTCGTGCAAAATCTGGCTAACCAAACGTTTCCCGTGCCCACGCCGACTAGTTTTGGTTGCCATGAAAAATGAATGCGACGTAAGGAACATTAAAAATTCTCCCGGTAACGAATGTTTAGCGCCATGCGTTTCATGGTGGCAGCTATGAAAAGTAATAGCTTACACCAGATTTTCCGGTCTTTGGCGGAAAGGGTAAAATCATCATTTATATTCAGAGCACCGCTGTCAGCGCCGCAGTTCTCGGGTGGTCTAGCCAAAATCATGCGCGACTCATGAACAGTGGAGCCCCATGTACAGCGCGGGTTTGTAATTGGGAATCGAAGGAAAGCGTAACAAAGGGGAACGCGTTGGTGTCATAGGATAGTTTGTACGAAGATATATGCCCTGATTTGTCGCGAGTAATTCTAGGGGTATGCAAACGTTCTAAATCTTCGAATAATGAATCGAGTATCCTTGTATTTGTGTCTCAGTACGTATCAAATAGATTTATGGAGGTTTAAAGTCCCAAAGCGACTCATGCTATGAGGAACGCCGTAATGAAGGGCTCCGGAAATTCTGACCACCTGAGATTCTTTAACGCGCACTTAAACCGCGCAGTGCATGGGCCTCTTGAATTTCGCCGCCATAGAAAATCTACTGCCGCTGCTGGTTTCTAATCCTCGTCATCACTGAGCCACTGCGGCGTCTAGAACGTATGAAAATGGTAAATATTCAATTTTGTTCAGAACGAATGGAATTCGTTGTCAAGTTTTCGAACAGTTCTCGAATAAATGGCAGGAATTTCTAATTAAAAGCTGCTCTGTTAAAAGCATGGTTCACTATGACGACGCACTGATCGCTGCCGCAATTGTCTTTGCGTGAACCAGGGTTCAGCTCCTCGACGCCATCTATTCGTGAAGACGTTCTTAAGTTTTATACATATTGCCTTCAGGACGGGGCGACAAGACAAGGTTCAACCCCGTTTCGAAACCCTTATTAGTACATGCGACGTGGTGGAGGTCATCTCTCTCGCCGACTCAATTCAGAGGTGGTTTTGTCGCGGTCGTCGTCAGTAGAAACAGATATTTTCCTGCGCATGTGACGTGACGATCACAGAGTTAATACACTTGTTTTATGTTCCGTGTCCTCTAGTGTTAATCTAGATTAGAGTTGCGTTTTTCTATAGCTACAGCTTCAACATCAACGCCGCCGCGGGCGCTTACCTGTTTTGCATGAACATTCGTTTTTACAAATATTCGCCTAAGTACCAAATAGTCACAAATGTATTGGATTCTTATTCAATTCTTCTCTTTCTTTCCATTATTATGATTTGATTCGCTTGCGGAAAAGTACTCGTCGCAAACCCGTAGTAACTTCTGATAAAGAACGATACTATCAATATGTTTGGTAATTCAACATCGTCAAAAGACACCTCACGATGATGACATCAAAGCGCGAAGAAAAGTTCGATGTGCGAGAAATTTTCGGCGTTGAGGTCATAGCATTCGGTGACTGATGATCACCACTGTCGACCTCCTCAAACGGTCTGCCATGGCTTGCGCCTACGAATCGTTGGACAGATGTGAAAAGCGTCAGCGAAAAATAACGCTGTCAAATATTTTGCATATTTATCCTCGGCACTTAATCTGTGTATGTCGGATTCTTGATATAGCACGCATCAAGCCAGAATTTCAGTTCACGCTCTCCTTTCTTCTCTCTTCGCTGCATTTTCTTGACTGCACTGCGGGTTGAAATGTGTGCGCTGAGGTATATTTACCGTCGAACAATTCCCCTTTTTGAAAAGACTCGCTGTTTTCTCATCGTAGAGAAATCCCGTTCAAATACCTTAGACAACGTTTCATTATACGCTTAGATATAACAGAGAGGGGGGGGGGGGGGTGTTCGTGTCTACCCACTGCTGATGCGCTTAAGGCGTACCTTTTTTTTTACCGCTAGGCAGAGCGCTGATCACTTACTTGATGCGTGACTTTGGCGCTGCTCTCTCCTGTGCAGGATTAGGTCTGTTCACGGTGAGCACACCATCCCCCGTCTCGACGTGAATGCTTCCTACAACTTTTTTGGAGACATCCCTGCAGAGAAGCTGTTTTTTCTGCTCAGCTGCTTCAACCAGTGCTCAAAGCGGCCTGGTCCGCGGGAGCTGATCATGTGCAACCAGCTGGTGCCGCGTCTGCCCGGATTCGCCCCCGCATTCGGCTGCAAGGCGGGCGACCGCCTCTTCCTCAGCCCCAGCGGCATCATCTCGAAGCTGCGCAGCGCTCCGGTGTTGATCGATCACAACAATTCGCGCAGCACTTCACCATAAGCTCCCAATACCGAGGTTCACTTCCGAGCCTTGTTCTTAATGTTTGCTCGTATTTGCGGCGATGGTCGCAGAAGTGTTACCATATTTTCATTTATAATTATGTAAGCGACTGTTCTGAGGCGTTTTATTTTCAAACACTTAGAATGCTGCCTCTAAATGGCAGCAGCGAACACAAGAGTGAACATTCCTCTGGAACTGGGGTAAACTATGCGACGAACGGCTCAAACTCTGCTAGTGTGTTTCTGCATCATGCGCTGGTGTGTTGGTACACAGCGCTTAGAAGTCAGACCTGATATGCGCCGCATGAAGCTTTAGAATCGATTATATCGTTATAATTTTATGTGATGAAAGCCTTACTGACTATTATTTGGGTAGCTTTGAACTTCGTGAGTGCGCACGTATAGTTGCGGACACCTTGTTGACATTTTCGGTTTCATCTGTGCGTTTTCAGTTTAATCGCCGTCAGGATTTTTTCGCGCATGTTTTTGTAGCAATTTCTGCAGTCTTCGAAAATGACAAGTCTGTTTCCCCGACAACGCACAATGTTTTGTTGTCATCAGCCACGTTCAGAAAACGGGAGGGTCATTTAGCTTTTAATAAAATGTATGGAAATGTATATAGAGCAATGTAAAACTCCTCATGCAATCGCTGGCCGGACTGTATAGGTGACCCCAAGAAGCCGCTTTGTGCCCATTTCTAGCACTGAACTTCTTGAGCATTGCAAAGCATGATTGGGAGCGTTCTACACGACACTGAAGTACTCTGTTTAGCTATCTATCGTCGGCATGATGTCATTGATTTGAAATTGAATGCTTTAGTCGCAAAAGAACAGCACGAGGTCGCGCGCTGCCAATCTATCGGGCAATAAAAGTTTATAATAAACGTTTGCCCACCAACACAAAAGGAAAATATTTATTGCCTTTGAGCACACATACAGCACGGCATCTATGGAGCAAAGCGGTAGGTTTCAGCACACACTGACAGGTGGCGCCGCTTTCGATCGTGTTTTTAGGCCAGCGAAGGGACGCGTACAAATGGACACTGCAGAAGAGGTAGCCTCTGACTTATTTTGAGGGTGGTGGTCGTCGTGAGGAGATGAGGACGGCGCTACAGCTGCGAACGAAACAAGCGCTCCTCATGCGCTCTTTGAGCCTTTTGGAGCGAAATTTCCACTTCGCGCGTACAAACTTTGAAGGTCATTTTACTGCGCAGATATGACCTCGAAGCGTCCTGAATTAAGAAAATTGTGTAGGTGAGAATTTAACCCGGGCCTCCGGCATGCGAGAAGAGGCCGCTTCCGCTTAGCCAAGACTGTTCAAATCTTGAAAGTGAACGAAGACGCGTCTAGTGAATGCCCCGATGTCTACGAAACTTATCTCGGGAATATACTGAGGCGTGCATGAATAATGACCATGTAAATCACAGATATACCAATTAAGCGAGTAGCGAAGTGCGTTTCCGGTGAATTTCCTTTGCGTATGGCCTGCAGTCGTAGCGCCATCATGCGGCACCCACTGAAACCTCAACACACATTGTACGGCTATGGTCCAGCAGATGGCGCGCGTCTAGAAAATGCACAGAAGTCTTTGAAGCGCATCTTCGAATTATGTTTTAAGGTGCTCATGAATAATTCAATTATGGACTTTTAATTTCTGGATGTTCCAATTTAGCGAGTACCGAAGTTGTCCAGAACGTACTCAACGTTAGACGCCAAGCTGCGTCTAGTTGCCCGCTACATCACAGCTTTCGCTCTCTAACCAGGTTCAGCAGTAGTTAAACAACAGCTATATTAGCTGCCTTGCCTTGCGCCTGCAGTGCGCCGGACCCTTTGATTTCTCTAGCATCCTGTCACGTCATTGGTTTCTTTTTTTTAGGAAAGGAAATGGCGCACTGACTGTCTCACATCTCGGTGGACACCCGAATTATTTCAGTTCCCAGGAGTCTCCGTCGGCTTTGTACCGAGACGTATGAGACATACCTCTCGCCTACGGAAGGTTATCCGCTCTTACTCTCAAAACTCATATCGCGTGTGCAAATGGCAAAGGCGACCTTCTTAACTAGGAGCTCGGTGTCATCACTACTAAGCTGTCCTCTCTACTTATCACTGGAGGCAGAGGTAATGAAGGAAGCACAATCTGCGCCTTTCACGTAGTCATATGACCCACAAGGCGCTCACCAGCGCTGCCCCGCTCCAAAGGCGAAAGTATGTTGAGCTACTCAGTACGGTGGGGGGGGGGGGGGCTAATATGCTGCCTATGCCTGTTGTATATTTTTTTAATTCATTTTTATTGCCGATCTTTATCAAATTCCTTGCACTGATTCACATGCGAAAGACGGCGTAGTGTTAACACAGGTCCGTTTCGTCAGCCACACCCGCCACACTAGGTGGGCAGGGGTGGGCGGTTGTGAAGTACCGGGCGTTAGATATACGTGCATCGGCACTGCTACTTGTCCGAAAACGTGATTTAGACCTGTGTGCGTATGGCTTTAAGGCTCAACGCAGCTTGTTACAAAAGCATATGAGTCCAAAATCGCCTATTTTTTCCTAAAGAGCAGTAAGTTTGCTGGAACTGCAAGCGGTTAACCCAAGATACCCATGTGCTTCGTATCTAAGGCTTTTATTTCCTGCTCCGCACAGTCTGCACCGCTGACCTCATCATAACCGCGCTAACAGTTGTAAATCCGAATCTAACGGTTTTGAGGTCGAATCGTGGTGTTTTCATGTATTTATTTAGGTTTAATTTGTTGCTATTATGTACGATATACGCTGTCAGAAACTATCTTGCTGTAAATTACGCTGGAAATTTTGCTTCGTTTGTATTATTTCTTTGAACAGGTGCTACCAGGGACTAACTGTTTCACCTCTTTTCGAGGGACCAACAGTTTTACCCTTCGCGGTTAGTCCCGAAAAGGACAAATGGTTGCTGCAAAACAGCTAGACTCCAAAAGTACCAAACACACGCCCCCTTTTACTCACTTTTTTCTTAGAGTGTGCAGCAAACCAGAACAGGTAAATAAAGACCACTAACCGCAGAGTACAGTGTGAACTGAGCTCTTTAAAAGGAGAAAGAAAACAGAATGCACCTATATAGGAGACTAACAACACAAATCAGAGAAAATGATATCAGTGGTGATTCAAGAGGCAGCGCTAGAGTGTTTTAAGCGACTGCATGGCGTCTTAGAACCCAGAGCTACGATAAAATACTACTAATATACACATGTGCATGTATGATTGAGTCTAAAACAACACAACATATATTAACGCGACAGGGTAAAGGGTCTCGTTCTGCGCAAGAAAAACTTCCGCTTTGAGGGTATGGCACTATAGTGTAAATTGTTTAGTTCCAATAGATACAGAATCAGTCCTTCTATACTTTGTATTCTTACATCCTTGGGGTTCCCGAACCACTCCTGTCACATTGGTTCAGGGTTTAAGCGCCGCGCCACTGCCCTGCGATGCCAAGTGCTGCCACCTGTAAGGCCTGTAAGTCTCAGGATACTCTTCCCGAGCAATTTCACGTGGCCAACCATTAATTTAACTGTATCCTGCCATGGTGGGCAGATCTCTAACAATCCGCTCAGCAGGTAGTGATGACCTCGGAACGTTACCGGAACTAGGTGGCCCACCTCCCTCTTAGTTTTTTGTCTGTCTGTCCGTCCGTCCATCGGTTGCGCAGGTACCGCTGAGCGTTAGGAATCATGCCACTGCAGCAGCTTAGGAACGACAAGGGAAATGTAAAAATTTTCACAAACTCTAACAGCATATAACTTTTGAAGATTCCTCAATGTTTTTTTAGGAATTTCGTAATCCTCTGCGTTCTTGACTTACTAGAAGAAAACTTGGACTCTAATTACGCGATGATGTCCATTAAAAATAAGAAGTTTTTATTGTGTGCCTGCATAATTGTTTTAGGATATTTTCCGGGTAAAAAACATCTGTTCTTGTCAACCAACAGTTTCCTCTGGGACTCAATTTTGCGGTGTGATGACTGGTCCAACTATGCCGGCGTTCCATCACCTGGATCTTGACAACTCCGGGCACAGACAGTCCTAATCGTCCGTACGTTGCGTTTCGTCAGCTCGAAGTCTCGGTACATCCCATAGCGGCAAGTGTGGGTAACTGAAGTCCAGTTTTCTTTCCACCTCGGACATGATGCGTTGTTTTATGCGCGGTAAGATTAAGGGAGTCGCTTTTGCAACCGAGTTTAGGCCAGACGTAGAGAACAGGCGCGGCCCGAATAAGGTCAGCACAAAACCTGCAGCCAAGACAAGGATTACAAGGTTGCCCACCAACCACTGAAGGGAAGTAAATCCTGTTCTGCCGGCGCGGTCAATCGCTTCCGGTTAGAGCATCCTGCGTACATGGTCGAGAAAACATTTTATAGATGCAAATATAAGTGCCTAAATGAAGTAATATAAATAATTGCCTCTGGAACAAAAACTAAAACTTTCGTTTTTCTCAGACCATGAAATTTGGTACATCCTGCGTACAAAAACGTCCTGTAGTAGATATAAAGGAAGGAAAATGTACTGAAAGAAACCGCTGAAATAGTGCGGAAAGAAGACCGAAATTGCAGAGCGTATTAGCAAATCTGATCTCAATACAGGGCACAAACCTGAAGGCCAAAATTATAGAGCATTCTTCACTGCAGCGTTGTGGAAGTATTTTTTTTATTCGAGGAAATTTTATATTACCAATTCTTTAACCGCACTTGCAGCGCTTGGAGTGTCAGCCAGCACTTCGTACATTATGGAGAGAAGTCAGAAACTGCAATTTTTTTGCGCCCACAATAATATGCGGGGACATTTTCCACGGTTTCAACTAAAAAGGTGAAAACGAAAGGTGCGCGTAAAATGAGCGTGTGGTTGGAGAACAGAGCTCCAAGAATTACTGTCCTGCTGGTTGATGGCATGGTGAACTGCGAGTTGTGCATATGCTGTGGTTTTAACAGCGCTTCGCGAGTGCTTTGTGCGCTTCCTTGAGCGCCTCAGTCCTAGGTGCGGACAACAACAAAGAAACCATTTAAACTGCGTGCATAGTGCAGGTAGACTATATATCGCACTAGTTTTGAAAGGGAGAAGATTAAAAAAACATTAAGTATGCATTATTTCCCGTACAAAATGCGACGAACTGCGCAGCCGTATCTAGGCGCATGAAATGAACAATGACATCGGCAAAAAATGCGCCGTCGGGCACACAATTTTCAGGGCCAGAAGTGACGACCCCAGACCAGAAGTCACAACTATACGTTTCAATGTATCTTGTTTGTGTCCGTGTCACTACCTCCGAAAACTTCGGCGAAGCATTTAACCACGAGATAGGGACGTCAGCAGCTGGCATGGCGGAGGCGGAGCCACCTTACTGGGGATCTCCGAAAGCCTGGTAAACTGGAGTGCTAGCACAACGTACCTGCATGCGATCCTTCGTCGTCCGGTAGAAAGCACACGCCGGCTAATAGTGTCTGCTGCTTATCACAAAGTGGTTAGCGGCAGGTACTTTAGACGTCAGCAGCTCGCATGGCAGAGGCGGAGCCACCTTACTGGGGATCTCCGAAAGCCTGGTAAACTGGAGTGCTAGCACAACGTACCTGCATGCGATCCTTCGTCGTCCGGTAGAAAGCACACGCCGGCTAATAGTGTCTGCTGCTTATCACAAAGTTGTTAGCTGCAGGTACTTTAGACGTCAGCAGCTCGCATGGCAGAGGCGGAGCCACCTTACTGGGGATCTCCGAAAGCCTTGTAAACTGGAGTGCTAGCACAACGTACCTGCATGCGATCCTTCGTCGTCCGGTAGAAAGAACACGCCGGCTAATAGTGTCTGCTGCTTATCACAAATTGGTTATCTGCAGGTACTTTAGACGTCAGCAGCTGGCATGGCAGAGGCGAAGCCACCTTACTGGGGATCTCCGAAAGCCTGGTAAACTGGTAAACTGGAGTGCTAGCACAACGTACCTGCATGCGATCCTTCGTCGTCCGGTCGAAAGCACACGCCGGCTAATAGCGTCTGCTGCTTATCACAAAGTGGTTAGCTGCAGGTACTTTAGACGTCAGCAGCTCGCATGGCAGAGGCGGAGCCACCTTACTGGGGATCTCCGAAAGCCTGGTAAACTGGAGTGCTAGCACAACGTACCTGCATGTGATCCTTCGTCGTCCGGTAGAAAGAACACGCCGGCTAATAGTGCCTGCTGCTTATCACAAAGTGGTTAGCTGCAGGTACTTTAGACGTCAGCAGCTCGCATGGCAGAGGCGGAGCCACCTTACTGGGGATCTCCGAAAGCCTGGTAAACTGGAGTGCTAGCACAACGTACCTGCATGTGATCCTTCGTCGTCCGGTAGAAAGAACACGCCGGCTAATAGTGCCTGCTGCTTATCACAAAGTGGCGAAAATGTATTCCTGGCGGTATGAAGCAGTTGCAAGAATGCGGTCTTTACAACTTGGCCACATGGGTGGATGACGCTTTCAGGAGCAGGCGGTGGTGGCACCTCGACTGGCAAAATGTAGTCTGGCCTTCTCTGGAGACGACGCAGCGATAGTTGCCAATGACTGCCTAGGCTGTACGGCACCCATTCTACAGGGAAACGGCTGGAGGAGTGCGTCATGTCTCGTATAGCCCAGCACAAAAATGCTATGAGCATAATAATGATGTCAATTATTATATGCCTCCGCACATTTCGGGAGTTGTCCAGAAAAAAATGCTCTCGAGGCCTAAACTCATTTCAGTTCTCGAAGCAATGTTGGTTTTGAATTTTTTCAATGTTTTGTTGCGTGGGTATGAAAACAGAAGCACTGAAGAAAATAATGTCGAAAACAGCAAAGTTTAAGGGTAATAAAAATAAAAAGAAATATCGCGGTCCCACGAATAAAAACTTCCGTTTTTTTCACTGTCAGTGCTCTGCGCACATAAGCCGTATCAGTGAAAGGGCACACAAAAAAATTTTTCAATGTCAGGGTCTTACTAACAAGTTATCTAAAAAGGCAAATTCCTTAGCGTGAAGGTTTACCGACGACTTAGCCACACACGTGTCCTTAGCCTTAGCAATGTAGAAGGCTTCAACTATCTCGCGACAGATTTGTTTTTCATTTCTATAAACTACAGTAGTGTCGCTGAAGTCAGGCGTGCAAAGAGACAGATCATCGTCCGATTAGCATTCTCGAGATTGCAAGTGCAACGCCAGATTAGAGTTCGCCTTCCCACCCAGAGAGTTAGAATGCTCCGTCAGGCGCACATTTAGACATCTGCCCGTCTGCCCGTAGTAGCATCGACCACAAGGCAGCGGAACGCGATACACCACATTCTTTCTGCAAGAGGTGAGCCGTGTCTTATGTGACACTGTGCATCGGGAACGATCACATGATGTTTTATCAAGCCTCCTTTTTACGCTGGCGCACAGGCCTCCTATCTTGTTTATAGCTGTGAA
The DNA here is from genome assembly GCA_030143305.2 of Amblyomma americanum. Lineage (NCBI taxonomy): Eukaryota > Metazoa > Arthropoda > Arachnida > Ixodida > Ixodidae > Amblyomma > Amblyomma americanum. The sequence continues at coordinate 79,728 of JARKHS020032802.1, read as the reverse complement.
GACAACGCCAACGTCATACTTCGCCGCAAGTTTCTTGAGTCGGTGTGAAACACCATGGAGGTAGGGAATGGCGGCCACCTTTTTTCGCCGCACCTCCACGTCAGCATCTTCCGGCCCCGTGTTGCTCTTTCTCAAGCGAGTCAAAACACGTTCAGACAAGCGGGCAAGGTGGGCAGTTGGAAACCCAGCTGCCATTAACTTTGAAACCTGCTGCGAGAATGAGTCCTCAACGCGGTGATGGCAAGACTTACGTAAAGCGGACTTGATGCATGCGACTGCCAAGCCATCCTTTACCAACCTCGAGTGGTCAGACTGATAGCTAAGCAGAGGCTTCCCTGACCTGGGGCTGTAGCCCCAACATACGTGATCGTCCCCAAAGCACAGGTCTAAATCAAGAAACTGCAAATGGTTATCTTTAGGAAATTCAGACGTAAAAGACAGGCCCTGACCGCCCTCCTTGAACATTCCTAGAACATCTTGTGCCAACCTAAGATCATGTTCAACAATATCAGAAGGGAACAACAGATTACACTGGTGAGCGAAGCATTGGAAGTGGTGAGGGAACACATCTACATCGGTGAAGTATAGTGACCGCAGATTCGGAATACGAGAGAAATAAGTCTCTCACAGGATATCTCACAAAGTGCGGCACTGTGCAAGCCATGAGAGCATAGGATGGAGTGCATCCAGCAGGCAATTTCAGGTGACGGAGAGCAGGTTATCAGGCTTCCAAAAGAATAAATAACAGCTTTATGTTGCCGGTGCTAAATTTGGGACGGATATTTGGATCGACCAAAAAGGCCTTAGCTTAAACTGTGAAGAGTGCAGCGAACTATGGAAAGGAAAATGGTAAGTCCAACGTTAGCAGCGGGCACGGGAAATAAAATGGCCAATTTTGGGGAAAATTGCATATTTCTCAACTTAGTTACAAAATACCATCGGGCATTCATATATCTTGTGAAAAAAAATATCAGCGAACTATGCCGTATAAATTTAGAAAAACACGTCTTTTTTCATGCAGGCTTGCTTAAAATACTGAGCTAATCGCAGCTCTGCTTTCGTACAGTCCAGGGAAGTTTGAAGGTCATCACGTTCGTTTTTCCTGATCCAGGGTCTTTTAGTCTGCAACAAGCATGATTATGCAGGACATAGAGGAGTTTTTCGGTTAACTCGCTTGTATATTCGTTGCAGCCTTTTTGCTAAAATAGAGTTTTAGAGAATTTTAATCCGACCTGCCTAAGCCTCAAGTGATCGCCTTCGAATCGCGTTTGGCTGTACGTGGCCCTGGCGAATCGCAGACAGCGAGCGTCCGGCGATAGAGCAATACTTTCTTAGTTTTATCATACAGTAAAAAGGAGACCACGATGGCAGCCTCCGTTGGTTGCAATGCGGCATTTCTCTTAACAAAAGCGAAAGAGGCAATAAACTAGATACAACAGACATTATTCCCCATCTACGTTAATGGCAGCAATTGATATTAAACCACTCCACGTCGAACGCAAGGTAGCCCGGCTATCTTCCATTCACCAACTAATTCATGGAAAAATAGGATAGATAGATAGATAGATAGATAGATAGATAGATAGATAGATAGATAGATAGATAGATAGATAGATAGATAGATAGATAGATAGATAGATAGATAGATAGATAGATAGATAGATAGATAGATAGATAGATAGATAGATAGATAGATAGATAGATAGATAGATAGATAGATAGATAGATAGATAGATAGATAGATAGATAGATAGATAGATAGATAGATAGATAGATAGATAGATAGATAGATAGATAGATAGATAGATAGATAGATAGATAGATAGATAGATAGATAGATAGATAGATAGATAGATAGATAGATAGATAGATAGATAGATAGATAGATAGATAGATAGATAGATAGATAGATAGATAGATAGATAGATAGATAGATAGATAGATAGATAGATAGATAGATAGATAGATAGATAGATAGATAGATAGATAGATAGATAGATAGATAGATAGATAGATAGATAGATAGATAGATAGATAGATAGATAGATAGATAGATAGATAGATAGATAGATAGATAGATAGATAGATAGATAGATAGATAGATAGATAGATAGATAGATAGATAGATAGATAGATAGATAGATAGATAGATAGATAGATAGATAGATAGATAGATAGATAGATAGATAGATAGATAGATAGATAGATAGATAGATAGATAGATAGATAGATAGATAGATAGATAGATAGATAGATAGATAGATAGATAGATAGATAGATAGATAGATAGATAGATAGATAGATAGATAGATAAACAGGAGGAGGGAAAAGCAGGGATGTTAAAAAGAAATGGGTTTCAGTTGGCTACCCTGCACTGGGGAAGAAGAATTAAGAGACTAAAATAAGGAAGAGACAAGGGGAAAAAGGCATAACACACACACACACATACAACGCTGTCACAATTTGTCACTCAATCCAGTCGCTTTCAAGTAGGCAAAGAGTGTCTTGTATTCCTTGAGGGCAGTCGACGATGCGGCCACGGACCGAGGATCTTTTGTTCTGTTAATCGACGAGGATCGAGGCGGTCCAGGTCACAACACAGTGCATGTCTTGCACTCGCAAATGCAGGGCACTCACAGAGAAGATGAGCGATGGTCTCCTCACAACCACAGCTTTCACAGGCAGGGCTGTCGGCCATCCCGATCCGGAAAGCATAGTAGCTGGTAAAAGCAACACCGATCCATAAACGGCGTAACAATGTTGCTTTGCGACGTGCTAAATTGCGTGGAAGACGATGGCGCAGTCCATGGTCCAGTGTCTTGAGGCGGAGGTTGCAAAACTCTCCCGTGTTCCACGCTGAAAGTGTGAGCTCCAGCGCCAAAGGGCGAAGCCCACACGCAGCGTCAGGTCTTGATTTAGGGATCCTCACTGGAAGTCTGTCGTTGTGAGCAGAACGCGCAGCCTTATCGGCCTGGTGATAACTGGTAATACCACAGTGTCCTGGCAGCCATTGAAAATTGATGTCATGACCTTTGGATACGGTGCCGTGGTGCAGTAGACGGATCTCAGCAACCAGTTTTTCCTGCGACCCGCGGCGCAGCGCTGCTTGCAGGGCTTGAAGGGCTGCTTTACAGTCGGTGGAAACCATCCAGTCAAGTGGAGGTTCTTGACTGATGAACTCAACCGCAGCCCGTAAGGCTGCGAGTACCGCACCAGTTGAAGATTTTGGATAGGTCGTCTTCACTTTCATGAAGATGGATCTGTCCGGTATCACCACCGACCCCAGAGAACAGGTCGAGTGAACTGATCCATCTGTGTAAACATGTATGCGGTGACTGTGGTAAGAATGTAGGTGATTCAATGTGAGTTGTTTGAGAGCAGGCAGTGATACACCAGCTTTCTCCGTAATGCCAGGGATATAGAGGTGAACCCGAGGTTCATGAAGACTCCATAAGGGTGAGCACGGTCTTGACGCAGGGGTGAACTCCGATTGAATATATGCGCGATGGGCTTCAATGACTTTAGCGAATGCAGTACAAAGCCTAATTATTGGGGGTGTTGCGAGGTGAGGACAGGGAACCCGTGTGAGGTGCCGAATATGTGTTCTCATGTTGTTAACAGCAATGCATGTAGTAACAGGATGTTCCCGGGCAACAAGAACAGTTGCTGCTGTTTATGCACATGTTGGCGGTTCAAGACAGACACGGAGAGCTTGCACTTGCACACGTTGAAGAGTCTTGATGTTTGTCTTTCTAATGGAACTGAATATCGGAAGACTGTACCTCATGTAGCCCAGAAATAGGGAATGGTACAGTTGTAGCATCGAGCGCACTGATGCGTCCCAGGAATTTCCCCCAAGGAAGGAGAGGACGTGGAATATCGCAATTAGTCTCTTTCTCATGTCGTAGATATGGGAACTCCACGAGAGCTTCCTGTCGATGACAACACCAAGGAAGCGGTGGCTTCTCTCATAGGGAATGGCTTCGCCATTGATGCGAATGGTGTAACGTGACATTATTTTGCGTGTGAATGCCACAAGAGAACACTTCTCGGTCGAAATGTTCAGGCCCTGCAAGCGGAGATAAGATGTCAATATCGATGCCGCCTTTTGAAGTCTTGCACGAACTTGTGAACGGGTCACCCCTGATGCCAAAATACAGATATCATCTGCATATATAGAGATCTGAGCAGATTGTTGCAATACGTTGACCAGACCGATGAGAGCAAGGTTGAAGAGAACTGGGCTCAGCACTCCACCCTGAGGGACTTCGCGCGAATTTCGGAGCAAAGACGTTGGTCTGTCCGCAGTCTGGACAAAAACGACCTATCTGATAAATAACTGCGTATACAGCTTAACGTGCGGCCTCGGATCTCAGCAGGTTTCATTGTGTCCTAAATGGCCTGATGCGTTACGTTGTCGTACGCGCCTTTGATATGAAAAAACAATGCCACGGTCAATCTTTTCAAACTTTTGCTGTGCTGCACCGACGTTACAAGTTCAACCACGTAGTCGATAGAAGAGCGGCCCCGTCGGAACCCAGACATGAAGGTTGAATAAATCCGATACCGCTCCAAGTACCATTCCACGCGTGTGAGCAGCATTCTTTCTATTACTTTGCCGACGCAGCTTGTGAGTGCAATTGGGCGGTATGAAGAAAGGTCGAGCGGTGATTTCCACTGTTTAAGAAGTGGAACCAGACGACTGGTCTTCCGATCATAAGGAACTGTGCCAGCAGTCCATGACTTCTTATAAGTGTCCAAAAGAGCCCGTCGAGCTTCTTGGTCAAGGTTGGCAAGTGCGGAGTACGTCACACCATCGGGCCCTGGAGATGATGACCTTCTACAACAAGCCAGCGCAGCATAAAGTTCTTCCATGGATAATAGTACATCCATCCGAGAATCCCGTGAGGGTGGAACATTGTTGCAGTGCAGCGTTCCGCATGGATTCAGTGGGCCTGTTATTCTTGCGCAGAGATCTTCGGCTACCTCAACCACACTGCGCCTTTGGTGGAGTGCGACGGATTTGAACGGGTAGCGCTGTTGACGGGAGGTGCGACGACCTCTAATAACACTCCAAACGCGTGACAAAGGCTTCCGTAGATCAAGTGTTCGGAAAAATGTCCTCCAGCGTTGTGTTTGCAGTGCCTGAATTCTGCGCTGAATCTTCTTCTGTATGCGCCTAGCATCTCTTAGGTCTGGGCGCAACTTTGTGCGTCGGTATCTGCGCTCTGCCCGGCGCTGTTGTGATCGCCGTCGCTGCAATTCGAAGTCAAAATCGGTGTAGTTAGCGACAGGGTTAAAGGGGAAGGTGGCATGTTCTATGGCCTCCTTAATTTTTTGTTCAAGACCGGTAGAGAACCCCTCTGTGCAAGCAGCCTCCATAAGTAATTTAAAACCTGTCCAGTCAATGCGGTGTCTACACGTGGCTGGGGAAAATGTTGAATGGCCGGTAATACCAGATAGGTTGAGATATGGTCGCTGCCATTGGTTTCTACATCCGAAAAGCACCGGACGCTGTTGGTAAGGCACTGTGAAACGAAAGTTAAATCCAAGCAGCTGGTGTAAGTCACACCTCGAATATAGGCCGAGCTTCCGTCATTAGGGCACTGGAGGTCATGGTCACATACGAAGGACACAAGCTGTCTTCCCCTAACGTCCATCCTAACGCCTCCGACATAGTGTGATGAGCATTGAAATCACCCATAATGACCCACGGAGCAAGTGTAGCTGCCATAAAACCACTCAACCTTCTGACGTCGAAACGACTTGATGGCGCCAAGTACACCGCCAGTAGCGTAAACGTCTCGTGTCGGCTCTTCACTGTCAGGCAAACGTACTGATTGTCTTCGTTCGGAGGAACTGAATGTTGCACATATGTAAGTTAACGTCGAATGTAGACGATGAATTTGCTGGTTCTGTTGCGCGTGGGTGATGCAAATGCCTCGTAACCGGATATTCGCTAAATTGCCGGGATCTTCGGTTCACAATTTACAAGAATGGGGAAGTGATGCTCGCAGAAGTAGTGCCGTAAATCGGAAATCCGGGAGAGGAGTCCACAAGCATTCCTTTGGAAAATGAAAGCTTGCTTAACTTTCTTTTGAAAAGACAGGTGCGAAGGAGCCATGATGCCTTCTGCTGTAGAGCCGCAAGAACTGGATGTAGCGCGTCCAGCACTTGAAGTGCGCTATTTGCTGTTGGCGTGCGTAAGCTGTAAAGCAGAGCACGCATGGCATTCATTAGTGACGTTAGCATTGCAATCACTTGCATATATGGGCCATGACCTTTATCGTGCCTGTTGGCTGAATCAGTCGTAGGCGCTGCACACTGCCCTGAGTGCGCCAACATCCCTGACACAGTAGGCGTAGAATACTTTGGCAGTGGTGGCCAAGTTGCATCTGAGGCAGCAGGTCCAGCCTCAACAAGGGCCGGGTTTCCTTGATTTGGTACGGTTTTTGGTGGAGGCGGACAAGCTGGAGTTGCGTTTCGGGCATTCTTCTCAAATGTGACTACTTTCTTTGATGACCTTCGGCGGCGCGAACGACGTCGTCGCACCTTTGCGGCGGCTTCTTTGTGCGTAGAATGGTCTCGCACCATTTGCTTCAGTACCGCCCGCTCGGTCTTTAGACAAGGGCAGTCTTTCGAGGAAGAGTCATGAGGGCGTGGCAGTTGGCGCACTTCAATATAGTCGCGCGGCAAACGTCACCGCTGTGACTCGGAGCATCGCGGGCACACGATGGAGTTGATGCAGACGCCGCTCACGTGGCCGATCCACATGCACTTCCTGCATTGAAGTGTCTTAGGCACAGAAGGTTGAACTGGATGAAGAAAGTGACCAACCTCCACGTACGATGGTATGCAGTCACCCTTGAAGATCAGCTTGATGCATGTAGATCTTCCTAACCGCTGAACTCGAATGATGGAAATTCCGTTGGTTGCCGGCTTGATCAACATGGGTAAATCTGCGTCACAGATGGCGATGTCGACATTATAGATTACGCCAGCCGTAGTGCCGCTGTCCTGGAGAATAAGGGGGCGTACACTAATCATCACGACGCGATGTTCCTCAGCGCATACAGCCTTGTTTGTGCCGTTGAACCCAACGACAACTTGAACCTCCTGAACAGGCAAGCCATCTCTAATTATGTAGAGAGCCTCGTGCCGGGAGGCATTAAAGTTGTCAGAATAAACCTGTTCAGAAACGTCATTGCCATTGATGTAGTGGAGCGAAGTGCACTAGAGAGTTAAACCGCAATCACGAATCTCGGTATAGAAAAATAGGCATTTCTCCATTTCCCCATGTGCAGTTTTCAGAAACGCGTAGAACTCCTCGTCATCATAATCACACTTTAGCACCATACTTCGCTCCTACTAACCCTTTTAAATTTTATTTTTTTCCGCGAACGCTTGACGAATGGAATGCCCTGCCTCGACTAGTGATATCGGCTGTTGATTTTGGCAAGGCACTGTGTGAGCTATTTTAGATGTATGTAATACATTAGACTATTTTATTCTTCTGTGTTTTACGATGTAGCTGCTCATGTATTGAGTGAATGTATCTTTCTGCCTTCTCTGCCTGGACTCAAATGAGTGCCTGCAGTATTGTGGGCATAAATAAATAAATAAATAAATAACAAAACAAATGAAGGAACAAACTTGAAAGTGATTTTCTCACCTAACACATTTTTCGGCGAGTCATACCGAAAAAGTCGAGACAAAAACATTTTTGTACCTGAGAAAGTTTACGAACGCAATTTTTTTGTTTTAAGATTTCACTATCACAAACAATATATCTGCAGATGACCCGTCGACAGGCTCGAACTTTATGCTGTTTTTTTTGCGATTGTCAGAACCGTTCTCAACTGGCTTTCTATGGAAGTCTTAACTACTCCCTTACCAGCGATTAAAGATTTTGCTACACGTCGGAAGAACGGACCATTATCTAGAATATTTCCAAAACAGTACCTTGCAAATCCCAATATATAAAATTCTCGTCCAAAAATGCTGGACATTGCTCTCATCCATCGCTTTGGCTTTTCGTATGGAACTACAGTAGAATCATTGTGTGTATTGGGCATGAATCTTGGGACGTGAAAAGGGCAATAAAATTCTCGATGTGTCTATGCACGTGTCCAATATGCTTAAAAAACTTCTTAAAGTAATACTGTACAGAGCAGGGCATTGTGAAAATGGTGGTGCACTTCCACCTTATTTAGTTAACGCCCCAGGTATAACTTTACTAAGGTGTTAATTGTAGTTACTGACAGCTATACAAGGTTGCATAAAACAAAATGCAGTTCTGAATTCCAGAGTACAAGCTGCATATCTGATGCAAAATGTCGTTACATTGCATGCATAAATAACGAACATAGTTGTAATTGCCGCATCCTCTCAGACAGGAAGAGATAAAATGTGTTCAGGGAGTAAACACTAGTTAATAACATCCTAGTCTTAGTCAAAAGGAAGAAATATACGTGGGAAGGGCATTAGTACGGCAGCAAAATTAGCCGTTAGAGTAACGGACTAGATTCCAAGAAAATGCAAGCGCATCAGGGCGCAGCAGAAAGTCTGATTGGCGGAGGAGAAAAGGAAGTTTTCGCAGATACGGTGACCGCTGCTGGCATAGGACAGGATTAATTAGAGAGATATGGGAGAGGCCTCTGCCGAACATTGCGCGTAGTTAATTTGATGATGCTTATTCTTTTTTGGGGCGGATAATAACAAAACGTCTCTTTGTACAGCTAAATATATATGGGCGCATGGAATAAAGTCCTGAGGCATCGTGCTCGTGACAACAGTCTGAGTAAAGTAGGAAGAGAAAAGTTTGCAAGGAGGTGTACGGCTAAACCTTGTCTTTCATGTTAATGACGTAGTACAATTAGAGTTATGCGAAAATTTTCCAAGAAGCTATCAGAACACTCTTATGGGCATCAGTTTTTAGCATGGCGCTTGGCTTGGCTAGGTATAGTATGAATCACGCAACTGCGTAAGAGGGCTGAAATATTTTGCCAAATGAATCTTTGTAACTCGCGTCTAGGTTTCGGAACACGACGACAGGAGGAGAAGCGTTTGTTTCATGGTAAAAAGCAAATAAACACTAACCCTTGAACTCGCGTTCGGCAGCCGAACGCCGCATCCACCGAGTCGTCGTGAGAGTTTTGTCCACAAAAGGAACTGGATGGGGAGTTCGTCGTCTTGGCGTGAAGTTCGAAAGCGGTCCTTCATCTCTGCGAGCGCCGCAGTATGTTTCCAGCTCCTCTCTTGTCGTTATCAGAAACGTATGAGACGTCACAGTGCCTTCAGCCAAATACAAGTGCGAGCCACGCCTAAAACTTGGCAGAGAAGTACGTCACCGTTGCCACGCGTGAATTCTGCGACGCGAACGGAGATGAGTTTGGTTCGAACTTGAAAGACATTTTCACGTCGGAGCACGGCTTCACATTTGCCACAAATTTACATCACAGCAGCCGGGAGTATGAATCCAGGTTGGCCTTAGACACTGATAGACGGAAGAGGTAAAAAAAAAGCAGCTGTTCTTAATGGTTGCGATATTCCGCGGGAATGTCACCTCGGGTCCTGATAGTAGACAGCTACGTCGAACAACCTTCCATTGAAAGTTTACCTCAACGTGAAACCGGCCGTTACGCTTGGCGAACCAGACCACAGGTAAGCCGCGTTATTATGTCGTACCCAGGCCAACGGGATCCTGCAATAGTGAAGACCGACCACTGAAGCTCCAAACCTCTCTCTCCCCCACCCACTGTACCCTAACTCTTCTCTTCCTAAATAAATGTTTTCATTACAACTACTACCCAGATGAAGGCAAGCGTCTTAGCCAGGAAACAGTTGCAATGCACTGGGCCTTTTTGTAGTGGAACACTTTTAGAAGGAGCTGGTAAGGCGCGTGACTGAGCAACTGCGTTGGAACCCAAACGGACTCATGAAGAAGGGAGAGAAGAGCGACTGAACTTTACACGGTCTTTTGGTCAAGGGTTCATCAAAGGAGTCGCATGAAGTCGTCTTCAAAGACCAGTCAACATGCAGCACGTGCTGAGAACAGCGTATGCTGCGTCTGGTGAACAGATGATATGAGCTACCATTTTTACGGTGAACCAAAACCTATCATAGAAAACCCGACTAAAAAGTCAGCTTTGCCACAGACTCAGTCTCTGGAAACAAAAATAATTGTAGCAGAGCAATACACCATTGTTGCAGCTCACCTCGCTTCTTGCTTTAGTAGCAAACGTTGCTTGGTTGCCTGCTCCGCATATAGCCGTGAGCTGAGTATGTTCTTTATATTATGTGTTGTGCACTGAGCTTTACCATTTTCCGCAGCAAGGAACAGATGTTCGCGCCGCAGAATCCTAGCGTGGCAACGGTCATGTGCTTCTTCTCTGCCATGTTTTAGGCGGGGCTCGCACTTGTATTACGCTGAAGGCACTGTGACGTCTCATACGTTTCTGATAACGGCAAGAGAGGAGCTGGAAACGTAGCGTGGCGCTCGCAGAGATGAATGACCGCTTTTGCATTTCACGCCAAGATGACGAACTGCCCATGCAGTTCCTTTCCTGGACAATATCCTCACGACGACTCAGTAGATGCTCCGTTCGGCTGCCGAATACGAGTTCAAAGGTTAGTGTTTATTTGCTTTTTATCATGAAACAAACGCTTCTCGTCCTGTCTTCGTGTTCCAATACCTAGATGTGAGTTACAAAGCTTCATTTGGCGACATTTTTCAGCCCCCTTACACACTTTCCTTGGATCATGCGAGGTATATACACTTAATTAGAAGTTGCGAACCCGCCTAATTTCACTATACTACTACAGGCATTTTTTAAAACCCAATTCACATCAATTATCGCAGCTTTGCAGCCGAACAAATACGAATGGCATTACTAAAACCCAGTCGAATACTTGTCCGGTGATGGAAGGAGTTACAGCTGTCAGAACAGGCAAAACTCATCCTCACTAAGATGGTGAGCAAGATAAAGTTTCAAAGTTTCAAGGCTTTTTATTTCGGGCATGTCAAACAGCTGAGGAGAGGAGAAAAGAAGCCGCAGTATAGCGGTATAACACTCCTGCCTTCCCCTGAGTTACATCTGTGCCAGAGATAACAAAGAGCTGTTTAGCTTAAAAACAGCGTTTCCGTAATTCACCATTAGAACAAAAGCAAATGAATAATATCTATGCAGAGTTATGTGTAACTAAGCAAAATTATTTTGAATAGCATTATATGCCCCCCCCCCCCAAAAAAAAAGAAATATCAGCATTGCAAATAAAATGGTACCAAGAAGTCCATTATACATGCAAAGACTACATGCACCGTCATTGAAACATGCAGATTACCTACACTGTAATACATAACCATTCAAACTTTAAATACACTGTCATAGTCAATCACAAAGTAAAGCTTTTATTTGCTTGTGTTAGGTGAAACGATCGGAAGAATTGGGTAGGCCGAACCGATTAAGCAGGGAAGGCAAGGATACATTTATGTTTGAAGTCCGTAGGTGGTGTGAGGACGTTGTAGATTTCATAGTTCATGATGACTCAGGTGGCAATGCTTGCTCTTACGCAAGTCACAAGTTTCTTCTAGGAACTGCGCTCGACGTTGAGAACAAGATTTGTATAGTTGTGGGAGGCGGAAATCATAAAACGAGGTGAGTTTGATTTTTGAATATTTAGTGGTTAAAGGTTAAGAAGACGATAGCTGTGGTTCTACTACAGGTTGAGGAATGGTATCGTCTATTAGATTAAAATAGCGCGAAATACAAAAAAATCTTGGCTTTACAAGGCAGCACGTACTGAAATTTTCAATGAATTCGTATTGTTCTAGAGAGTTTAGTCCGTAGATGCTCAACATTCCCATCCAAAAGCATGGACTAAGTAGACACTCAGGGATTTAACTGAGTTATTTCTATTCCATTAACCACCAGCCTCAGAGCAGCATTGAAATTATAAATAGTGTTTTGGCTACAAAATATTGCTACGCACGCTGGGAGGACGACGAAGTGGTTGGTAACGAAGACGACGCTGAGGTGCGCGCTTGTGTGCTGAGAGTCTACTCCAAGCCATCGGTTCCTTGCGTAGCAGGTTACCTCTGCTCTTTCTACTGCTGCTTCTAGCCGCCACGTATCATTTGGTGGAGGTTGCTAAATTCGATCCCCGACCTCAAGCTGGCTCTCCGTCGTGGTCGCCGTCTCGCCAACATGTCTACCGAGTCCGAGCCATCTCCCTCTCCGTCAACACCGCCAGCGGTAGTCGTCGCCCACCACCGCGAACCGGGCACGTTCTGCGGCACAGACGACGTTGATGTGGACGACTGGCTGGCCCTTTACGAACGCGTCAGCACGCACAACAGGTGGGATCCAACGCTGATGCTCGCTAATCTGATATTTTACCTGACCGGCACCGCGAGAGTGTGGTTCGAAACCCACGAAGAAAACTTGACCTCATGGGACATATGTAAGCAGAAGCTCCGCGACCTCTTCAGAAAACCCATCGGCCGCCAACTCGCCGCCAAGAAGGCACTCGCGACCCGCGCCCAAACCTCCTCCGAGCCATACATAGCCTACATACAAGACGTCTTCGCCTTATGCCGTAAAGTTGATAAAGACATGTCCGAAGCAGATCGAGTTGGCCACATACTGAAAGGCATTGCCGACGATGCCTTTAATCTGCTTCTATGTTAAGACTGTTCCAGGGTCGCTTCTGTTCTTGAGGTGTCCCGCCGTTTCGAGCAAGCCAAACACCGGCGCATTTCTCACCGTTTTGACCGGCTGCCGAACACTGCTGCTAGCTCCTCCTGTGAACATCTGCCAACATTGCGGCAGCCTTCCGACCCGGCTAACTTAACCCGTATCGTGCGCCACGAACTGGAGGCGATGGCGCCCGCTGTTCCTTCCTTGCCACTGCCTGACAACACCTTGGCCCTCATCCAAGCCGTCGTTCGCCAGGAGGTTGCGAACCTGGCCGTCCCTTTTCCTCGCGTCGTGGACAACGCTCATGCCAGCCCGGACCCTCCAGTGATCGCAGCTGCCACTTACAGTCGCAGCTTCTCGCCTCGGTACCGATATCGCAATCCTGCCGAATGGCGTACCTCTGATGACAGGCCGATCTGTTTTACCTGCTCTCTCGTCGGACACATCTCCCGTCACTGCCGCAGCTGTTGGTCCCCGCCACCTCGCCCCTACTCCTTCGTCGACTGCCGCAACGATTACGGCCCGCACCGCTTCACACCACGACCCGATCCGTTCCCTGACGAGCCCGCTCCGCACGCTCGTGGGTCCAGCCGCTCACCTTCCCCATTAGGCCGCCGCTCCCGTTCTCCTCCCACACGCCGCAGCCCTTCTCCTTCGACCTCCCGCCATTTCTCGGAAAACTAGCCGATGCAGCCCCCGGAGGTGACGCTGCATCATTGACCCGGCCTGAAAATCCTCTCTTGACCCCCGCTGCCCAACGTAATCTCTTGAATGTTCTCGTGGATGGTGTCCCGGTCATTGCCCTCATTGATACTGGCGCCCAAGTGTCTGTCCTGAGCTCTTCTTTGCGCCGCCGTCTGAAGAAAGTTTTAACGCCTGCCGCCATGTCCACGGTTCGCGTCGCCGATGGCAGCCCCGCTGCCGTGATTGGAATGTGCACTGCGAGAGTCAGCATTGCCGGGCGTCATATACTCGTTCTGTTCACCGTCCTGACCCGGTGCCCTCAGGACATAATCCTTGGCCTTGACTTTTTAACCTCCCATTCAGCTCTTATTGACTGTTCCTCAGGCCTTCTTCGATTGGATCTGCCCCTGTGCAATGACGACTCCACCAGCTCACCTCGCCTTCAATCCACCGAGTTTGCTCGTCTCCCGCCACAAACTGCTGTCTACATCCCTCTGTCGCCTTCTCCTCCCGTCCCTGATGGAGACTACGTCGCCTGCCCTATCACCGCTGTGATTCTGAATCGTAATGTCCTTTTTCCCCACACCATTGTCCACATCGCCAACAACTGCACCTGCCTCCCTGTCCTCAACTTCAGCCTGTCCCCTCAGGTACTTCCGACCGGCATTTCCCTTGCTGATCTGTCCCCACCGATTGCACAGTTTCTGTCCTGGCTCCTGACCCAACGACTGCCGTCTCCAATGTCCCTACATCGCAACCCTCCCGTGAGGACTCTATTTCCCGGATTATCGCGGCCGATCTGCCCTCTGCTGATTCTACAGCTCTTCACAGCCTTTTGTCCTCCTACAGTGATATTTTTGACTTTGGGGACCGTCCCTTGGGTCAAACCTCTGTTGTCGCCCACCACATTGACACCGGCGAAGCCCGCCCTATTCACGGACGGCCCTATAGGGTCTCCCTCGCAGAGCGCCGTGTTATTCAGGCAGAGGTGGACAAGATGCTGGCCCGCAACATCATCGAGCCTTCGAGTAGTCCTTGGGCGTCCCCTGTCGTGCTTGTTAAAAAGAAAGATCAAACCTGGCGATTCTGCGTCGATTACCGCCATCTGAATGCCGTCACAAAGAAAGACGTCTACCCTTTGCCCCGAATTGACGACACTCTCGACTGCTTGCACGGCGCCAGTTACTTCTCCTCCATCGATCTTACTGGCAGATCGCTGTCGATGAACGCGATCGGGAGAAAACCGCCTTTGTCACCCCGGACGGCCTGTACCAGTTTAAAGTCATGCCTTTCGGCCTGTGCAATGACCCTGCGACCTTCGAGCGCATGATGGACTACCACCTGCGCGGTTTTAAGTGGACGACATGCCTCTGCTACTTAGATGACGTGATTGTTTTTTCGTCCACATTCTAAAGCCACCTGCATCGCCTTTCAGCCATCCTTGCCGTCTTCCGCCGCGCTGGTCTTCAGCTGAACTCTAAGAAATGTACCTTCGGCCGCCGTCAGCTCAAGGTCCTTGGCCACTTGGTCGATTCTGCTGGGATCGAACCCGACCCCGACAAAGTCCGCGCCGTGCGTTCATTTCCTACTCCGCGCTCCTCCGGTGATGTGCGCAGCTTTCTCGGCCTATGTTCCTATTTCCGCCGGTTCATCCAGAATTTTGCGGAAATAGCCCGACCTCTTACCACGCTCCTCAAGAAGGACATCCCGTTCTCTTGGGGACCCCCCCAAGCTGACGCCTTCAGAGCCCTTATCAGTGCCCTCACTGCTCCACCTGTGTTGGCGCACTTTGATCCATCAGCCCCTACGGAACTTCGGACCGATGCGAGCGGCCATGGCATTGGTGCCCTACTTGCTCAGCGGCAACGCAACAAGCTTCGCGTTATTGCGTACGCCGGCCGTCTCCTTTCTGTGGCAGAGCGCAACTATTTTATCACCGAGCGGGAATGCCTCGCTCTGGTTTGGGCTATTGCAAAATTCCGCCCTTACTTGTTTGGGCACCCTTTCTCTGTTATCACGGATCACCACGCCTTATGCTGGCTTTCTTCGCTCAAAGACCCTACTGGCCGGCTGGGGCTCTGGGCTCTTCGCCTTCAAGAGTACACATTTTGTGTCGTCCACAAGTCCGGCCGCTTGCACCAGGACGCGGATTGCTTGTCCCGTTACCCTGTCGATCCGCCTTCCGCCAACGAATGCGAGGCTGACGCCTGCGTCTTATCCATCTCGGCCTTCCGACACATTGCGCAAGAACAGCGCTTGGATTCGTCGCTACGTGCCCTCATCGACCGGCTCACTACCCACCGCTGTGATGCGTCCCTCGCCCCGTTTGTGATCCATGAGAACGTCCTCTACCGGCGCAATATGCGGCCTGACGGCGCTGACCTCTTGCTCGTAGTCCCTCAACACCTGCGCAGCAGCGTCCTTGAACAGCTTCATGACGTTCCCACGGCCGGTCATCCTGGAGTCTCCCGCACCTACGACAGCGTGCGCCGCCGCTTCTTTTGGCCCGGTCTATACCGTTCTGTCCGCCGTTATGTGGCCGCTTGCGAACTGTGCCAACGGCGGAAGACGCCCTCGGTTCTCCCTCCCGGGCACCTTCAGCCGATTCCCATCCCCGTAGACCCGTTTTCCCGTGTTGGCCTCGACCTGCTCGGCCCTTTTCCGGTGTCTGCTATGGGAAACAAATGGATCGCGGTCGCGACGGACTACTCCACACGCTACGCTATTACTCGAGCGATCCCAACCAGCTGCGCAACTGATGTCGCTGACTTTCTCCTGCACGACGTCATACTCCACCACGGTGCTCCCCGTCACCTGCTCACCGATCGCGGTCGCTGCTTTCTTTCCAAAGTGGTCGCCGAACTCCTCCGCTCCTGCTCCGTCCGTCATCAATTCGCCACGGCCTACCATCCGCAGACGAACGGCCTCACTGAACGTCTGAACCGTACCCTCACCTACATGATTTCCATGTACATCTCCGACCATCACCGCGACTGGGACATTAGCCTTCCATTTGTTACATTCGCCTACAATTCTACGCGTCACGATACAGCCGGTTTCTCCCCTTTTTACCTTCTCTTTGGCCGCGATCCTTTGCTGCCCTTCGACAGTGTACTGCCCTCCACCGCCTCCACGAGTCCTTACGCTCGGGACGCCATCGCTCGCGCCGACGCTGCCCGTCTTGTCGCCCGCCAGCGGCTGTCGGCCTCCCAAGTCAATCAGAAACGACGTCATGACGTGAAGTCACCTACTCTCCTGGCTCCCTTGTGTTACTCTGGATCCCTTCCCGGCGTGTGGGCCTTTGTAAAAAACTGCTCCCCCGATATACAGGCCCTTATCGGGTCGTACGTCCGGTGACCGCTGAGACGTACGAGATCACCCCGCTACATCCGCCATCTCCGGCCGCTGCACCCCGCACCGACATCGTCCATGTGTCCCGCCTCAAACCTTACAACTCGCCGTCTAGCTGGCCTGTGTAGTGCGCACCGGGACGGTGCTTTTGCCGCGAGGGGGGGGGGTCATGCCACGGACGCTGGGAGGACGACGAAGTGGTTGGTAACGAAGAAGACGCTGAGGTGCGCGCTTGTGTGCTGAGAGTCTACTCCAAGCCATCGGTTCCTTGCGTAGCAGGTTACCTCTGCTCTTTCTACTGCTGCTTCTAGCCGCCACGTATCAATATAAAGGCTGAATTTTTCCTTAATTGTTCAGGCGGCATTTTGTTTACAGATCATAAGTTTAGATTAGGTAATACCTGCTTTTCTTTTCCCACTGAATCTTCGACCTTATGGCCAGTCAGAAGTGTGCTGGTGTCGTAAGCACCAGCATAGAAACATGCAGATTACCTACACTGTAATACATAATCATTCAAACTTTAAATACACTGTCATAGTCAATCACAAAATAAAGCTTTTATTTGCTAGTGTTAAGTGAAACGATCGGAAGAATTGGGTCTGCCGAACAGATTAAGCAGGAAAGGCAAGGATACATTTATGTTAGAAATCCGTAGTTGGTGTGAGGACGTGGTAGATATATTTGATGACTTCATTGTCATTATGTACGAGATCATTAATGTATGTGTTGAACACCAGAGGGCCCAGTAAGCTTCCTTGGGGAACCCCGTGCATAACAGGTTTATAGCTGACTGATATCAATTTCGACAAACTTCAAGTGATTACTCATGTAACTGGAGTCTAAGTTTAGCATTTTGTTTTCTGATACCATGAGCCAAAAGTTGTAAAGAAAGAAATGATTTATTCTGGTCCAATGCTTATGAAAAGTCTAAAACAATCCTAATGTGACTATTTTATTTTTAATTTTACTTAGAATAAGCGCTTTTGTCGCGGCAGTGCCAGTTTTCAAGAATGAGCGATGGTTACACGGCCGAGTTTCTGTGAAATCCTCACAGGCTACTTCATTTCTTGCGTACTGGACTGGCCGTTCCTGCATGGCCACTGCCTCTTTTATCACGACCAAAGCACCGTTCCAATGCGCTGCGAGCGCACGTCTCGAAATTGCCTTGCATCAGTTGCTGCGGCCGTTTAACGTGGCTGATCAAAACACCGTCCAGAATGTCTCGGCAATTATGAAGTGTTTAAGCTGTGGCATGCAATAAAAAAATGCTTTGCGGAATTAGGCCAAATGCGAGTTGGGTGCGGTAGAAGTTCGGTTCTCACTGCGGTTCCGGTGCTCCGATCTAGTGTTCACGGATGATAGTTATCCGGATAACGATAGTGATTTCATGTCGATGCATGCAGAATTAATCACTATCTCTATTCATGGAACCCCGTGTGTCTTTATACTCCTGGAGCAGTGGGGCAGCGGTCAAGCGATCCGCAACTGCCCTTTAGTGGCAGGTGATGCCATCAGTGGGACTTGGGTTGACACCCAGGTTGCTCTTTTTCTCTCACACACACACACACGTGTAGAAAAGTAAGTGTTCCTTCACCGCATCTATCTTCTTTGAAATTTATGCAGGGCTGCCCACCGCCAGGAATATATATATATATATATATATATATATATATATATATATATATATATATTATATAACACTTCTACTTTTATTTTCTTGACGTTTCGGCCGGGGACCGGCCTTCGTTTCTTCAGACTATATATATACATATATATATATACATACATACACCTGGCCAGATCAACCGCCTGTCACAAGTCTGTCTTCAGACAAGCACACGACGGCTAAATGCGGGGAATGGCCATTATAAGTGCTAGCGCATTAAAAGATTGAGAAGCAATAAACGCCCGTCGGAACCTCGTGGCAGTAATCTATGAATATATGACAGAACGACTGGGGGGATACTGCGGATTGCAATTTTTATCAACCATTTCCTGCGTGAATGAAATTTCATGATTGTTCGACCTTATTTAATTCTGCACCCCTCAAATCTATTTACTCTCGTAACGGAAGCCTTACTACCGAATGCGTAGCCGAGCATGCACTTAAATCACTTCTTAGGTACCTCTGAGATAGATGTGTGAAAGTTACTGTTGAAGAGAGGTACGAGAAAAATGTTACTCGCACTTAAGCTAGTCGCCTATATCAATCATCGCACTGGTGTGACAGAGCGAGCATCGCAGTGGCTGTCGGCGCGACCACTTTCGCCGTGTTGCCTGCAATAAAGCAGCTGCGGCCCAGGCGACAGGAAGCTTCCGCCTGAACTTTTTGATCACGTTTCACGCGACGTTCGCGGTAATACAGGACGTAGTACCACGTCGACCGCTATGGACGAGGGTGGCGCTGGTGAACCCTCTCAAGGTTGGGTTACACTACAAATAAACACCACCGAGAGCAGAAAATTGGACAGCTTGGTTGGTAGAGCCCTTGACGCGAATTTTGAGTGTCTTCAGTTCGGATCCCACCGGTGGCTCGTGGTTGGTTTTTCTTCTGCTTTCTGATCAATTCTTTAAATAATCACCGAATTAATCTGTCACCGATTAACGCCGTAAATGAAAAAAATCATCTATGCTCCTTGGTTTTGGTGACTATTGGTTTCCTTCATATATGAATAACAAGCAGTCGGCTAGAACAACACGCATCGCATAAGCGGACAAGGTATCCCGACTTCAGGCGCCATGCCGACATATGTGGCTGGTCTTCCGGCAGCAGTGGGTCGCGTGGTTTATTTCTACTGTGGATTGTACATGTCACTGATAACTATAAGTCGCTCTGAAGTAATTCGTGTAGAACATCGTTATCGGTAGCATTTTATAGGTAGAGGAGAATTGCAGCTCACGTCGGAATTCACTTAGCGACAGAAAGCATTAATCTTGGGGGCAATTAGGCTCCACCTTTAAGGGTGTTACGCGACAGCGTTCATGGGTCACGTCAGCGATTCCTCTTACCCACGCAGACACGGACACTGTTTTCTCTTTCACATCACATTCCTTATGTGAAATACTCCACGACATACACATAAGGCCCCGCATTAACGAAGGTGTACGCATGTGCCTGTGTGGCCTCGTCGTTGCGTGTCTGACCGTCAACCCAAGTGTCAAGGGTTCAATTCCAGACCTAGTACTGCAGTTTTCTCTTCAGCTCAATTCGGGTACTTTGTTTCATGAGGTCTAACGTCCCAAAGCAACACAGCCTATGACGGACGCCGTAGGGGGGAGGGCTGAGGATAACTTCCATCACCTGGGGTTCCTTAGCGTGCACTAACATCGCACAGTTCGCGGGCGCCTAGCATTTCGCCTCTATTGAAATGCGCCTGGCCTGGTCGGGATTGAAACCGCGCCTTTAAAATTTGCAGCCGAGGACCATAGCCAATTGTTTATTTCATATCCTTCCATATTTTGTTGATATTCGAGACATGTTGTGGCCACCTCATTAGCAGTTTTCGAATTTCTTAATCACGTTACAAATCCACCGCTCCTTAACGACCAGTCAGAAGTTTTCGCTCAGGCCGACGACGAAGACGAAGCCGGAATTTCTGCTCAATTGGAGCCTTACGCTCTCAAGTAAAAAGTTGCTTAAATTTCTTCTCCAAGTTCACACGGTACAGTCAGTCTATTCAGACAACTCTTTCTCCTAAAGCATACAAAGCAGCACAGTTGATAAGCCGAATACTGAAGATGTATTGGCAAATGCTGGCCCTATAAAGGACCAATGTGAAACCATCCCTTTTCAATATTGGGCCAATTGCTTCTGCTGCTTGGGACCGTTACTGGTGAGCACAGAAATTTAAAGACGTACCCAGATGTGTCATGAAATTGCCTTGATGGACACACTGCCTTTTTTTACTGTCTGGCAATCTCATTCGCGCGTTGATATGCTCTAGCAACGGAAATTGGAGCTTAGTTACGCAAGCTTTCTGTTCTACTGACTTTCTTCTGCGAATCTTCAATTAAATGTGCAGACGAGTAGCAAATGTTCACAGGAGTGTCTTCATCAACACCCAATCGCTGGGATCCTGAGGTTAGCTGTTACCAGTAACCTAGAAGGATGTAATCATACCCGACAGACCGTGAATACTGAAAGGTATAAATGAAAGCTACTGCCAAAATCCTGCGTTCTTTAACTGAGATAAATCGGCGGCTTTCAAGCGTCTGCAGGAAGTGGTCAATCATTGGGTGGTTGGCGACTGAACCTCACCATCCGCTGCGGCAGGCAGCCAGTGTTGCGGCCCGGTCGCCACCAACACAATGGCTCGCTCACCTCATACACACGCTTGAAAGCGGCGAGTATATCTGAGTGACCATTGACAGAGGTCCAAATGAACGTGAAAAGAACCATAGAAAATGGGCAGCTTATAGTATACGAGCCCATGTCTCAAAGAAAGCAGATTAGTTGCGTTTCAACACACCATTGCGATTGATTGTTAAACAGACTGCTGTAAACATTAATAAAAGCGGCTTTCGAGTTCCACGTGGTGGCTTCTTGCACGATGACACAGGCCCATCTTTACGCTTTTAATACTCGTTCACTGCGCTCTATGTTCTTTTTTTCCTTTCCTCGTCTCCTGCGTTGAAGAACACGGTTGGAAATAGAGGCACTCAGCAGCGCAGAGTTCTGTTCGGTATGTTGCACTGCGTTGCACATCAAGCCAGAACGGGTTCTTAATCCCAGAAATTGCACTTTTTAGCCGGATTCATAGGACTCCCCGCTCTGCAATGGAATGCAGTTGAAAACTCCACGGAGTTCATCAGAGGCACGTTCACCCTGCGTGTAGAAATGAAGTAAAAGGTCAACGTTGCGTCTTCAGTACATAGCAGATGGTATGTTCAAGATGTAGTACGGCCTAAGCAAACCAGCTCAATAGCATGCTTACCAGCTACGTGGGCGCCTACGAACTACTACCCCACTACTAGCATACGGAAAAGTATCCGACATCATTCGCATAAAATGAAACTGCAGACAACATTTCTAGCTGAGAATCGAACGTGGGCGTCCGGCATGCGACGCGAGAACGCTTCCAATCCTCCACGACGGTTCAACCGCTCAAAGTTGAATATAGGCGAGTCTATGAATGCAGAGATGTCTCTGAAATGTTTCTGCGAGATATGTACTTAGGCGTGCATGAGTAATTTTGAGTGTCTACGTTTACGGTAAACTTCCTTTTTGCTTGGAGTGCAGTCGTAACGGCACCCATTCAACAACCCCCACCCCCTCCACTCCTCGCAATGTACGGCGCTTGTCCAGCAGATGGCACGCTCGTAGGCGAGATGGCAGACGCGCATGAGGAGGAAGGACGCCCAGTAAGTGAAATGCTTTCGCATTACTGCACCTGAGCACATTTAAGTTCACCCCTAGCATATTTATTTGTTTTACCTAATTATTTGATCAATTACACAATCTGTATTTTAAATTACCATCTTCATGCATTGGCTTTTTCGTTGTGAGAATTTTGATGTCGATGAGCCCTGCTATTTCCAATTTTTATTTGTTAATTCCTCCGCTCGTACTCCCAATGGCGCAAGCAGACCATAGCCTATCTGCCAGTAGCCTTGTGTTTACTCACTTTATTTGCGTACCTCAATGGCCTCCCAAGGGAGCCATTAAATGAGGGATGTAAACGCCTCGGTTGAACGCTGACCAGAGATATACGTTGACCACAGTGTTTGGGACATAGCTGTATGCACTTTCTTTTACGTTAGCCTACAGTTCTTCCCGCCGCGAAGCAACCTTCTTTTTGTAGTATTACTCTTTCTTGTGTACTCTAAGTTGCCTTTCGACCAGGACATGTCGATACCGCCTGCTGCTTCCTAAACCGCCCAGTATGGGCGTGGTGTCATTGCACGAGCCAAACTGGCATGCCAACTTGCCTGCGCCCGCATCTCCGCGTCGAGAACCTAAAACTTCTGGCGTTTGGTTGGCCACACCCCATCAGGGCCGCTCGTCCTCATGGACGTCTATCTCGCTTTGTAGTACTAAGTTTAAAACTCATGCGTAAACTGGCTCATTCCGCGTTCTTCACAATATGAGCGATAATCGTACAAGATTTACCGCTGAATTATTCGCCATTGTCCACTCGCCGCTCGTTGTTCACGTTGTCCGTCTCAAGACATAACACAAAGCTGATCAGCTTCTAGCTTAGCACCAGGAAGATGATTTCGCCACCTGAGACTGGTGTCACGAAGGTAAGTGCAAAGAAAGAGAAAGAGCGGTTCTCATTCTGGTCGCCGCTTGCTGGTAGCTCTTCGGCTGAGCCCCTGCTTTTTGTCAGTAAGCATTCACCTCTTTTTACTTTTTCCAAACACGTTTTTATCTGGTGTTTCACTGAAATATGTCCTAGCATGTTCAGAGAGCGACATCTACTTCGAAGCAAGAAATCATGGTGTAGTAACGGTGGTGACGCGCCAGGCCATCGCAGGGGGTGCTGTTCACCCCTGTCGCGCAACTGATCAAGATAGCTAAGGTCGAAAAAACTTGTCAAGTCTACTTCTTTATTTCTCACCGCCTTTCTTCTTCTCAAATACCTCACCTACCGAACTACGCGGAAGGTCATGATGCTTTAATGACTGCGTCAGCGAAACCACTTTCCTCGCTTACGCTTGTTCATATATAAGGGTAGCTATTTACTTTACACTCATCGACACACACACTAAGCTGCTTCTTGTTTCTACAGTCCTATATGTTTCGCAGCGAGAGCTGTTACAGCTTTGGTTTTGCTTTTGAAATAACATTCCGCGTTACAATCTACAGCGTGTACCGGTGTAGACTGACCGAATGGTGGCGTGGAGGTAAGGAAAGCCTTGGCAGTACAGCTGTCATTCGCCAGGGGAGTCAACATCGCCAGCGGCGAAGGAGAGGTGCGCCAACGCAGCCCATTGGCTGCTTCAAATGGAGAGGAGGAAGGAAGGGAGAGCGGACGAGCCAATTCATGATGCGGACTTGTGGGGCACACCTGGGAGCTTTTACGTTGCTCGGGAAAGGGGTGGCGCTGCCCCACCGGCGGTCGGCTCGCAGCCTCTTTTCTGAGATATACAGCAGACGATGTGTACTAGAAGAGGCACAGGGCCTCGAGTGGCACAAACTCTAGTCGATTCGAGCCTTAGCTATCACCTTCTCTACCCCAGCCTCACCAAAAAAGGGCACCACAACATTGAAGAGGAAACTGTCAAATCACTGCAGCCAATAAAAGGAAATGCTACTGTCAAATCACTGCAACCAATAAAAGGAAGTGCTACTGTGAAATCACTGCAACCAATAAAAGGTAGTGCTACTGTCAAATTACTGCAACCATTAAAAAGAAGTGGTCTTAGACATAACATATAATCTGAAGAACACATAACCAGTACGCTGTTACAGCAACAGAGTGCTTGCCGCGGATAGGGAACCGCAGAGACAAGCTTAGCGGATATTGAGGTGAAGAAATAAAGTTACGAGAAATACAGCGATAAGGGGAATGTGGCTCGCGGAGCCTAGGCCTATGCAGATCAACGTCACGGACTTAAGCCCTACTGTGTGCACTTAAAATAACCTATGATGATGTTAATTTTGGAGAAGCGCTGATCATGATGCAAGAGCCTGAACTTCTTATCACCGGACAACGATAATATTTTGGCATTTTTCGTAGCATTTTCCTGATCCCAATAATGCTTAAATTATCTTAGAATTTTGCGCTCTAATAACCTTTCGTGTTTTGTTTCATTCAATTTCGCGAGGAATGTTGGCATTTATTCTTCCTGCAGGTCTATTGTCTTTTACCCCCCTTATTTAGTGCTCTCTGGACTGTAATGTATCTTCAATAATAAATGCCCACATGGCTGTGTTCTCATAGCAATCCAAGGCAAGTATAAAAGTCCTGCACTTATTTAACCAACGGTCTCCCTCAGGCGCAAAATGCTGAACTGTGTTTTTTTTCTTCAGAAATCTAGCAACATTTTTTTTATTGATGAGTTTTTGTCTTCGCTTCACCACAACGGACAAAATCATGCACGGGTAGACATAGGGGCGCCACTAAGCGACTCCTTTTATTGCGAATTGTTACAGCGTTGTTACCGACTTTGATGGTGTCTCTTCTGCACGACCGTGTTCGATCGTTTTTTTTTGTACTTTGCTGCAATGAAGAATGTGGAGCCAACATTCCCAGCATTTTGTCGCGTTTTATCGTTGCTTCCCATATCTGATATACTGATTTGTCGTCAGGACTTAACAACCTTGACCCCAAGTGAACCCTGATGATGTAAGTTGCCGCAGACACTGGCCGTAAAAGCCATGTGAAATAGCAAACCTTTAAAAACAGGAGCTGACAAGTGGTTTACCGAAGGAGGCATGGATCGCATTTACAAAAATAATGAGGGCCCTTAAATCTGCTTAAGGGGAGGATTGCGAAAGCATATGTTTTGAGGGAAGCAAATGTTTTGAGCTTCGCGCCCTGCGGGACTTTCTCTTTGAGGCGCGAAGTGGCGACGGGCGCGTGGGGAGCGGTTGTGGTGCTTTTGGCTGTGCTTTAAATGGCGGCGCGGTGGCCACCATGAGAGAGCTTCTTATGGCACCTTTTTTCCGTGGAAAATAGCCACGTTTGATAGTCTTCGGCAGCTTCAATACTCCCTTAGTTTACGAAAGACTCTCCCGGACTTTGGCTTCCGGCCTCCAGGAAGTTAATGTCCAATCGAAAAGGAAGTAGCAACGTTTTTCTAAACTTTTTATTTATTGCACACAGGAAGGCAGTAACCACCTTATCGCAGTAGCTTGTTTAACTCACTAGGCAGTCTATCGTCAGTAACTGATGAGGCTGCCTCCTCTGGTAAAGCACAGATTTCGCATTTTCACTTGTACATATTCTCCGTCGTATTGCAAAGAAGTAGCAGTCTCACAGTGCGAAAAGGCAGGCGTCTGTCTGTGTGTATCCACAGAGTCTGAAGCCGCCACCTTCCAAGAGCATAACGTACCAGCCACATCCTCACCGCATCTCCCTACCTATAGGGGGCTGCCCTCCGACCCACCGCCCCCCTCGAACGATTACGTTTACGTTCACCCATTAGAAAAATTATATCGTGCAAAAATCTCGGCTTAGAGGAAAACTTTGATGAGAGTAAAAGCATAAAAGTGAGAAAGTAATCATCGATGGTAAATCCAACTGCCTTCTCAAATTCGTGGTGTGAACTGATTAGTCATCCCGTAAGTTTTTTTTAATGTTTTTGATAGTGTTTTTTTGCTGCACAGTTTTGTGTCTTTTCTTCGTAATTTATTCTTATTTTTTCATCAGTTTGCTTACGGTTGCTTGGATAGTTTTTGTTACTTCGTTTTATTTTTTGTATATATAAAGCTTTCTGCTTTTCATTTAGGGTTTTACCGTGCTTACCAGAAGTGCGTTATTTCGTTTCTGCACTCCTGTATTTCCTAACGTGGTTTACATTTCTTCTCATTGTGTAGCCATTTTCACTTATTTTAACTCCTTTATTTGCTGCATTTTAACTCCACTGCCCTCGACAACACGATGCATCTTGAAGGTAAAAAAATAAATTAATAAATGAATAAATACAAATGCATTCCTCGGACCTCATTCACGGTGAAGTACGCAGATATTATAAGCTTACCTCTCTTCAGGGGTCATCATCATCTTGGTGGTATCTACGTCGGCCCGATGACATAGGCTCTGCAATCAAGAACGTGAGTAGCCATGACAATTCAGAAGCGGAAAGATGGCAATACACAGCACACTAATTTCAAAAGAAATTTCTTCTAGGGATTTAGCATTTAGACAGCCTGCGGCTTTAGCGCAATTCAGAGATGTAGCATAATTCCAAAACGGGAACGAAATGAAGGTTTGTGATATATAGGGCACTGAAACACTCAAACGTACACTTACGCCATGTATCTTAGGGCACATGAGTTCCATCTCAAGTCATGCATGACATGAATTAGCGAAGGAAAAATGAAATTAATAACATCCACGGTGTTCCTTTGTAATGGGCAGCAATAATTAACACAATCGGAGGCCAAGGAATGTATTTGGAGTGTGTTGTTCAGGTGCACGAGCATAAATGCCCACTAGCTACAGGAATTAAGCGAAAACACAGAAAGGCATTGTGTTATCTTGTAATAAATGAAATTCTGTAATATAACAGGAGATGATGAAAATTACAAATCTCGCTCGAGGTTATTCGTTACAACTTCTCCAACAGCTGAAATGATCCAGCTTTCTGATGCTCCGAGGGAATCCTGTGGATTGCGGGTTTGCGCAATTTGTTTCCGTTGAGTGTCCTCTGGCTGGCGATAACTGTGACTGCTGTCCACAAAATTACACAGCAAAGTATCAAAGGGCTATTTGCACAGACAGGGAATCAGTCGTTGAGGGCTGAAAATCAGACTGTTTACTGGATGCACCATCGCCCACAAA
Organism: Amblyomma americanum; assembly: GCA_030143305.2. Classification (NCBI taxonomy): domain Eukaryota; kingdom Metazoa; phylum Arthropoda; class Arachnida; order Ixodida; family Ixodidae; genus Amblyomma; species Amblyomma americanum. The sequence continues at coordinate 52,544 of JARKHS020032802.1, read as the reverse complement.
CACAACACCACTGGTCGACACGGCTAGCACGAAGTCCATTAAGCGATCCCGGACTTGCATCGTTCTTGGCCGTGTTCTGTTAAACAGAACAGCGAGCTTCCACGATCACATGCTTGAAACTCAGAAAACAATCTCGAACTACCATGAAAACTGCCGCACGTCATCATATTTATTATAAATCGCTCTGGGCGAGTGTCGGAAAAGAAAAAAATGTGACCTGGCAGCATACCAGAGGACACAAGCAACTTCAGGGAACACACAAACAAAGCTGCGCGGACATAAAAGCGTCCTAATTGTCCGATTCGTATGAGGCGCAAGTTCCTAATGTGCAGCATTTTGCTAGGCGCCCCATATTGCGTTACTGAAGTGTTCTTTTGTCAGACTCAGTTTACCTTGTTTTATTTCGAGCGTTTTTTCAGTCTTTGGCCTGACTGCTTTATATGATTGGTGTGTAATATGAGTTCTTGCAGCATTTTTAGAAACCTGCTACTGCAAATACCACTGACCATTATTGTATCCCGTGCAAGTTTCAGTTTCGTTTTCCTTATGGCCTGTGCTATAATTATCAGCACTTCAGTTTTCTCTGCAGCCCACACTCTCTTCCACGTTGAGGTGCCGTCGGCGGCTATTCGTTCCCTCCGTCCGGATACCGGTCACAACAGAATGACGATGTGGATTTCAGCATAGCTCATGTTCCTAGAACCGCGGTTTCGGAATCATGTCTGTCGGAGCGTATCCACTGCCCCTGCCGTTTCTGGCTACACCAGGTCAACCTGCAGCTCCTTGGCAGCAAAGAAAACTGGTCTCCCTGAACTTTCTCGAAGTGTTTAGAGTTGACAAGCTACAGCTCAAGCGTCGCAAAACAATATTTCTCAACTCCCTCGATGTCGAAGGCTAACGTGTGTACCACAGCCTTGATGCATCTCGAAGCAGCCGCGATCCTTTGGCAAGCGTTACGTCAAGTGCTGATGAAGATCCCTTCAATGGTGCTGTCACCCCACTGGACGCTCCCATCGCAACAGCGACAAATGACCTGGTGAAACGTCACTGGTTCCGTCAGTCTTACGTAAACGATCTTCTAGCACTTTCCACTCCATGAAATTTCGCAGTTGCAACTGAGAATATGATCCGTGTCCAGCTACTTGAGGAAACCATTGCACAAAAGACGCGCGAGCGCCTATTCTACTATATATCCTCTCCCACTCTTTCAACGTGCAGTAGACATTGGAAAGCACATCGAGCAAGCACAGAGAAGAATTCACCGTCAGCTCTTCAATGAGCCACCTCCAAAAAACGATAACAGCGATATTCCATCTCTCGCTCGGGACATGCTACTACTGTGGTCCAACTAGACACCTCGGGAATTTCTCTGCATTCCTAGAAAAATCCAGACGCTGGCGCAACTGTGGAAAGATTGGATGTTTTTCAAGCGTCTGCAGGTCGAAGAAAATTAGAACTGCGAAATGAACAGTGCCGAGCCAAGGGATCAGAAGGTCAGCATCATCACAATTTTAAATGTCCGCAATCAGGTCTGCTCACCGAAAAAAAATCGTACTGCAGTTACGATAGCTCATATACCCTTTTCTCTCATTGTTAACACAGGCGCCACAGTCTCCCTGCTGAGCGAAGAACATAACCAGATTTTTCGCGGATGTCAATGTTCTGCGCAAGTCTTCTGTCATACCCCCCCCCCCCCCCCAACATCTGCTCCGGAGGACAGATAAACAGCAGATGGCTCGCTGAGGTTGTGGGTGGACCTCCGCGACATCAACAAAGCTGTCATCGCCGACGTGTTCCCTGTGCTACATCAACTGGCTGGTTGGAAGTATTTTTCAAATCAGGACTTGGCATCTGCATATCACCAAGATGAATTTACACAGGAGAGTCGCGACATAACAACCTTTATTACGCATGCAAGAGTGCCCGATTCAAAAGGCTATGTTTTGGCCGGGCCTCTGCTCCTGTGGCGTTCCTAAGAATGATGTAGCTGTTTTTGAGACTAAAAAGGTGTACTATGTTATACTGACGATATAACTATGTGGTTAAAGACACGTCAGGAGAGCAATGAGATATTGAAGCAGGTAATAAGTTTTGTCGGCGCTGCACGATTGAAGCTAAATGATAAGTTTATCCTATTTGTTCATGAACTGCCCTTTCTTGGACATGTCGGTATCGGGAAGGTGTCACTCCATTGCCATCCAAGGTAGACGCTGTTGTCAAAGCGCCTGTCTATAATGATCTTGCAACGCTGCGTTCGTCCCTGAGACTTCAAGTTTGCTTCCCCCGTTTCATACCCCGATTCGCCGATACGGTAGAAGCATTGAAAAGTTTCTACGATCAAACAAAAAGTTCGCTTGGAGTGAGGAAGCTAAACGCAATTTTGAACTCATCAAAGGCGCCTTATCAGCCAGTTCCGTCATTCAAATGTTCATCCGAAATTTAGATATCATCGTCACTTCAGATGCTTCGGACAAGGGTTTCGGTCCAATTTCAACAGCGTAATGGAAAAGAAATGCGCACAGTTGCATGAGCCTTGCCCACGGTTGACCGCAGCAAAACGGAGACCCAGAAATCTCAGCATGTCTTTTCGCATTCGAGAACTGGCATGTCTACGGAGAAAAGTTTGTGTCGCGAAAAGACCAGACAGCATTGGTAACCATTATTTTAACGGATGGCACCAGACATCGGCCACGTCAATGGTCCGTATGGTCTGATCGGCTGCTGTACTATAATCTTTCCATCCAGTATCCGAAAGGGTCTCGAAACGTCTTTACAGACGCACATTCGCGCCTGCCCATTGAATGCGCTTCGAACCAAACCTCAGATGAAACAATCTCAGTCGTATCATCATGCGCGTGAAAACAGCGAGCTACAGCCTACCACTTCTACAGACGAGGTATCGCAAAAGGTAGTGGAATACGTTGCAATAGGGTGGCCCCCAAAAAAGCACTTGAAGCTTGAAGTCCTCACCTACTTCAACGTGCGAGAATGAATGAATGAATGAATGAATGAATGAATGAATGAATGAATGAATGAATGAAAAACTTTATTGAATTCTTTTGGTCAGTTCCGGAGAGTCTCCTTGCAGCTGCGTCTTGGCGCTTGCCGCAGCCGCCGCCGCCGTCGGGGGCTCCTTAGCAAGGGTGGTCCCTCATTCCAGGGCTCCACTGGTCCTGGCCACCGCCCACGCGTGCTGCACCAATGCCCTTTGGGCGGTGAGCTCGCTGCTAGTGAGCAGGCCCTCCCATTGCTCCGCACTCGGGTTAGTCTGTGGAAGGTGTAATTGTGTTTACACTCCCATGTGACGTGGCAAAGTGTCGGGACGTCCCCGCACCAGGGGCAGCTGTCGCTGTACTGGGTGGGGAACATTTTGCTTAGGACGTGTAAGTTAAAGAAGGTGCCAGTCTGCAGCCTCCTCCAGCTGACCGCTTCTTGCTGTGTGAGGAGTTTCTGGGGTGGGGGATACTTGAACCTGCAGCCTCTGTAGTGATTTAGGATGTCTGTGTACGTCGGGTCCAAAATCGAGGGGTTCTCGAGGTCCTCCGTCAGCAAGGCTCGGTGCGTGATCTCGCGAACCTGGCTGTCAGCCCTCGAGTTGCCCTCGACTCCGGTGTGTGCCGGTACCCAGAAGACCTTTTGCTTCGCTTTGAATCCCGAGGCTCTCGCGCCGAGGAGGATGCGTAGGGCCTCCCTGCAGATCCTTCCTTGCTGATATCGTCTGCAGGCCGTTTTGGAGTCCGTTATTATAATCTGTGGCTTGTTTCTGCGGTAGCCTTCGACCGCTGCAAGCGCCACAGCGATCTCCTCCCCTTCTGCCACCGTACGTCCTCTCGCGGATGCGCAGCTGATCGTGTCGCCCGTGTGGTCTACGACCGCCACCGCCACTCTCGTGATGTTGTTGCGTCTATCCCTCGGATATAGTCCTGCGTCCGTGTGCACCGTGTTTTCCTGCGTGGCTAGGTGTCTCTCCACGTATTCTGCTCTTGCTTGTCTTCTGGCCGCATGTAGGTTGGCGTCCATGTTGCGCGGCAGTGGGCAGATTCTGAGGGTTTGCCGGATTTCGTCCGGAATGTTCTCGTACGGATCTGCTGTGGTTTCCACTCTGTGGCCAAGTCTTCTCAGGAAATCATTGTCAGTAAAGCAGCTGAATGGGCTAGTTGGTTTTGCATCTTGGTGAAAAACAGCGCACAAGCAGACACAGACAGAAAGAAGGGGACAAGCGCTGAACTAGCAACTGAGGTTTTATTGAGAAGCATGGCGAAATATATACAGCACAGCATACAGCATTCAAAAAACATATAAACAGCACATAAAAGGCGGATAAGAAGCCAGCATCCAAAATCATCGATTAACGTCGCATATCCAAGAATTCCATCTCTTTTGTTGAAAGAAGGATAGACGGGGTGCTGACACATGAGTCCTCCGCTTTTGCTAATGCCCTAGCCTCGATAATTTCCCTTGTTATTGTGCACTTGTTTCGTGCCAGGATTTTGCAGCCGTGAAGGTCGGGTATGCAGGCAGGTTTATGATTGCAACGGTGACAGTGCTTAGCCAGAAAACCTGATGAAGCAATGGATCTTACATTATTGTTGTGCTCCAGTAATCTTTCGTTAAGACACCGACCGGTCTGGCCGATGTATCTGCTTCCACACGGTAACTTAATTTCATAAACAACACCCTGATCACATGCAACAAAAGGATTCTGGTGGTTGATTTTGCATCCAGGACGAGGCTTTTTCATTGGATTTGTCGCTTTACACAGTTTTATTAGTTTTTCTGGGGCAGAAAACACAACCTTAACATCGGCCTTCTTGGCTATTTCCTTAAGGTTGTGCGAGATCTTATGCATATAAGGGATGACCACAACTTTTTGTTTATCATCTCTTTGTCCCTTTTGTTGATTGCATCCCGTCTGCACTTCCGCTTTTTTCTCTTTTAGAACACCTTCCGCCACTGACACTAGCAATTCACTGGGGTAGCCAGCCGCACCTAGACGGGCAGTTTGTTTCAGTAGGCTTTCCTCAACTGTGTGAAAACACGACTTGTTTAATGCATTACGAAAGCAAAGCTTAGCTATACCCCTTTTCACCAATTTCGAGTGTGCCGAATCGTACGGAAGTATCGGCTTTTTTCCCCTAGGATCATAAATCCAACAGGCATGGTTGTTCGTAAACCGGAGGCTTAAGTCCATGAAACGGATGCTTTCATCCAGAGGCAGTTCATTGGTCAAAGTTAGGGGGTTTAAACACTCCTAGAATATTCTTAGAATGCTCCCGAATGTTTCGTCAAGAGGTCGGTCTGTCCTTTCTATTATAATCAGAAAGTCGTCAACATATCGTGCCACGTTTAAAACTTGGCAGCCGTCCAGACGTGTTAACAACACATTGTCACACTCAGCGAGAAATAAATCGCTCAACAAGGGCGCTATGCATGAGCCTATACACACACCTTGCTTTTGTAGATACGTGTTTTTTCCCCAGTCTACATATGTAGATGTCAGATAAAGATGCAATAGTTCCAAAAAGCCCCCTACATCTATACCCGACTCATTCTGGAATGCAACAGCTCCTGCCTTATCAATGCACGTTTCTACACACGACATTAATCTATCATGCGGGAGTGAATAAAACAAATCCTTGATGTCAATAGAAAAGGCCGTCACTGATTTTCCTTCTACAGAATTGAGATAGTTAGCAACTTCATTGGAATTTCTGATTAGGAACGGGTCATCAAAGGTAAGCTTTTTCAGCTGGTCCTGCAAGAAAATTCCAATGCTCTTTTGCCACGTCCCACGCTCCGACACTATGACCCTGAACGGGCACTCTGGCTTGTGCGTTTTGGCGGCAAACAACATTTGTATTGACAAATTCTCACTCTTGTCTATGTGGGTTACAAGTCCTGTTAGATTGAGCTTGTTGCACAGTTTCTTTGCCTTTGATTTCGCTCTTTTTAGTGAAACATTTTTGCTGTCAAACGCAGCATTCACATCCTGTGATGCTTTACGGGAGAAGGTCCCCACAGAAAACACTGCAAACCCACCTTCTTTAACGGCAGGCAGAACACACAGTGCCTCTTTTTGAAGGAAGGATAGCGTCTTTCGAAATGGCACCCTGGAGTTTGATTGCTTGTGTTGGTCGAGCACATCTACGCCACTCCAAATACACCCATCGATGTTGCGGTCCGTTGCCCGTCGAGAAATCCGTCTCACTAAGGCCAACTGTTCGGAGGCGGTCAGTTTTGGTTCTATGGCGAATTTCGGCCCTCTTTCCAGCACTCGACGAACTCCTTCCGGAAGGCGGACGCCGTCCTCTGTGTGGACCTGGTTTCGTGTTGTGGTGTTCCTTGGAGCCAATGAGTCCCGAAGCCCGCGAAGGACTGGTTGCCACAAGAATTCAGTAGTACAGTCCAGGCATTTCTTCCACTGTGACCACAATATCTTCCTCGTAGACGGCGACCCATGAGTGCTTAATTTTGCGTATAGGCAATCCTTGTACATACGTGCTTGTCGTTGCCATTCAGAACGAAGAAGCTTGCAGATTCTGGCAGCGTGCCCTCTGGAGGGATTTAGGCACCCGAAAAGTGCTCGTATGTCTGGTGGCAAAACCTTTTTTCTGATGCAGAAAGACAGAATTCTTGCTCTGCATGCTGCGTCGGCGGTGAGTGAAATAAGGAAGCTTGGGTCCAACTTGCTACACATAAAAGAGCCCGATGTACAAGAAATCATTGTCAGTAAAGCAGCTGAATGGGCTAGTTGGTTTTGCATCTTGGTGAAAAAACAGCGCACAAGCAGACACAGACAGAAAGAAGGGGACAAGCGCTGAACTAGCAACTGAGGTTTTATTGAGAAGCATGGCGAAATATATACAGCACAGCATACAGCATTCAAAAAACATATAAACAGCACATAAAAGGCGGATAAGAAGCCAGCATCCAAAATCATCGCTTAACGTTGCATATCCAAGAATTCCATCTCTTTTGTTGAAAGAAGGATAGACGGGGTGCTGACACATGAGTCCTCCGCTTTTGCTATCGCCCTAGCCTCGATAATTTCCCTTGTTATTGTGCACTTGTTTCGTGCCAGGATTTTGCAGCCGTGAAGGTCGGGTATGCAGGCAGGTTTATGATTGCAACGGTGACAGTGCTTAGCCAGAAAACCTGATGAAGCAATGGATCTTACATTGTTGTTATGCTCCAGTAATCTTTCGTTAAGACACCGACCGGTCTGGCCGATGTATCTGCTTCCACACGGTAACTTAATTTCATAAACAACACCCTGATCACATGCAACAAAAGGATTCTGGTGGTTGATTTTGCATCCAGGACGAGGCTTTTTCATTGGATTTGTCGCTTTACACAGTTTTATTAGTTTTTCTGGGGCAGAAAACACAACCTTAACATCGGCCTTCTTGGCTATTTTCTTAAGGTTGTGCGAGATCTTATGCATATAAGGGATGACCACAACTTTTTGTTTATCATCTCTTTGTCCCTTTTGTTGATTGCATCCCGTCTGCCCTTCCGCTTTTTTCTCTTTTAGAACACCTTCCGCCACTGACACTAGCAATTCACTGGGGTAGCCAGCCGCACCTAGACGGGCAGTTTGTTTCAGTAGGCTTTCCTCAACTGTGTGAAAACACGACTTGTTTAATGCATTACGAAAGCAAAGCTTAGCTATACCCCTTTTCACCAATTTCGAGTGTGCCGAATCGTACGGAAGTATCGGCTTTTTTCCCCTAGGATCATAAATCCAACAGGCATGGTTGTTCGTAAACCGGAGGCTTAAGTCCAAGAAACGGATGCTTTCATCCAGAGGCAGTTCATTGGTCAAAGTTAGGGGGTTTAAACACTCCTCGAATATTCTTAGAATGCTCCCGAATGTTTCGTCAAGAGGTCGGTCTGTCCTTTCTATTATAATCAGAAAGTCGTCAACATATCGTGCCACGTTTAAAACTTGGCAGCCGTCCAGACGTGTTAACAACACATTGTCACACTCAGCCAGAAATAAATCGCTCAACAAAGGCGCTATGCATGAGTCTATACACACCTTTACACGCCTATACCTATACACGCCTATACGACCTTCACGGCTGCAAAATCCTGGCACGAAACAAGTCCACAATAACAAGGGAAATTATCGAGGCTAGGGCGATAGCAAAAGCGGAGGACTCATGTGTCAGCACCCCGTCTATCCTTCTTTCAACAAAAGAGATGGAATTCTTGGATATGCGACGTTAAGCGATGATTTTGGATGCTGGCTTCTTATCCGTCTTTATGTGCTGTTTATATGTTTTTTGAATGCTGTATGCTGTGCTGTATATATTTCGCCATGCTTCTCAATAAAACCTCAGTTGCTAGTTCAGCGCTCGTCCCCTTCTTTCTGTCTGTGTCTGCTTGTGCGCTGTTTTTCACCAAGATGCAAAACCAACTAGCCCATTCAGCTGCTTTACTGACAATGATTTCTTGTACATCGGGCTCTTTTATGTGTAGCAAGTTGGACCCAAGCTTCCTTATTTCACTCACCGCCGACGCATCATGCAGAGCAAGAATTCTGTCTTTCTGCATCAGAAAAAAGGTTTTGCCACCAGACATACGAGCACTTTTCGGGTGCCAAAATCCCTCCAGAGGGCACGCTGCCAGAATCTGCAAGCTTCTTCGTTCTGAATGGCAACGACAAGCACGTATGTACAAGGATTGCCTATACGCAAAATTAAGCACTCATGGGTCGCCGTCTACGAGGAAGATATTGTGGTCACAGTGGAAGAAATGCCTGGACTGTACTACTGAATTCTTGTGGCAACCAGTCCTTCGCGGGCTTCGGGACTCATTGGCCCCAAGGAACACCACAACACGAAACCAGGTCCACACAGAGGACGGCGTCCGCCTTCCGGAAGGAGTTCGTCGAGTGCTGGAAAGAGGGCCGAAATTCGCCATAGAACCAAAACTGACCGCCTCCGAACAGTTGGCCTTAGTGAGACGGATTGCTCGACGGGCAACGGACCGCAACATCGATGGGTGTATTTGGAGTGGCGTAGATGTGCTCGACCAACACAAGCAATCAAACTCCAGGGTGCGATTTCGAAAGACGCTATCCTTCCTTCAAAAAGAGGCACTGTGTGTTCTGCCTGCCGATAAAGAAGGTGGGTTTGCAGTGTTTTCTGTGGGGACCTTCTCCCGTAAAGCATCACAGGCTGTGAATGCTGCGTTTGACAGCAAAAATGTTTCACTAAAAAGAGCGAAATCAAAGGCAAAGAAACTGTGCAACAAGCTCAATCTAACAGGACTTGTAACCCACATAGACAAGAGTGAGAATTTGTCATTACAAATGTTGTTTGCCGCCAAAACGCACAAGCCAGAGTGCCCGTTCAGGGTCATAGTGTCGGAGCGTGGGACGTGGCAAAAGAGCATTGGAATTTTCTTGCAGGACCAGCTGAAAAAGCTTACCTTTGATGACCCGTTCCTAATCAGAAATTCCAATGAAGTTGCTAACTATCTCAATTCTGTAGAAGGAAAATCAGTGACGGCCTTTTCTATTGACATCAAGGATTTGTTTTATTCACTCCCGCATGATAGATTAATGTCGTGTGTAGAAACGTGCATTGATAAGGCAGGAGCTGTTGCATTCCAGAATGAGGCGGGTATAGATGTAGGGGGCTTTTTGGAACTATTGCATCTTTATCTGACATCTACATATGTAGACTGGGGAAAAAACACGTATCTACAAAAGCAAGGTGTGTGTATAGGCTCATGCATAGCGCCCTTGTTGAGCGATTTATTTCTGGCTGAGTGTGACAATGTGTTGTTAACACGTCTGGACGGCTGCCAAGTTTTAAACGTGGCACGATATGTTGACGACTTTCTGATTATAATAGAAAGGACAGACCGACCTCTTGACGAAACATTCGGGAGCATTCTAAGAATATTCGAGGAGTGTTTAAACCCCCTAACTTTGACCAATGAACTGCCTCTGGATGAAAGCATCCGTTTCTTGGACTTAAGCCTCCGGTTTACGAACAACCATGCCTGCTGGATTTATGATCCTAGGGGAAAAAAGCCGATACTTCCGTACGATTCGGCACACTCGAAATTGGTGAAAAGGGGTATAGCTAAGCTTTGCTTTCGTAATGCATTAAACAAGTCGTGTTTTCACACAGTTGAGGAAAGCCTACTGGAACAAACTGCCCGTCTAGGTGCGGCTGGCTACCCCAGTGAATTGCTAGTGTCAGTGGCGGAAGGTGTTCTAAAAGAGAAAAAAGCGGAAGGGCAGACGGGATGCAATCAACAAAAGGGACAAAGAGATGATAAACAAAAAGTTGTGGTCATCCCTTATATGCATAAGATCTCGCACAACCTTAAGAAAATAGCGAAGAAGGCCGATGTTAAGGTTGTGTTTTCTGCCCCAGAAAAACTAATAAAACTGTGTAAAGCGACAAATCCAATGAAAAAGCCTCGTCCTGGATGCAAAATCAACCACCAGAATCCTTTTGTTGCATGTGATCAGGGTGTTGTTTATGAAATTAAGTTACCGTGTGGAAGCAGATACATCGGCCAGACCGGTCGGTGTCTTAACGAAAGATTACTGGAGCACAACAACAATGTAAGATCCATTGCTTCATCAGGTTTTCTGGCTAAGCACTGTCACCGTTGCAATCATAAACCTGCCTGCATACCCGACCTTCACGGCTGCAAAATCCTGGCACGAAACAAGTGCACAATAGCAAGGGAAATTATCGAGGCTAGGGCGATAGCAAAAGCGGAGGACTCATGTGTCAGCACCCCGTCTATCCTTCTTTCAACAAAAGAGATGGAATTCTTGGATATGCGACGTTAAGCGATGATTTTGGATGCTGGCTTCTTATCCGCCTTTTATGTGCTGTTTATATGTTTTTTGAATGCGGTATGCTGTGCTGTATATATTTCGCCATGCTTCTCAATAAAACCTCAGTTGCTAGTTCAGCGCTTGTCCCCTTCTTTCTGTCTGTGTCTGCTTGTGCGCTGTTTTTCACCAAGATCTTAGGAGTTGCCTGCCTGTTTCTGTAAGTTCTAGTCTTTCTAGCTGTGCGTTCAGCTGGGCCGCCGCCAACTCCTCGAAGGTGTTGTGGACTCCCAGCTGTAGTAGCTTGTCGTTCGGGGTGTTTCTCGGTAGGTTTAGTGCGGTCTTGTAGGCTTTCCTTATTAATGCCTTGATCTGTTCTTTTTCCCACTTGATCGCCGGGTGGTAGGGGAGGGAGTACGTCACCCTACTGACTACCAGGCTCCTGACTAGTTTGAGGGTGTCCTCTTCCTTCATGCCGTGTCTTCTGCTGGAGACTCTCTTTATCATTCTGCCGACTTGTTCGGTCGATTTCTATAGCAGGCTGATCGTGTGGCTGCATTTGCCGCTGCTCTGCAGCCACATGCCCAGAATCCTTAAGGTGCTTCTTTCTGGTATGTTTTGGCCTTCGAGCTTGATCTCTAGGCTCGCCTCCGTGGGTTTACTCGCTACTCTGAGTAGCTCTGACTTGTCTGTCGAGCACGCTAGACCCCTTGTCTTCACGTATTCTTCTATGCAGGTCGCGGCTCTCTGTAGTCTCGCTTGTTTTTCTCCTAGCGATCCACGGTTGGTCCACACCGTAATGTCGTCCGCGCATACATGGCATGTTGTGTGCCTTCGATTGCCCCCAATTTTTTGGCCAGGCCGATCATGGCTAGGTTGAAGAGCACCGGCGAAATCACCGACCCCTGTGGGGTTCCTTTGTGGTTCCTTTGTGGTGCCAACAGCTCAAACAGATACAGGAGACCTACACGCAAAAGGTAGACAGAACCGAGCAAATACCGGAGGTGGACAAGCGCCTGCTCAGGCTATGGGAGGCAAGGCGCGGGCTCACCAAACGATGGAGGAAACAAAAGCTAAACAGGAAGCTAAAGAAGAAGATAGCGGAAATCACGGCCAAGGCAGAAGAATACGCTACACAACTGGCAAGGCAAGGGTGTAAGCAGTTCAGCAGCTCGCTAAACGGCACCCTGAACACGGCCAAAACGTGGCTAATTCTGAAAGCGATGATGGATCCGGGAAAGACGAAGACCGAAAGCAGCAAAACGATACAAAGACTGATCCACCAGTACGAAGGAACGGAGGACCAAATGATAGAGGACCTCAAAACCAAGTGTTACGGGAAGGAACGCCCCGAAGAATATAGAGGAACCTATAAAGGCAAAGAAAACCCCGAGATGGACAGGCCGATCACGCTGGCAGAAGTGCACGAGGCGATGGGGGCCCTCACTAAAAACACGGCAGCTTGGGGAGACAGGATACGCAATTCCCTCATACGCAACCTCAGTGAGGAAGCGGTAAACCAGCTGACAGACTACCTCAACAAACTCTGGGCCGAAGGCTCGATTCCGGCAAAATGGAAACACGCGGAGGTAGTGATGATCCCCAAACCGGGCAAAAAGCTGCAGATCGAAAACCTACGACCGATCTCCCTCACCTCGTGCCTGGGAAAGCTATACGAAAGAATAATTACGAAAAGAATCCAGCTATGGATGGAGCGAGAACAACTCTATCCACACAGCATGTTTGGATTCAGGTCAAAGCTGTCTACGCAAGACGTTCTCCTACAACTCAAGGAGGACGTTCTCGCCAACATCCCGAAGGCTGGAGAGAATGTTGTCATGGCCCTAGACATCAAGGGGGCCTTTGACAACGTCAGCCACCCGGCAATAATGGAGGGCCTCCAGAACATAAATTGCGGAGAGAGAACTCACAACTACGTGAGGGCCTTTCTCGCAGGCAGAACTGCCACCGTGGGGCTGGGAGACGTGAGAAGCCAACCCTTTAACGTGCGAGAACTTTTTCAGGTACATGGCTTGTTGTTCCGAGGAATGCCATTCCCGATTCGCTGAAACCTACGTTTCTCATCTTCGCACACGAAAACCACCCTGGCAATGTAAAAGCTAAATAAAGCCTGGGTGACCTCTCTTAGTGGCCACAGATGGACAAACAAGTTGGAGAAGTTATAAGTAGCTATCACGTTTATCACACACTTCATAAGTCTGCTAAGCCATCGTTCGCGCCCTTGCAAAAGCTGACATTTTTCGAAGGACCATGGCAGAAGCTCGGAATGGACATTGTGGGACCGCTTGAGTGGGGATGTTCTAACTGGAGACGCATATTAACACGCACTGACTACCATTGGAAGTGGCCTAAATTTGCATTTTGCACAAAGAGTCATGTCTCATACAGCTGTCGATTCCCTTGAGGGTATCACAGCAGCGAGGGCTTTCCGCATGGAGTCGTAAATAGACAACGAACTATCGTTCAAGCCTGAAATGTTCCAGGAATTGTTGCTACGTGGAACATTATTGACAGACACTCTTCAGTATACCACCCGCGTGGAAATGGTGCAAACGGAATATTGAACTGCATACTCAAAAACTGGATACAAATGACCAGATTGGAAAAACACTTTCTGAAAGCTTCCTTGGTAGACTACCTCGGCACTTATAGGCTGACACCGCACTGGACAGCTGGCGAGTCCCCTGCAAGGCTTCTACATGGAACACGTCTCAGTATTGCTGGAATGCTCTTTGGAGGCGACGTAGAATGGAGCGCTGCGCTGAAACCACTTCGCGATAGTTTCCCAGCCAAGCAGTCATACTCCAAGCAGTACACTGATGCTGTTCCAGGTCCCCTACATTCCTAGAAGGTGAACTCTTTCGGGTACGAATTCCCGCAGCTCGAAGCAAGACATCGCTTTCATACATGGCTTCGTAAAATGTAGTGAAAAAAGATTGGCCGACGTTCTTTCCTGCTAAGTGACGATGGCTGCTGGAATGGATCTAAATTGGTTCACGTTACAGAAAACAAGTCTGACTGCACACCGCACTGGGCACTGCCCCCAAACAGAGATCTAACGGCTGCTGCAGATCGCACCTAACTAGGAGCAGCTGCAACGACAATTGCATCCATATCACACTCTCCTCCAGCGGTTGAGGCTAGTAGTTCAGCCCCTCTTAAGACAAACTAGACAGAACTAGCGCTGCGCTGGAGTACAAGAGAGCGTCGACCACCCGACAGGCTACAGCACCGACCTGACGGTGTCGGTTCTCGTGAGTACTGTGCTTTTACGTGGTTTTTCTTTCTCAAGTGGAAGGTGATGTTGTAAGGAGCCTAAGTTTCAGTTTCGTTCTCCCTCCGGCCTGTACTGTCACCATTAGCAATTCTCTCTCTTCTCTGGAATCCACACTCTCAGCTGGAAATAAACAGTCTAGCCTGAGCTGCCTCCTGCGTCTGTTCTTTCCCTCCATCCGAAAGTCGGACACCACAACCACCAAACTTTAACTAAATCATACTTTTTTTTTTGTTTTTCAAGAGCAGATGCAAGACGTGAGCATCTTAGGTTGATCATGTTCCAACTAGCCCAATCTAAAGCACTCTGCGTTTTCAAAAACTTCTGGCATAAAAAATTCTATCAGTAGAAAAAAATGACCACGTTGAGTACAGCTCAAAAAATTTACACAGGTGACCAAATTGCTTAGGTTCATGTTTAGCGCCTAGCGGCAAGCTGCGTGGAAGCAAGTTAAGTATGGACGATGACACAAAAATTCGGTTGGGCTCGCATGCTCGCTTCACCTGGGCGTAAGTGACGAAGAAGATCTGATCAGCAGTGGCGTTGGGGAGCCCGTGGAGGGTGTAATCCACCTCAAGGTAGTGCTTACTGAAGAGCCGATCCTGAAAGGTCTGCAACAAATGAACAGAAAAGCGAATATTGCAGAGAAACATCCACTACTCAAACACCTCTTAGAATGTGTGCATCTCAACAATTGCATGAAGAGCTGTTTTTCGGGAACTCGTTACTGGTGTAGATAAAGGTTACTTATTGCACATTCACGCAACGAACTTACAGTGACATCGCTTCGGTAGACCGCAATGAAAGCTGAAAACTATTTTAAACTCCGTGGTAAGTCTTTATGCGCACTGGCAGCACGAAGCATAGCAAAAACACAGGTCGATGTTTAACCTCTCAAAAGTTCAATGCGATAAGGCGTAAAGATCCCTCCTGCGTAAGTACTCATTCTCTTTCATATGTTCATAGATCGCGGGGAGTTCTCATAAACCTACTGGAGGAGTGACGCAGTGGTTAAGTGATGCGCCACTGGACCGCAATGCCGCTGTTTCAAACGCGGCTACAGGCGGGACTTGTCAGACACACGTTCACCTTCACGAGTTCCTGTAATTTTATTTTTTGTGCGCCGAAAATTTTTTTGGACGCTGTCCAACTCTCGACCAATCTGCTGAGGCACAGTGCCACGGTGGGCAGGTGGAAACTGCATTGAATTATTACAATTAATTTGGCTGCCACCTGACAAGGTGAACCGATAGCCACCTGCATTTTCGTGATAAGAACTGACGGACACCGGCTTTTCTCGTAACAAGACCTCTGAAACTATCATATTAGTATTAGCATTATTTACTTCTTCAAATATTGCACACCTCAAGCCCCTACAGCCTAAACTGTACGAGGACAATTATCGTAGTGGAATAAGAAAATTGTTTTTTTTTCAATGGAATCCACCAAATGGACTGCTTTTGTGGAAGGTGGTTTCAGCAGGCAGACCATTATAGCCGACTGCAGGTTCAAGACATGGTATGCAAATGATATTTTGTGCATGATGCGAATAAACGCTGTGACATTCCCTGTGTGTGCATCGAGTTGGGGCTTAAGGCCGCCCCTCTTTTCCAGCTGCATACCTTTGCAGAAAGCAGGACGCCGGCACACGCGGAAACCGAGAGCCCCCGAGTACATACGGGGAACGAAAATTGTCGCTTGACGCACGGACCCCCTCCCCCCCCCCCCCTTTGTCGTGGGCTATCGCCGGGAAGGCACCCACAGCTTCCCAGAAGGGCCGTGACGGACACCTGTCAGACAGACAGGCAGTACTCGCCAAGAATGTGGAAAGACAGGCGCAAGTGAACAAAAGCGCATTCCCAGGATGGCCGTGACGGACACCTTTCATGGCGGACAGGCAAGACTCGCCAAGAATGTGGGAAAACAGGGGCGACCCTCAATCTGGTTTCCCGGAGCGACAGACGAACCCCTTCATGATTATTAGCTGTGTCCCGCCGTCGGTAGCGCGGCAGCATCGAGGGCGCTTTCGCCCCCTCCTCTGTGGCTGACGAACGACGCGGACCGATGGTGGGTGGCGGTATGCATGCCTGAGGCAAGGATTAGCTCCGAAGGGAGAGCCTGTGGATACTCTCACTTGAGAGAGAGTGGTGACGTTTTTGTTGTTTATTTAGTTTGTATTGTTAACAAGAATCTGGGTTCGAGGCTAAGCCCAACCCAAGGGGTGGTCCCCATCTCGCATGTTATTTTTCATTGGAGAATTGATGCTTTGGGCGGGCCACTGAAAATGACCGCCCTTAGTCCTTTGTTAATCAAGTGCTTAAAAGCGCATGTAAACGGATGCAGTCCAGTCTGAGCTGGGGCTCCATGCTTAGCATGTAATGTGATGCTACTTAGGCACTAACCTGCCCGGTCGATGAGTAAAGTAGTGCAAAGTTTGTTCTTTTGTAAATTCAGTTCTGCTTTTTCCAGTTTAACTCTCTGTATATGTATGTTGTAAAATTATGCTCTGCTGTCATCATCTACAAGCTCGCCTCCTGTTCATCTTCCAAGCCGAACGACACTAGAGGAAGGGTTTGTGAACCATCCTCGAAGAAACGGACGACTATTGAAATTCTACTGCATACACGCTGAGGACGACATCGTTCGCCAAGAGGGCCTTCAGTGCCGAAGCCCGACGGCGTGCAGCTTCTGCCAGCAACCGCTCGAGCCCAACTCCGGAGCCACTCCATCGCCCCCATGAAGTCGTCGGCACGTAAGCTCGGACGCCCCAGCCTCTGATGTATAATCTTAATCATGTGAAATTATTGAATATACCTGTTTGTTTAAACTGAGCCATACGGTGTCTCTTTGCCTCTCCGTCCCGTGTGGACCTGCGCATTATGGGGGTCATCACACTGGTGTCAGAAGTGGGGTCTCAAAAGCAAATGTCCTCTGAATGCTGTGACATTCATGACTTCAAAATTGTAATCAAAAGGGAATCACGGGACTGATTGTGGGACTTTTACCCCCATTTGAGAGGCTTGAGGCACTGGAGGGCTTGAAAAAAAAAATGACTGTATCTGAGGGAGCTCCCACTCCACAGCCGTCGCTCGGAGCAAGCATGCTGGCATTAGGAAGCGTCATTCCGACGTTTACGGGAGATAAGACAGGGGTTCCAATCTGCGATATCTTTTCCATGCTAGAAGAGATTGGGAAAATGGGGGGGATGGTCCGATGCTCAAATGCTGGGAATGGCGAGGTGTAAGATGGCAGGAGCTGCTCATGATTTTGCCTGGCGAGACGAAAAAGTAAAATCCACAAAATCATTTGCGGAATTTAAGAAGCTCGCGTTAGAGCATTTCGACACTGAACCACGTTACGTGCGGGTACAGAGGTTCCGTGACGCCGGACAGATGGTAGGGGAGGACGTGCGAACATTTGCGTCGCGGCTTCAGCGCCTAGCACGCGATACGTTAAGCAGGGAGGAGGAAGGAGACCAGTTAAGGAAGAAATACGCGGAGGATATACTTAAAGAAGAAATGACCGCTTTGTTCGTGGCTGGTCTGCAAGACCCCGTGCGCCGGTTCGTGCTCTCGCGCAAGCCGAGCAATTTCGACCAAGCCGTGGAGGCCGCATTGGATGAGGAACGAAATGAGGCGTTAACGACAGCCGCAGCGAGAGTACGCGTCATAGAGAGAGCGGTGCTCAACCCTGAGGTTGCTCTCTTGTCAGAGCGGTTAGATCGCTTGGAACAGCTGCTAACTCAGCAGGTAGAACGCCAGGTTGAAGCGCGCGCTCAACAGCGCCCATTCGCTGGAAACCGGAGACCGCCACAAAGCTACAGGCGCGGTATGCGAGATTTTGAAGAAATCGTATGCTTCGCTTGCCAGGGTCGCGGACACATCGCCAGGTTCTGCCAAAACGTGCGCCGTGGGGAGCCACAAAGAGAAGCAGGCGAGACACGCCCTAAGCAAGCCGACAGCGGGGCTCCAGATACCGAGACAAAAAACTAGTTAGTCCTCCCCAGCCTGAGGAGCGTGGGGAGGGAGCAGTAGATGATGAGGTGGTGGTAGTTTGTGTGGCCGACGAGGCATGCCCTGTTGTGCGTTGCAAGTTAAATGGTTGTTGCATGGAATTGTTGATAGATACGGGGTCAAAGGTGACATTGCTTAAGGAGAGCAGTTTTAACACGCTTCGAAGGAAGGGGGACCGCGAGGTGTTGGAAGCGTCTGGTGGTATGGCAACCAAATTTGTAGGCATAACGGGGGATCCTCTTGGCATAAGTGGACTCTACCGGTTACACTTCTCCCTCGGCGGAATTGCATTGGAGCACCCCTGCTACGTATGCCCGGACACGGTGTCTCTGCCAAACGGAGTGTCAGGTATATTAGGGCAGGATTTTTTGAGAAAAGGAAAGGTAGTAGTCTCATTCTCTGAGGAAGAGGTTAATGCGGGCGGCTCAAAAGTTCCGTTTTTGAACAGGAGAGGGGCTGAGATTCGCATCACCGATATTGACACCCGTCAAACAGTGGGATCATTGGAGAAGGTATATTCGCGGGTTGCCGTCCGGCTGGTCGAGGAGGCGGTCGTCCTTCCTTGGTCGGAGCACATTTTGTACGCGTTTGTGCCTTCAGATGTAGAGAGCGGCGCCGTGGGAGTGCTTGAGCCGGTCGACTCTCTCAGCAATGGCCTGAAGGCAGCCGCGTGCCTCGTGACAGTTAATGACGCCCACAGAGTGCCGCTACGGGTGGTTAACTGTAGCCAGCAGCCACTGAGCCTTCCCAAGAACAAAACATTGGCTTTCTTCACCTCTGCGATAGAGCAACGTGAGCCCACCGATACGGTACTCGCAACTGTAGAGCATGCTAGTACTTCGGCTGCTCCAAAGGTGTCGTTCGATCTTTCTCACGTAAAATCCAGGGAGAGGGAGGCTCTGGCTGGTTTGCTGAACGACTACTTGGAGGTATTCGCCGCGTCCAACCTGGATTTGGGCTGCTGTGGCGTTATAAAGCACAGGATAGAAACCGGCACTTCATCGCCCGTTTACCAGCGTGCGTACAGGATTCCTTACTCCCAACGTGAGGAGATGGAGCGGCAGGTGCAGGACCTGATTGATCGCGGCATTGTCGAACACTCAAAGTCACCCTGGGGAGCACCAGCACTATTGGTGGAAAAGCCAGATGGCTCGTATCGATTGGTAGTGGACTACCGCAAACTAAATGCCGTAACTCGCATCGATCCATACCCGATCCCCAATATACAGGAGACGCTTTCTCAGCTGGGCTCTGCCAGGTACTTCACGGTAGTGGACATGGCGGCGGGATTCTGGCAGATAGCAATGGATCCGGCAGATGCCGAGAAAACGGCATTCAACACGCCCTCAGGGCACTATGAATGGAAAAGAATGCCGATGGGTCTGGCCAACAGCCCTGCTGTCTGGCAGAGAACCGCTGATGTTATCTTGGCAGGTCTTCTGGGGAGGCTGTGCTTCGTGTATATGGATGACATTATCATATAGAGTGACAGTTTTGATAACCATTTGCGCGATATTGAGCAGGTTTTGGTGCGACTAAGAGCAGCGGGTCTCAAGCTGAAGCCCTCTAAGTGCCAATTCCTCAAAAACGAGGTGAAATACCTCGGGCAGGTTGTTTCAGCTGACGGCGTGCGACCGGACCCTGAGAAACTAAGGTGTGTCTCGGATTTTCCATCCCCGACTAGCGTCCGCCAGGTCCGGCAGTTTCTCGGCCTGATCGGTTACTACCGAAGGCACATAGAGGAGTTCGCCAAGCTCGCTAAGCCGCTCACCGCCTTAACAGCCAAAAATGTCGCCTTTCGCGGGGACGAAAACGCGGAGGATGCTTTTGGGGCCCTGAAAAGGAAGCTAATGAGTGCACCGCTGTTGCGCCACCCGGATTTTAATTTGCCCTTCGTTATGGCCACAGATGCGTCGAAGTTCGCAGTTGGTGCCGTGCTATCTCAGGTTATCGAGGGCAAAGAACATCCCGTTGCTTTTGCTAGCCGACAGCTGAGCCCCACAGAGCAAAAGTACGGAGCTACGGAAAGGGAGTGCCTCGCCGTTGTCTGGGCAGTAAAGCACTTCAGATGCTACCTTTACGGCCGCAAATTCAAGCTAGTCACAGACTGCCATCCTCTGAAATGGGTGATGAGTGTCAGGGACCCTAGCTCGCGACTCGCTAGATGGAATCTACACCTGCAGGAATACTGCTTTGAAGTTGAGCACAAGTCAGGAAAGACACATCTGAATGCTGATGCACTCAGCCGCACAGCTGCCGTGGCAGCTATAGATGAGTTTGTCCCCGTAGTCGACCCCGCCGAATTACGCACAGAGCAGTGCAAAGATCCTGACCTGAAGCGAATAATCGAAAGCTTAGAGGGCGCACCGTCTCGCCCCGAACAGCTAGGTTATTTCATTGGCAAAGACGGCACCCTGTGTCGGCGCACGAGGCCAACCAGGAAAGGGAGACCAGAGAAAACCGCTTGGGAGACAGTCGTCATACCTCGGTCGTGGACAGAAAGGGTTCTTCGCGCGTTTCACGATGCGCCATGCGCCGGTCATTTTGGCGTAGCGAAGACACGCAGGCGTGTGGAGCGTTTGTACTTTTGGAGTGGCATGCGACAGGATGTTAGAGACTACTGTGCGAAGTGTCATTCCTGTCTCGAAAGAAAAACACCCAAGGGACGAAGACCAGCTCCAATTCAGCCGTTCTCTGAGGTTTCGGCTCCCTTCGAGCGGACAGGTATGGACATAATGGGCCCATTGCCCGCGACCACTTCCGGAAAAAAGTACATTTTAGTATTTGTCGATCACCTTTCAAAATACGCGGAAGCGGTAGCACTCCCAGATCAGAAGGCAGACACGGTTGCAAGAGCATTTGTCGAACAGATCGTGCTCCGACATGGACCCCCGAGGCAACTCTTGACAGATCGGGGAACGAACTTCGTGTCGCAGCTAATGAGGAGAGTTTGCGAGCTGCTTAAGATCGCTAAGAAGCAGACAACACCGTACCATCCGGCTTGCAACGGCGCGGTGGAGCGACTGAACCAAACCGTGGCCGGGTTCCTGTCGCATTTTGTTTCGCGCGACCAGCGGGACTGGGACTTGTGGCTCCCGTATGCAATGTTTGCCTACAATTCCGCAGCACACGAGAGCACGGGCGAATCGCCATTCTTTCTTCTCTACGGCCGAGACCCGGACCAGCCTAGTGAAGTGCCAGAGGGCCCCCGTCGTGTCCCATACGCTTCACTGGACGACTATAAGGTTGAGCTAGAATCGCGCTTGCAAGTGGCGAGGGACATCGCAAAGGAGTCCTTAAAGAAAGCGGCGAAGCGCAGGAAGGAGGTGCACGATCGCAGTGCTAGAGACGCGCCGTTTGATGTGGGGGACAGCGTGTACATTGAAAACTGCCAAAGGCAGATTGGGCTAGCTCGTAAGTTCCAGACGAAGTGGAGAGGACCGTGCGAGGTTGTCGAGAAGCTTTCTCCGGTAAACTTCAGAGTCCGAGACGTGAACCGGCGTTTGATAAGGATACACGCAAATCGCCTCAAGTCGGCACCGGTTCAGTATTCACGAAATGAGGAAAGGGAAAGCGCGGATTTTGATGGGGACAGAAGTGAAGCGGAGCGCGCAGATAGTTCGCAAGAAACGCCCTCTCCTGCATTTGTTCGGCAGGCGCCCGAGGTGACGGCCGGAATGCCACCGGATTTACTTCATGCATTGCTAGAAGAAGAAGCGCGCGAGGTTGCCGCGCAGATAACGCCAGGAGAGGCTCCTGCCACGAGCCCTCGCGAGTCCCAAAGCAGACAAAGGGGCACAGACTTACTTAGTATGACTCATGAAGGCCGATATCCGCTGCGAAATCGGAAAGCTAAGTCGGACTAATGGCGAAAACAGAGCGGAGCTGTGAACTGGTTAGAATTGTGTAATGCCGCAGCTCATAACATTGCTATGTGCTTATGTGTTAAGTTATCGGAGTTGGTAGTTAAACCTTTCTGTCATTAAGTAACACCTTCACAGGAGAGCATGCGGAGCGCATGCAGAACCTGCCCTACTTCCTTTCGTTATCTATATTTTTGTCTGTGCCGTGATCGTGCTAGAAGTGGGAGCTCCTTTGTAACTGTGGTAAATTTATTTCGTCCAGTTTGGACTAGAAAGGAGAGGCTTGGGTGCTGAGTTTCATGTTTATCTGTAAAAGAAGATCAGTGCTGCCCCTAGAGACGCCAGTTATGACAGCGGAGGCATATGGTGTTGTGCAGTGGTGTTGAGTGCAGCGAAACGTGTTTTGTCGGACGCACTGTGCGAGGCGATTCAGAAAGACAAGGGGAGCTGCGTGGACTCAAATGTTCGGAGAACATTCTTCTGGAGGGTGAGCGAGTGTGACATTCCCTGTGTGTGCATCGAGTTGGGGCTTAAGGCCGCCCCTCTTTTCCAGCTGCATACCTTTGCAGAAAGCAGGACGCCGGCACACGCGGAAACCGAGAGCCCCCGAGTACATACGGGGAACGAAAATTGTCGCTTGACGCACGGACCCCCTCCCCCCCCCCCCTTTGTCGTGGGCTATCGCCGGGAAGGCACCCACAGCTTCCCAGAAGGGCCGTGACGGACACCTGTCAGACAGACAGGCAGTACTCGCCAAGAATGTGGAAAGACAGGCGCAAGTGAACAAAAGCGCATTCCCAGGATGGCCGTGACGGACACCTTTCATGGCGGACAGGCAAGACTCACCAAGAATGTGGGAAAACAGGGGCGACCCTCAATCTGGTTTCCCGGAGCGACAGACGAACCCCTTCATGATTATTAGCTGTGTCCCGCCGTCGGTAGCGCGGCAGCATCGAGGGCGCTTTCGCCCCCTCCTCTGTGGCTGACGAACGACGCGGACCGATGGTGGGTGGCGGTATGCATGCCTGAGGCAAGGATTAGCTCCGAAGGGAGAGCCTGTGGATACTCTCACTTGAGAGAGAGTGGTGACGTTTTTGTTGCTTATTTAGTTTGTATTGTTAACAAAAATCTGGGTTCGAGGCTAAGCCCAACCCAAGGGGTGGTCCCCATCTCGCATGTTATTTTTCATTGGAGAATTGATGCTTTGGGCGGGCCACTGAAAATGACCGCCCTTAGTCCTTTGTTAATCAAGTGCTTAAAAGCGCATGTAAACGGATGCAGTCCAGTCTGAGCTGGGGCTCCATGCTTAGCATGTAATGTGATGCTACTTAGGCACTAACCTGCCCGGTCGATAAGTAAAGTAGTGCAAAGTTTGTTCTTTTGTAAATTCAGTTCTGCTTTTTCCAGTTTAACTCTCTGTATATGTATGTTGTAAAATTATGCTCTGCTGTCATCATCTACAAGCTCGCCTCCTGTTCATCTTCCAAGCCGAACGACACTAGAGGAAGGGTTTGTGAACCATCCTCGAAGAAACGGACGACTATTGAAATTCTACTGCATACACGCTGAGGACGACATCGTTCGCCAAGAGGGCCTTCAGTGTGTATGCAGTAGAATTTCAATAGTCGTCCGTTTCTTCGAGGATGGTTCACAAACCCTTCCTCTAGACAACGCTTTGGCGTGAGAACGGCCATGTGAGACGTGATGAGCAGTATCGATAACTGCAAGGGGTGAGCGATAACATTTTTAAGATAGACAGCCTCGAAGAACTACATACTGTCACAGTACGACCGAAGGAGGCCAGCAAAAAAGCGGTACCGTTTTTTTGTGTCTTCATCCACACTCTGTCTTGTGCTTGCCAACCCTCTGGCTTATCTGGTCTTAACAACTGTCTCACAGCAATGTCCTTATAAATCTTTAAACAGGCATAGGCCGGAAACTGTTCATCGAACCTCTTGGTAATAGGTTAGCCTTAGATTTCAATGAACAGAGGGTGGAATGATGAGTAATTTCAGTGAATTAATATAATTTCTAATTTACCGCGATTGTACGGTGCAGTCCAATAAGAGATTAGAAGGTCTCTATCAAGGCTTGTATAACGCAGTACTCGAGGAATTAATGTTGCATGTAGGCAAGTAAGTTACAGGAAGGAGAAGCTATAGTTGTATATCGTATCGTAATATATAAGAGACGCTTAGCTTCGTTGATAACGCCTAAAATATTGTCACGCGTCTTCGTAGAACATCGACGGAAGAACAACATCAACGGTCACACGGATCAGTAGAGCAAAAAGAAGAGGAAGGGCAGAACGACGCTTGTAGGTTCGTCGCGGTCCTGCTTCGATCGACCCCTCTGTAAATAAACCCCTGTGCGTACTAAGCACGTCATAGCTTTTGTGAGAGGTGCCGAGTATCGACCACAGAGCGTTCCATCTATCGAAGGAGCCGTAGACTCCCTGGCTTACCACCGGTGCCATCGGACATGACTGGAGACGAAAATACCGAGCAACCAGGACCATTCATGGCGAACAACAGGCCACACTATCGGGAGCACTGGACATTTTGCAAAACCTGAGGATGACGTTGACGAGTGGCTGAAACGCTACGAAAGAGTGAGGTAATATAATCGCTGGAGCGCTGCTACTAAACTGGCTAGTGTGGTGTTCTTCCGTGCTGCTGCTGCCTTCGACGGGATTCACTAAGTACATGGGCTACCTTTACATGCGAGACCAAAAAAAATTCTGGGGACGAATCAGTAAAAAAGCGTGCAGAACGACATTGCGTCACAGGGCTGAAGTACCCGGAGGAACATGCATTGCATACATAGAAGCTATCTTAAAGCTCTGCAAGCTAGTGAATTGCAGTATGCTTGAAGAAGACAAAGTCGGCCACCTCTTAAAATGAATTGCGGAATACGTTTATAATTTCCTGATTAGCAAAGAGAGCCTGAGCCCCAACACCAACGTTATAAAACATTTCAAAACATAGGTTCTCAAGCTGTGTCGAACCACTCCTAAATTCGGAAGGCTGGCCAATGTTACCTCTGTGGCCAGTGTTGAATCCTGTCCTCCACGTTCTATGCTTGATATGATAAGAGAAATTGTGCGGGAGGAATTGTCCAGATCCAGGGAGACCTTCTGCTCTGCAGAATATCTGCGGCACAGTAGCGCACCGCAGGCAAATGTCGCCGCCCTGTCCACTCCGTGGGCCCAACCTAGCGCCTAGCGGCGCTTCGCATATAGACGATTGGAGTAAGTTTCCCCAACGTTATGCCCACCATCTGAATGGAAGGAGGGCCTCCTACCCTGAAGACGTGGTTCGTTAGCAGCGAGAGCCTGACTACAACCAACGTCGCGACTTTGTTCGCCAGCACTCTTATGGCGGTCGCTGGCGCTCTCAACTTTTGTGTTACCGATGTGGCATTGCAGGGCATATCGTTAGCTATTACCGCCACCGTTTCCTGTCTGCCCACAGCTACCGACCCCTGGCGAACATTCACGGACAACTGCGCACCCAACAGCACCGATCCCCGACTATGCCTGCTTGGCGTACGTACCATTCGACACATTTTCGGAGTGCATCACCTGCGTCTGATCGCAGTGTGACGCCGCTACCTCAGCGCCAACAGTGGTCACCTTCCCCTCGACGTCGTGCTTCCCCTCTGCCTCCGGGAAACTAGCAGGCGCGGCTAGTGGAAGTGAGGCCGCCGGCGAGTCGATGACGTTCATACCTCTACCCGTGTTTATGTTGAAGAACAAAATCGAAGTGTATATTGATGGTGGGAACACAATGGCTCTTGTAGACGCTGGAGCTACAGTATCCGTTATGAGTTTGAGATTTAAGAACCGTTTAGGCAGGAAAGTAATGTTTATTGGTGGTGGTGGGGGGGGGGGGGACCGTGCAGAATTATTCCGTGGTGTCGGTGGCGAACATTTGGTTCCATTTGGTGTGTGTGCTTCGAATGCTGTTATTGGCGGTCTAACGTTTCGAACAGAATTCGCAGTGGCGCCTCGGTCACCGCATGATGTGGCTCTTGGGATTGATTTTTCTGCAAGAGTGCGGTGCAACTTTAGACTGTCATACGGGAGAGATTGCTTTGAACTGTTTACTACTTTCGGCTCTTGTGGATGACTCGACACCTGAGTTTGGAGCATTTGTGGCCGAAGAAGACACTATTGTACCAGCTTTACCTGCAGCATTCGTTCGGGTGTTCTCTATTCCCAATCAGTGCGACTCTTCTGAAGCTGTAGTAGAACCTACCACACTCGCCTGCTCTAAGAAGATCATCCTTGTGCCTCTGCATCGTTCCCGTGGTCAGAGGCCGCACCGAGTTGTGGACAGTCAACCACTATAAAGAGCCAGCTGCGTTTCCTCGGGGCCTAAAACTCGACCGTTTCGAGGAAGGCATGTCAGGTTCTGTCGCGGCGTTAACCAGCTCTGTCATTTGCCAGCCCGTGCAACTAAATATGGCGACCCAAGCTAAGGCTAGGATTAATAAGCTTCTGTCCACAATCGAGCGTCGCATTCTAGTGGAACTACTGCTGAAGGACGTGATTGTGTTCGCTTTGCCAAGGACGACTCAACCCCACTCTCTACCAGTCGTATACATCAAACGAGCAACACCACGCCCACACCTCCGATGTGGCAGAAGCTCTATCAAGCCTCAGCAACTGAACGTAAGTTAATAGATGACCAAGTTCAAGATATGCTAAAACGCGGCATTATTCGATAATCTCCTGGTCCTTGGGAATCTCCATTTATGCTTGTTAGGAAAAAGATGGCACATCAAGGTTCTGTGTTGACTACCGTCGCTTAAAAAGAGCCACGAAAAAAGACGTCTACACGCTTTTGCGTATAGGTGATGCAATTAACTGTCTGCACTCAGCTGCATACTTTTCTTACATTGATTTGAGATCAGGCTACTGGCAAATTCCCATGCAGAGTGCAGATAAAGAAAGAACAGCATTCATAACACCATACAGACTTTATGAATTTAATATTAGGCCTTTTGGATTTTGTTGTGCGCCTGCAACATTCGAGCGCTTCATGGATGTAATCCTGCGTGGATTAAAGTGGCAAATTTGTTTGTTATTTCGACGACGTTGTAATTTTCGGCAAAACAATTAGTGAGCACAACAGCCGTATGGATATCGTGCTTGATTGCAAGTAATGAGCTGGTCTTTTGCTGAATTAAAAGAAATATCATTTTGGGAGCCGTGAAACCATTGTTCTTGGTCACTTATTTGGTAAAGAAGGTGCTCGACCAGATTCCGAGAAAATTGAACATGTCGAAAGTTTTACAGTGCTCCCATCAGTAAAAGAGCTGCAGAACTTTTTAGGGCTCTGCTCGTACTTTCGACGCTTTATACGAAGGTTTTCGGATATCGCTTACCCGCTCACGTGTCTGCTGCGTAAAGACGCACCAATCAATTGGAACAGCGAATGTGACGCAGCTTTCCGTCATTTGAAATTTTTGACCCCGCGCCCCATCTTACGCCACTTCTGCCCATCAGCACCAATTGAAGTGCACACTGATGCAAGTGGCGCCGGTATCGGCGCTGTACTTATACAACGGCATGGCCACGACTAGCACGAGGTAGCATATGCCAGCCGCTCATTGAGTAACGGAGAAATGAATTACACGGTTACCGAGCAAGAATGTCTCGCCGTTGTTTTCGCTGTACAGCGCTTCCGCTCCTATCGTTACAGGAATGATTTCACTGTCGTGACCGACCACCATTCGCTTTTCTGACTTGTGGGTCTTCGTGACCCCTGTGGACGGCTCGCTCGATGGGCATTGCGCCAACAAGAATTTAATTTTACTTTGGTGCAAAAAATCGGCAGTAAACACTCAGATGCTGATAGCCTTTCGTGTTTGCCGCTTAAAACGACTGATGACGACGCACACAACTTCGCTGTATACCTGGCTTCACTTTCACAAGCTTTCCC
This sequence comes from Amblyomma americanum, assembly GCA_030143305.2. Lineage (NCBI taxonomy): Eukaryota > Metazoa > Arthropoda > Arachnida > Ixodida > Ixodidae > Amblyomma > Amblyomma americanum. The sequence continues at coordinate 24,615 of JARKHS020032802.1, read as the reverse complement.
CGATCTTCGAGTTTTCCGAACTAAGCAACGCAAAGTTCAAATATTAACTTCTTTGTTTGATGCTCCGAAAGATTCTGAAAAGAACACGTTTTGCATTCGCGCAGGATTGCTTTATAAGAATTTTGCTTCTGGAGGAGCCCGCATGCTTCTTGTCGTGCCAGAAAGCCTACGCATCACACTTCTTGAATTGATGGTTGACGACGCCACGTCTGAGCACTTGATGGTGGCCCGAACACTCTACCGCACACGACAACGATATTACTTGCCTAAGATGCGTTCAACTATCCAGCGCTATGTAGCCAGCTGTGTGCAATGCCAGCGCTTTAAGCTGCCGACTTCAAGTCCACCGGGAAAACTGCGGCCAGTCAAACCTCGAAGAGCCCCGTTTAGGCAAGTTAGCATTGACCTTCTTGGACCTTTGCCATGGTCCTCTATAGGAAGCCGTGGATTCTTGAGTGCGTAGATTATTTAACCCGTTATTCTGAAACAGCCGCGATACCAGCCGCTGCTGCGTCTGAAGTATCTCAATTTCTACTTCGATTTGTTATTCTTCGACACAACCCTCGTGCAGTTCTCATTAGTGACCGTGGACGCCAATTCACAGCGGATGTTGTGGAAGAACTTCTCCGCCTGTGCGCCTGCAGTTTTCGCCACTCGACGCCATATCATCCCCAAACGAACGGTGTGGTAGAACGCATTAATCGAAAGCTCTATGTACGTCGCTACAGATCATAAGGACTGGGGTGGCGTCCTGCCGTTCATTAATCATGCATATATAACACAGCGCAACATGAGGCAACTGGCTACTGCCCCTTCTACCTGCTCTAACCTCGCTTGCCTCGCTCTGGCCTCGACACCATCCTGCCATTCTTCATTCATGATGAACCTACACTTGCTACCACGCTCTGCAGAGCTGAAGAAGCTCGACAGCTTGCCCGCGTTCGAATTTTATCTACGCAAGAGCGTTCCAAGAACCGCTACGACTCCCGACACCATCAAGTATCTTTTGTTCCTGGTGACATTGTGTAGTTGTGGACAACCCTACTTAAGCGTGGTCTTTGTCAGAAACTGCTGTCACACTACACTAAACCGTTTGTTGCGTTAGAGTGCATACACGACCTGAATTACGTTATAGCACGCCTAACTGCAAGTGGTTGACGGTCACACCAGTCTCAGTTGGTGCATGTAGCCCGCCTCAAGCGATTTCATCCGAGGTTGCATTTAACTCGCCGTACGGGCTTTTTCTGCGAGGCGGGAAATGCCACCCACCTTCGTAGAACATAGACGAAAGACGAAGATCAACGGTCAGACGGATCGACAGAAGAAAAAAGAAGAGGAAGGGCCGAGGGACGCTTTTAGGCTTCGTCGCGGTGCTGCTTCGATCGATCCCTCTTTAAATAAACCCCCGTGCGTACTATGCGCGTAACAGTAAGGCGAGACCAAGAAAAATCACGTAATCTGTGAATGCCAAAGTACTTTCAAGGTGAAACGGGAAAATATTTTCCCAACAGTACTTACTTTGTTATACAACTTTTGGATGTCAGTGACGGGATAAACGATCATATTTGACGATACAGCGTCACATTCCGCCCCATCAAGGTGCGCCGTTGCATCCGCGATCCAATCCACGAACACGCTTGGAATCATCAAACAGCACAGTGATCATAAAGATTGGGGGAGGGGCGGCATACGCCTGTTTTGGAAAATCGCGGTTCTTTATGTGTAGCGGAAAACGCGCCACCTGTTGTAGGAAATCTGCACCACTGCTGCGCGCTTACCCGAATTCTGTTTATTCTCTGAACATCGTCAGCTTCGATGCCCATCGCGCTCGTCCGAACGTCACATTAAGAGCAAGGTACTCTCTCGAATGGAGCGCTGAAGACATTGGCTGGTTTGTACATGCTAGCATTCAACGTTCCAATTGATATCTCCTCTGCTCGCTTGTGCCTGCCCTTTTTCAGACTCAATCGCATGCCTGTCGTTATGCGAAGTCATGTCGTCAGCGTCGTCCGCGCCCGCCCCATGTGCTGCACAACCTGCAGAGCAGTCCCACTGAAGCTCATATCAATCTTGGTTGCAACACCAACTCAACCTTACAAACGATGCATCGAAGGTGAATGCTTAGGTTTATAGGTCACTGAGTCAAGTTTAGAATAAAGTTCATGTGGGTTTAACGCCCTTACAAAATTTTTTAGGCACTCTATAGACTTCTGTCTACAAAGCCTATAGACTCTCTGTAGGCAAACCCTAGAGAATAGTCTATAGGCAAAACAAATACTACAGACAATGTATAAACAATCTATAGATGTATGGCCATACACATTTAGTAAACTTTTGTCTATTGATAGTCTATAGACTTTGAATAGACAAAAAGAATTATCTATAGGAAGGCAAAGCGTCTGCAAGAAGTCTATAGACTCTCTACAAAGAATCTTTATAAGGGAAAACGACTCAGACTATGAGGGCCGCTGCAGTGAAGGTCTCCGGAAATTTCGACCACTTGGGTTTTTTAGCATGCACTGACATCGCACAATGCAGGCGCTTTTAGCATTTCGCCTCCATCGAAATGCGATCGCCGCGGCCGGGATCGAATTTTCACCTTCCGGGTCAGCAGCCGAGCACCAAAGCCAGTGCTGCCACAGCGGCGACTAATTTAATGAGGAAACTATGCTATCAACAAAAAAGAAAGGCTTGCCTCGTACCTCGAACGCCACGACGACTCCGGTATTTGCTTCAATTTTCGGGAGCTTTGACGTGTCCTGCAGGAAGAGTGCGAGCAATGTAGAGCATTTATACGAACATTTCTGAGAAGTTGTTACAGCATGTGGCTCGAAACTTAGTAAACAAGGCCAATTGCCTTCTGTGCGGTTTAGTTGCTTAAGAGAGGCACAGAAACCTTTCCACACTAGCTTGTTTGATGTTACAAAAATTTGCGAGTTCACCTCACACAATTAAATAGGTACAGATTAAGAGGTTTTATGTTTTGCTTCGCGCAAGGCCTATGATAAGGCTGTAGCCAAAGCAAAACTTATGCTAGAAATAAATTGCAATGTAGGCGTCGATGCATACATTCTGAATTTACGCGCTGAGCAGCTCTTACCGCACGCAATTTCTAAACAGCGCGCAGCTTAAAAAGTAAAGGTGAACAGAGGTGCTTCTTACCGAAAGGTCATGCGGAAGTCTAGTAAAACTTTATTCTGAGCAACTAATTCCACAGTTAGATACCCATGAATTTTTTCCTTTCAATGCATATATTGTCAGAGATCATGTTCCCGCTTAAAATATCGCTGAGGGCCCCCCAAATTGAGGTTGGCCTCTAACCACAAAGATGCTGCTTTCACTGTAAACGGAGATATTATTGCGTAAAGAAGGCAGGACAATTATTTCCATGTGTCGCCATGACCAGCCGATTTCGCAAGTTAACGTCGATGCGTCGACACAGACATTATGACTCGAATCCCTGATGCCACACTACGCAGCCATTAACTTCATAGCAGTGATCAGGCAGTCATTGATTTAAGCGTCGCGAGCTTATATTTGGTGACAGGAAAACGTATAAATGCAATTTTCGCAGAACTGAGCAGTTATTTTCTGTGGAAAAACATCAATATATTGAGACCGAGCCGTAGCATAGATGTTTAGCAAACAAAAAGGAAAGCTGGATAGTGATGCCCTCAGGGTTCCATTGTAGCTCGTCAGATAGAGGCAGTTCTGTCCGAAAGTTCTTTTACCTGCCAGTTTTACCCGACAGTTCGATTTCTTCAGCTTTATATGATCCTTCTTTTATTCAGCAGCAGTGGAGTGAGGAGCAGCACATAATTTTATGTTATAGTCCTGTTGAGGTAAATTCTTTTGACCCACATTTCACTTAATTATTGCAACCTACGATGTGCAAAATTTACGATAGACATACATTGGGTGGTGAAAAGCACGGGAATGGTGCAAAGTGGTCTGCAGCGGTTTACATGCATGCGCCTTCTTTTGCAGGTGAAACTACCAGCGCTCAAGGCCGGTGCCAGTGCTGAATCTTTTATTCCACATTCCAGACATCAGATTTAATTAACGCTAAGCAAGATTAGCAAGAGGTTGAACAGCTTTTATAGTACTTTCTTGTAACTGAAAATACAGCACGAGAGGTATCACGCTAAGCTGAAATATTATAGCTATGAAAATATATCCCCATGTATCGCAGTCTTTAACGGCGCAGAGGAGATATCATTGAATTTCATATTTATTTCTAATTACCTGCTTATAATGCCATGAAAACAGGGATTGCGTTTCCTGCTAGCAAGTCGAATCCCGCTTCGTCCACTGTTGTCTTCGAACCGTATACAGTGTAAAGCTTGGAAAACTTTGTTTCCATTTGGCGAATTGCGAAATAGACGAAACATTTCAATAAAAAATGTCAGACTCGCTTTACCTTGCTCCCGTTTTTGTACTGGGCATTGAAACAGCTGGCGATTTCGGATACTTTAGCAGAAGAATACTCGGTCCAGAAGAAATCGTAAGGCATGAAGAAGTTGGCTGTAAAAGAGAACATAATTGCGCTCATAACCAGATGCAAAAATCCGCAGCAGCAATTGGAAATAGCATTCAGTAATGCCAGTGCCACTCAAAGGCCCTTGCAGTTGCGGTTCATGGCGCCTCTCCTAACGTTGCAATCGTTCGATCGCTTCCTCTAGCGCCCAGCTAACTCTCTCCCCGAACGTTTTTAGGACATCACCCGTGAACAATCTGATGTGCAATCTCTAAACGCCTACCTGAACGTAGCTTGCAATAAATTTAAATTTCTTTGCCTTGTGTCGCTGACAGGGCTCATAGTCTAGCACTGAAGCGTGCATCCACTGTAGAAAAAGGAGACTAAAATCTTTTTTTTGCATATTAAGTCGGTGGTGTTAGGCACCGTATTTCCATACATATGTTTTGTTTTTATAGACTCAGTGGGGCCCTGGTATTTGACACAAATTACTGACGGTCTCACGGTACAGAACAAAAAAAATACAGAAGATATTCCATTTATCTTGCAGTGTAAAGCTGTTGGCGGTGTTGAGGTGAGGGAAGAATTATCCCAGGAAAAACTTAAATCTAAACTGCAATTTATTTGCATCATATCGCATACAGTGCGTATATGACTAGAAGCGAGAGGAAAAAGCTGTCCCGAGAACATCTTGATAAAAGCTTCATGCTCCTGTAGTCGCATCACGCAGCAGCGGTGAAGTAGTGCAAGAGCAAAAAAAAGCGACAGTGTTAACACTGATACAACGACAAACAAATGCATGTAGGCGTAATGCGCAACCCGAACAGTGTAAACAACGGCCAAAAACTATCCGTAATAACAGAAACGTACACAAAAGTACTTACAGATTTTACACACAACATATGTAAGAAAGCAAACCGAACAAAAAAGAGAGCATTGTCTTTAATAACAATGTTTCTGGAGCTCCTAACATTGGCACAAGTGAAGTCGAGAGTAAGACGAAATCTCGTCTGGTCGGAGACAATCATAGCAAAGCTTAAAAATGGGCGCCGACCAAAAGAAAGCACATCAAATGAAAAAAACTAGAACGACTTTACGGCTCCCGTAAGGGTGCCTGTTTCGCTGTGAGATGAATTAGGTAATTGGGAATAAACACGCGCCAAAAGAGGGCGCAGGGAGCATGCGTACACAAGAGTTAGCTTTCCAGTGTTTCGATTGAGAGTGTGGTTAGTCGTTTGAATGCTTAATGATTCGAGGTGAAACGACGGAACAAATTAATTTCTGTTGCCAGCACGTGTGCCCTGCCTCAGTCGATGCCGTGGCCGGTTGATACGGAGTGTTGAGCGATAGCATTAAAGTTAATAATAATAATAATTGGTTTTTTGGGGAACGAAAATGGCGCAGTATCTGTCTCATATATTTTGGACACCTGAACCGCGCTGTAAGGGAAGGGATAAAGGAGGGAGTGAAAGAAGAAAGGAAGAATAGGTGCCGTAGTGGAGGGCTCCGGAATAATTTCGACCACCTGGGGATCTTTAACGTGCACTGACATCTTTAACGTGCACTGGCATTAAAGTTCAATTTTTTGGTTTTAAACATGGTTGCAATGTTGTTTTAGGCGCCTTTTAAAATCACCACTGTTGTCAATATAGTCTTTCACAGCCGGAACACGGCACGCTGTAAACAACGCGAGGGCACTTTTCCTTGGACTGAATGTCTTTGGCCCGTTTCACATGCATGCGATTTTCGCCTGCGACGCTGCGAATTTTGTCGTTCTGCGACTGGGGAAGGCCGTCGGTCTAGCCGCAGACGGATTGCGATCGAGTTCCGTCCGGCTGGTATTCAGTCGCAGCGTCGGTGTGTTCACTCTGCGGCTGACCAATGTGGGGCGCCGAGACGGCGTGCAACGTGGAGTCACGTGACAGCTGCTGCCGCGGTAGAAGAAAAACTCTTTATGTAATCAAACTATACGAAATATTGCCTTGCATCTAAAAAGTAGGCTGGTCATAACATCATCAGCACATTCCGTGCAGAGATTTTGTCCCGTTTTATCATAGGTTGCATATGCGAACATCTAGCAACCTTGCGTGTCCCTCCAACCGATTTCGCTTGGTACGCGCTGCATGTGAAAGCACTGGCCGAACATCGCACTGCGGCGTCACCGACTAGGCCGACTGTTTACGTTCCAGTCGCAGCATGTGAAACGGAACTTTGACGTTAACCAGCGCATGTCGTAGATTTCTCGTCGGGACATGGCCAACATGAGCTTTGAATGTACGCAGAATGTGCGCCAAGGCTTCGCTTATTGTGGGGGTTCACTTATAGCGGCACGTTTCAGAGGGAAAAACACGGCAGCTTCACGCGTCGGGCAAGAAATCTCCAATTACTTCAAGGGAATCCCTTATGATGTGTCAATTCGTTTGCGCAGACCAAATTGTGCTCATTGAAAATGCCCATCAATCATGCCTGTGTCAACGGTCGAATGCTTAGGCGTATTATCCGATTTCGACATGTCTTGTAATACCTATTTTTCATTTGTCTTTTCTCAGCTCCGGAAGTTTGCATGTTTGCTGCACTCTGTTAACACCCTTTGCCCTACGTATGTACTCAAGGAAATAGTATACGCCTTAGCCTACAGTGCGTTACGTAATGGTATTTGCCGCTTTTAATTCTGCTCTGCCTTTTGGCGAACGAAGGTCAACAGCATACTGAAATCTACCCTTAAATCAGTATTATATGGTAGGACACGAAATGAAGACAGAAGCGTTTTTGAACTTTTACATATACCTTACTTTTCTCGTATTTTTTCTGAAACAGTACTTTCTAAGCTCATCTGGACAAGCGATTTTTGTACACCGTATGTTCTTGCTAAAGATCTGCGACCTCGCGATCATTTTCTTTTTGTGCCTAGAGTGCGAACCCGTTCTGGCGAGCGTCTTCGAAAACATTGGGTTCTGTTTGTTTTTAACCGGTTACCGGACGAAATATTTTCTGCTAATTCCAAAAACATAGTGAAAGCTTGTCTTGTGAAATTACGTTGTTAGTTCCAGTATTCTGCCTTGATGCTATGTTTTTACATGTTTTTTTTGTTTTCTCTCCTTTTGTGTGTATTGGGCGTCCGCTCTTTTCGGATCGATTTTTTTCTCTCAGACTTTTTTTGGCAACTTGTCTGCTCGGTGCATCATTTATATGCTGTCTGCTGCAGGGCACTGCCACTCAAGCCTTCTGAGGCTTGGCAGGCCCGCATTTGTATTGGAGGCTCCTAAAGAGGTTCAAGCGGTTGACCTGAATGAAATACACCAGCTCAGCAGAAAGGAATCCGGGGGCGGGGAGGCTGGAGAGATAGGTAACTTAGGCCTAAAGGCTCTGTGTCCATGCAAGGGGAGCTGCGAGAGGTGCAGGTTGTGAGTGGCTTGCTTGACCCAGAAAAAAAATTTGAGAAGACACATAAGCTTCGCCTTATGTGTATAAGGCGTTAGCCTTAATGACCACATATGTCAAATTGGGCATTATTCAATTTGCATTCGTAGATACACGGGATCCTCATTCTACTGCTGGCGCTGTGGCAAAGTGGTTAGCGATGCGATGGCAGGTGCAGCATTTGCTGGAGCTTGCGAGAAATAGGTTGTTCTTCCCGAGCAACCGCTCGCTACCGATCATTAATTTGAATGGCACCTGTCAGAGATTCTAGTTTGCTCAGAATCCGTTGGCCAGGCTGTAAAGACGTCATACAGTCACGTGGTCGGCGCATTTTACGACCGTGGAGGGCTGCGCGAGGCCTCGCAGAATACTGTGCCCCAAATTCGCCATAGTCTGGTCTCCCTGGGTGTCATAACCAGTAATTTTGTATAAAACTACTTTTTGGACGGGAAACCGTTTGTGAACGCAATGTTTTCGTAAAATGTAAGATTTCGTTGCAACAATCAATAAATCCGCAGGTCACCTGATGGCAGTCTTGTATTTTTTTTTCTTTCTATATACGTTTTCGCTATCGTCCAAAGCGTTCCCTATTGATTTTTCTATGGCAGTTTTAACTGTTCGGTGCGATCGATGGAAACACTTGAAAAGATTTTGCTACATATCAGAAGAATGGACCATTACCTTCAATATTTCTATAACAGTGTCTTACAATTATTCAATTTTCAAAAAATTTGCCCCAGAATGCTGGACATGCCACACGGTTTTTCGCTCACAACACCGACGACCCGGGTTTTCTGCAGAACGGGAGCCTTTAACTCTTTTCCAGTAAAACTACGAGAAAGCAAGTGAGCACGACGGCAGAACGAAATGCAAGGAAGCAAATTAGTGTTCGGAGAAAGACCGAAAGGGAGAGGAGGGAAAAAAGTGTGAGAAAGTGATTGGTTCCTGGGAAATAGTAGCAAAAGATGTAGAGAATAAGGTGAAAGTAGGTAACTCTAAACGGTAATAAAAAGTACAGAATGGTTCGGGGGCAGGGGGGCGGCGGGGGGGCTGTAGTTTGAAATAAAGACAAGAAGGCGATATGAAGTACTTGTCCATATCCTTGTCCATATCCAAGCTCTTCTCTTGAGTGGTTCTCTCTTGCGCATCCATCTTCTTTGGCTGGCTAAAAATTCTTCAGCATAAAATACCATCCCCTCCCCCCCCCCCCCCCCGTTCAGCCTTGCTGAACTAATACGATGTCCGGTGTGATGTGGATTTTTCTCATTCAGTTGATATTTTTCCTCTGGAGTCTTTCAATACGTGGTCATTATATCGAGGTTTGTTATGTCCAGCTCTGCAGGCAGGGGAATTAATTGAAGATTAGTTAATGTTGCCAGGCACCTCTAGGTGCCTGGCAACATTAGGCGTTCTGTCTACAGAACATTGGAATCTTGTTTGAGTGCCTTACAAATGCGGTAGTAGTAGTGCTTTGTAACTGCCATAACGCCATATTTAACGAACAGTTAATCGGTGTACATGGAGGTTGGCACATTTCCGACAATTCTTAAGAACCTTTTCGTTTGGAGAAAAAAGTTTTTGTACCTTTTCTTATGTTGTCCGTCCCCAAACTAATCGGCAGTAATTAATTTTAAAGAAGAATAGGGAGTTATACTTAATATCATAGCATTTCGGGCTGGTATATCTTGATTGCGGCCCATATCTCCTATTATCTGAGATAGCTTAATGGCAACGGTATCTACAATGCATCCCAAGAAAGATTCTCTTGGAAAACAACGCCTAGAGTCTTCAACTTACATTCTGGTTCCATTGGCATTGTGGGTATTATGACTGAATTATCATTTATAACTGTCTTACGTTTTTCGTAATGATAATACTGCTTTTGTTTTAACCGCCTATTATTTTTAGGCCGATTTTACAAGCCCATTGCTTTAATTTTCCAGCTCTAGGTTTGCTTTGTGGACGACCTCATTGTCTGTTTTTCCAGTTGCAAGTATTCTCGTATTATCTGTGTACATAAAGCCAAAACGGGTAAAAGTGCCTCGGAGAATGGCCGGCTGTGTTCTGTAGGAAACAGAAGAGTATACTTCCCAAGGCTGCGCCGAGAAGACCATTTTGTTTTGCTAAAACTTCACGAGTAGCTTTGTGTGCGTGCGCCTCCTAGTTCGAGGACCTTCGTGGAATGCGATGCGAGCTATGTGAACGATTCTGTACTATAAACGACCATAACTTCAGCCAGCCAGGTGGCGCAAAGCTGATTTAACCTCTAATGCGCAATCTCACAGTTGTCCATCTTGGGGAAAAAAACATGCTAGGAGGCGGCTTGCCCTTCGATGCCGACATTCCCTCATGTTAATGATTTAATTTCAGAGCCCACCGCAATATTCACTCCCCTAATGACGTGCCCCTATTTCCAGCGCTAATACAATTTGTTGAAAGCTGGAATTGTGATTGAAGCATATTTACGTTATTTTAGAAGCAACCGTACTGCGTGCAATGCTGTTCATTTTCTGTTACTAGGAGGCAAACATGCCAATAATACCTTGTATAAGGACGCACACGAAAAACCTTAATGTTGTGTAAGCGAAGGTCCGGAGTTAATTAAGAGCGCCACTTTCTGCCTCTCAACATTCGCATTAGAGCTCTGAGGCTGCTTTCTGCCGACTGATGAAGCTGAGGAGAAGTCGCAGAAGCAACCTCGTCGCGTTTTCATGTAAATGTATTGCCTAGAAAATGTGACTGCAATTTTACCAGCTCCGCACGTAGGTACAAGGTTGAGTTTTGAGTCGTTTTAACTTGTTGCAGAAATATACGAAAGCTACGAGAAGTTTATAATACAAAGATTTACCATTATTTTCTGAGAAAATATCTCTTTTTATGCTTGCTTAATTTGCTAAGAAGGAAGCGTACCGCTTTATTACTTAGGTTTGCAAGAAGCAGTAAAAAATTTGTATTATAAACTCACGAGTGTCCGTTGGGCGTCCGATAGTTTTTCATCAGCTTAGCTCCAAAGTGTGATATGGGCAGCCGATATTAAAACTATCAAGCTGCTTTTTCTGTGTCATTTTTTTTTCTTTCAGCATGACGCTAGAAAAACATTTTTATCAGAGCGCTGGCGTCCTGTGAAGTATTAAGTGTTAAAGCTTTAAACTGCATGAAAAACTATTTTTATGCGGCATTGTAGGAGCTCTGAAATTTTATCCATGGGCAAGCAGTTCGTAAACGCGCATTAACTACGGCTTCTGACATGAAGGCTTGCGATACACAATAAGCGTCCAGCGTCGTTGAACATAGAAAAAGAATGACTGTCCTGCTGCGCTTGCTCGTGCAGCATTTTAGGTTGCAAAATGCTTCTGCACAGGACGACAGAAGCATTGCAGGTTGCAAATGGCTTCTGTCGTCCTGTGCACAGTGTCGAAGCTCCGATATGTAGCTCACATATGCTTTACAAACAGTCAAGCAGATATTGAATCTCCGCGTTGTAGTGCTAGGCAGGTCGGAATATTTTCGCGAAAAGACAGATTGAGCCCTTTCATAGTTTGACACCATTCCGAGCCATTCAACTGGACTGCGCATACTTGTAAACGTGGCTCTGAACAGGCACTGCGTGATCCGAGGACCGATTCGTGGTATGTGGAACATCCTGCAATGCACAAGGAAGGAAGTTATTCTCACACCTTGCTGAAGTGAATACAGAATTAGCGTATATCACGGAAACAAATTCAGAACTCTTCCTTTCCACCACGAACCTTAATGCAAAAAGTCAGAAAACAATTTCAACAATGTTCTGCTTGTTACTTTAGTTTTGCTTATCACCCTGCCACTAAGTAACAAATAAATTAGCTACCCTCAGCACTTTGCGGGAGACTTTACACTCTCGCAAGCACCAGCTACACTCAAGTCCGTTAACTGAGACTGAGGGATTGTAAAATGTCGTCTATTTATTTACTTCTACACAAAAATTCTACAGCCTACTCAAAGTTATTTGGTAAGAATTCACAATTAGATGGGCATGTTGTGAAGACATCGCAAGTTCACGTGATCTAGGAGGCCTCCCTACCGCCTAGGTTGCTTCTCTAGAGATTTTTCGCTCACGCCGCTTCCGACGACGATGACGGGTTTTCAGTTGAACAGTACCCTTACGCTGTCGCGTAAAAAATAGAAAAAAACACTTGAGGGCACTTAAGCCCTAAAGCGGCTACCAATAAAGGTGCGGTATTCCTGGGATGGTAACGGTCACCTCCTCACGAATATAATCCAGAAACAATCTCTAAGGCGTTTTGTATTAGTTGAGTTGTATAGCTTTCCCTCTCCTCTCGTCACTTTTTTAACCCTCAAAGGTAAGCAATTGCCGGCGCGGGCTGAAGAAGCAACGCTGCTGTCTGGCCGCGGCCATGGCAGCTACATGACGCCTGAAAGAATGTAGCCAATAGCCGTCTGTGACAAGAGCTACGCAGGAGCGTACGACAGAGGAGGGCGCGAGCATGAAGAGGTCGCCAGAAAAGACTCGCCAACGTTCGCGCGCGATCTTACGGGATAGCGTATACAGCTCGTTCGGTCGAAAAGCGGTCGGCGTATTAGTAGTCAGCACCGCGTATCGAATATAATAGGGGGTGTATAAAAAATTCGTATAATAATATTTTGTGATTGCAGTGATTGATGACTGATTGGTGTGTGATAGACCGTGACGAGTTAATGAAATCATTGTAAATAATTGATTAATTAAAGAAATGAAAAATTTGAAAAACGGGGTTCAGAGGTGTACAAATTTTTAGAATGAAAAGCCAGTGCTTGATGATGCTAAGTATCGGCGTATATTGTCGTCCTGATAAAACGATGTTGTAACAGAAATTCTAAACAGTCGTATGAGCAACAATGATGCCTCAAACGGTGTACGCTATCGCGTCAACTATTTAGCGAAGCATAGGAGTCTTCTAGTATTTTTTGTTTCTGTTCTGCATGTAGAAGCGTAATATTTGGCCCAGGTGCTCATGACGACAGAATGTATTTGTTGAAAGACTTTATGTACTCTATTGGTCAAATGTTTAGGGGAATCCCCAAGTGGAAAAAAATTATAATAAAGGAGCAAATTACTAATTGGTATCCACCCAAGCGCAGCCATACGGCTACAAAAGAAAGCTATGCATCTTCCACAGAAACTTCTTAGTTGAAGGAAAAAAAAACCTGCCAAGTTTGTTTTAACGTGAACATCTATAACGTGAACCTCCATAATACTGATGTTTTTCTGCTCTCGTTTTCTTTTCTATTCTTATTCTTAGATATTTAAATTCTAATACAATCTTATAACTAGTCTGGAAATTGTACCTTCTCCACGTTCTTGCGGTTGGTTATATTGAAATGTATATTAAATCTCCACCCCTATGCAGTACCCTCTTTGAAGGTCGTTTTGGCTGTCTTGAAATAAATAAAAATACGTAACTAAATTTGCTGCTTGAGAAACACGAATTAACATTCGAGACGAACGCTTTAGGCGTCTGAAATCTGCGTTCGCATATAATGAAGATGTCGTGCAAGTAATGAAGGTACATGAGCAGGTTTCCTAAGAAAGGATTTAGTAATTTAGACTCCTGTAGCTACGTAAATATGTGTACATAAGTCGGTGCGAAAAGTGTCCCCATACTTGTTCGAAATACTGAGAGCGAACTACAAGAATCGAATTCGATGTGGTTGACCGCGAGAATTGACTGAAGTAGTGAAAGGTACGCCCATGGTGGAACGAAAGCATAGGAAAGGCCCTCGCTATGCATCCTGCATGATAATAATGGTGCCGGAGGTCCTGTGCTTTCGCAAGAACTACTGAGAGTCTTTGGCCGATGGCGCACCCAATAAAAACGAACAGCGGCTTCCCCTGCTTGACTGTGGGCTGCGCGTAAGCAAGCGCGAAATGACGCCGGCCAGCTAGCGAGGGGGAGCACTTACGTGCGGCTTCAAAAAATATGGCGTAACAGCTTCTCGTAAATTCTTTCCTTTTCGCATGATTGCGCTTTATTTTCACGCGGGCGTGGACCTTCAGTTAGAACGTTAGAGAAGCTTCACTACCATTATTTATGGGAATATTCACGTAGAAAGCACAAATATCGAGAGTAACCAGTAAGCTATCTGCTTAGATAATGGCTGTGTCAGTAAGCAATTCTGTTTTCAGAAGAGAGCGTGATGTGTCCTGAGCAAAGGAAAGCAAGTAGACTGCAAATGTCTGCAAAAGTGTGGCTCATAGAATTTTAGAATTTGGAAGGGAAAGGCCTGCCCGGATATCTGCTGTAAAGGAGACTTCTACTGAATATTTATGGATTTCAGCAAGTAAATGCGTCCTGTTAGTTCATCTGACGGATTTGACATATTGTAACCTGATTGCGTGATTAGTTATCTGCGTGAAAGTGCCACTTTACTCAAGATGACGAAGCTGAACTGTTGTGGGTCATCGGTATCCAATTTCTTGTGCTGAAAAGTATTCAGTTGCCTGCTGTACTGTATCTTTCCGCTGGCAGGACGACTTTTCTACAGCCTTTTTCTTCTGTCCTAATGTCTACATCGGTTCTGGAAGTTCAATGGTATTGAGTGGACTGCCCAGTTGAAGAAATGTTTCATCGCTTTCCAGCTTCCCTTCCTTCTTTTATAATTTCTTCCGAAACAGGCTTAATAAGCAAGTCTAGTTCAGGGCTTCGTAAAGCATCCGTAGGCAATATATTATGGACGCTGCTGTTTTGATGAATACGTGTTGACACTTGTTAGAGTCTATGGGTAAATTCGGATTCTTGTTTGCCATTTTTTCGGCGAAGTACTCCTTAATACGCCCTCTTCGTTGAAATTCTGTGACATCTTCCTGATGCTAATAATTTTGGAGGGCATAGTTATTTGGGAAAAATGTGACGATGCGCTTCAAAATCAGTTTTTCAGTAAAATTTAGAAATTTCCTAATTTCAGCAACATTTCTGTCATCTTCCTGCTCTGTTAACGGCGTATCTTCTCGCTCTGTCTAAGCGGAAGGCTGGTTGTTTAGTTGTCTTGATGTCTCTCTTTCGAGCGGCATGTTGTCAATGTGTTAACGCTGCAGTTTACCGTGAAGCTTACGTTCGTTTAAGCCACAAAAACTAATAGTACTTGTCGTTCGTCCACTTTAATACTTTTTATAAAGTATTTCATTAAGAAAATTTAGCGGCTTTTGCCAATGTTCTTTCCAAACAGCTACAAAACTATAAATGCACCGTCTAAAACCATTCTCCAACTAGTCAGTAGTTCGGGCCGACGAGCACCAAGAGGACACCTGAAAGCGCAGGTTATTTTATGTCCCTTGGGTATTATTCAGGGCTCCGATCAGTACTTGTAAGTCTGCAAAAGGATGTGTAATTGGTTTGTTCTATGACTAGTCTACCGGCCACTCGTAAACCTCGTCTTTTTTGTTAGGCAGCGTTAGTTCTACCAGTTTTGAGTCATTTGTTTTTTATTCCCAGTGGACCTCATTGGTGTTACGTGTTCAGATTTTTTTCTTCTTCAGGGCTACATTTTGTGGTGAGGTCCATGTCGTAATCTGTCTGAGAACTTGTGTGTATTGAATAACGTAGATGTCTGTGTAAAGATAGTGTGCTGTGACTTGGTGGCTATTGTCCCTTGCGGGTCTATGTGATGTCTGCTACTTTTTAATCAACTACAATTGCTGGTGAGCAAGACCTGTGGGTACTGCAGCGGATGGTTGTGGCGTTCCTTTGCGTCAGCGCTCTTGTGAGTGTGCGCTGTTACACGCTGGCCACAGGGGCAGGGGTAGTTGGCTCTGGCAGTTGCATTTCTCTAAATGTGTTGATTACGCTGTACTTGATGCTGTTGGACATTATCAGGACGCCTTTTTAAATAGGACGGAGACGATTCCTTTGTTAGAGCAATTTGCTGTCAGCTTGAGATTATGAACGAACTCGCCCAGCAAGAAATACTTCTAAGACCAACCGTGGCGTGGTGCACCTCAGGGTCGCAATATATCTACGTGTGGTGGATGATTTCCAGGCGTTTCTGACAACGTTTTGAAAAGGTGCGATGGGAGGCGATATTTTAAAAAGGAAAAGTAAGGGCAATTGAGCTCACACACTATTGCCCTATAGTTTCGTTTGATCTCATGGCAATTATTTTTGACCGGCGAAAACTATTGGCCGCACAAAAATTTTATTCCGGTATAAATACATACCTTTCTCTTGCTGATGTGGGCACGGAGATGTTGTAGAATGCCAGAGGAAGCACTGAGGAGAAATATGTCCATAAAGAGATATATTGGAAAACATATTGGGAACCGTAAGCACCAACTACGTTGGAATTGTGCAGAAACGGCAGTGCTAGAGGTGCGTACGGCGCACAATACGGAAAACACCGTGAATACACCGTGCGAAATTCAGCCTCGTTTTGAAGCTGAGAACATTGAACGTGCTTGTACCTACATATGTGTGACTCATTAACTACGCCACGCGGGAGAGTTCACCAATGATTAGCTGAGAAGCACGTAGAGCTCACTGAAACTAAGCAAGTTGACTGAGCGAAAAATGGCCCCAAGGACTGGTGAAAGCTATCGTATTTGTTTGGGCACTGAACAGTCTTCTAACACTGTCATATAGTCACTAGCACATGTTAGCGCAATAAGGGCATCCACGTTACTTTATATTCATCACTTCACCAGTTTAGCGCGCTTTCTAAGAACAGCTGCAAATGCAGAATTTTTTTTAAGATATCCAATTAGAATGGCGATCGAAATGTAGAACTGAAGGTCGCTTGGTGCAAAGCTTGCATTTTGCTCACAGTCCCAAGCCACTGGTTAAGCATCCAAAGTCACTCATAACACCAAGGCTGCAGCATGGGTTTGCAAATAGGCACCCGCTTCTTTCATATGCTAACGAAACACCTGAATCCATATTTAACTTAATGCTACCGAGTTGTGAAATATTTCATTTAGTATCCCCCAGAGCACAGCATCAGGGATCTATAATATAAATAATTGCCATGGCAGGTGTTGTTAGTCGGGCACTTATTTGTTTAGGCGTTACGTATACTGCATTCTGAGATATTATAGCAAGCAAATACACAAATAAGGGCGTAAGTATCCGTCCACACTCTACTCCACCGTTGTAAATGATACAAAAGAAACTGCCGGTATAAAGTAAAGGTAGACATATGTGATAGTTAAAAAAGTCATGCATAAAAGAACTCAAATGGAACTAAAGCGACTGCTACTAAGTATTAACTAAAATATGCAATAAACGGTATAACAAAATATGGACGAATGAAGATCGATAAAAAGAATCAAGAAGAGGGTATCGGCGAATATGTCTGAATAAAAATTAGTCCTATTCTAACGCAAATCACAAGAAGGCCCTCAGAAAAACAAAAACATCTAAAATTCGGCAACCAGGCAGTACACATCATTGGTGTAGCAAAGCTGACTTCTAGGGTGGCACGCCTGCCACCGCCTAATCATGAGCCGTGTAGGGGGCGAATATCGCTAGACTTTACGAGTGCTATTACGTACAATTAAGGAGAATAGTCATAGTAGATCCGTTTATATCACTAGCCGGCGTCAGTCCTACAAGGCAAGACATTTCGGGGGTTTTGTAGAGCTATATTTTTGATACACAGGTTCTAGCGTTATATGGGCGACTGAATTTGCCTTGTTTAAACAAAGGCGGTATGCTCTCATGTTTCGCTTGATTTTGAGGGAACAGGATAAGTTGCTTTTTGAAGAAAAGGTCACTGTACTCGGCGACAGCTTTCCTTTATCAATAAATGGAGGGCCACAGTGGCAAAACGTCCGTATAATCCGCCAAATAGTTTGGCCTCCTACGGAGCGCCTGGCCATTGTTCTCCCAAATAGCCGCTAGCTTGCCGTCTGGCGCTCGCCGCACGGTGTCTCCTGTAATGCATGCTGGGCTTTAACTGCACAGAGTCGGAGATCGGTTCGGCGTACGCGTGAGGCTGGGTAACTTTGGGCGCTTTTACTGCACGATTTCTTCAGCCTTTCTCGTGTGAGCACTGCTGCACATGAATGCAGTGTTTTGGGAAGCCAGAACAGGCCGCAATTCAGCAGTTTTGTTCATAGCAAATATACATCTTAAACGTTCCAATGCCGAAAATTGCATAAAGCAATTATTTCTATCGCGCGATGAACGGCTTTGAAGTAGCTCTTTTCACTTTAACTTCTTCGTATGAGCGCTGTGGTCACGGTAATATTGTATATATTTGCAAATGCATTTCCATGCGGTATCCCTTTTGTCTTTGCCTCCTATATTTGTCTCCCTGTCATATACGTAATGCCCTTGATTTAGATCGACTGCAGATCAATTTTTCGCGAAATACATGGCAGTTACCGAGTAAGGCACCTCATTTTTCTTCTTTTTTATTAGTAATTATATCGCCACGGACTAGAAGACGACGAAGTACGACGTGGTGCGGCACGAAGCGCTCGCGTGGCCAATCCCCCGTAATGGGTATGTACCATGTCATGAAGGCAACAACAACAGCGTCAGACCCGCAGCCTTTACATCATGCCATTACCATCTGCCATGTCGTTCTGTCTTCATCGGCTTGCCATCAAGTAACATTCGGTGGAGCTGCGGGGAGCCCTCATCATCCCGGTCCCGGAGCTTCGGAGCCTGCTCTCTGCCAATGTCTATCGTGCAGCACTCGTAGTTTCACATCTCAAGCACCTCCCGGCATTGCCCCAGCCTGCCATACATGACAGGCCGTCACCGCCCTGCTCCGACACGCCTCCACCCGTGACAAGAAGACTCCACAACATGGCTACGACCCCGCTAATCCAATACAGCGCAACTGACCTGAGAGCCCCCTAACCAGCTACACACGAAAAAGAACACATCACCCCAGCCGTGCCGTTGGGTGAGTCCCCGGGCCTCTGCGTTCGCTTCCGGCGACGGGTGGCTCTTCAGTCTTTGTGGACCTGCCTTCAGCCGCTCATCATCTGCTCATCTTTTTTATCGTGATGGCATGCATTTAATCTTCTTCTCTTGTCGAATCGTCCATTCTGTCAAGCCCAACATCATTCTGTCAAGCCCAACATCACGTTTGATTGTCACTGTCATTTTTTACTTCACGCAATCGGGTCGGTCGTTCGGAGGCTCCGGATAGTGTCACGGACTAGAAGACGACGAAGGGGGCAAGCAAGGACTACATTTCGGTGTGTAGGTGAAGAGTGCGTGTTTCGGCTCCGTTGCTTTCGCTCTTTTGACATAAAATGTTTTCTCGGTGTATATATTCGCCTACTTTGTATACACGCTTCTCCAGCTGCGGCGATGGCATCCTGTTTTGTTCTTCAGCCTTGAACTTCACAGGCGGGTAGTTAGCGGCAATTTTTACTCAGTGTACTACGTCTCCGAAAAACTGATCTCTTTCTGGGAGTTTTTGCGTCCAGCAAAGACATTTACCTCGCTAGAAGACATCATCCGCGGCCAATAATTCATCGTATTTACTCGCGTTTTGGTCGATGCGTGATATAAGGTGACCCATTTTCTTCTGGAGCCGAGAAAGAAAGTTTGTAGGTGATATCTCTCGAACAACCGAAGCTGCGAGCAGTCATCACATAGAATTAAGGCGACTGACAGAGCGCACTAGCTCCGGCAGCGTCGTGAGGAATTCATCAGAGACGCGCTCCCACGGGTTTCTCTGTGTAAGAGACACGTTTCAGCACCATGCAGACCGCCTATCGCCGCTCAGTTTTTCTCGTCTCCAGGCGCAAGATTGCGGAACTCCTAAATGAGGCCGAAAATGATCGGCCACATACAGGAGGCGTTAGTGGCCAAGTGCCTGAGCGACGGAAAATGAAAATGAAATGAACATTGGCGTTGAGGAAAGGAAATGACGCAGTAACTGTCTCACATATCTCGGTGGACACCCTAATCGCACCGAAAGGAAAAGAATAGAGGAGGTAGTAAAATAAGAAAGGGAGAAAGAGATACCGTAGTGGAGGTCTCCGGAATAATTTCGATCAACTGGGGATCTTTAGCGCGCACTGACATCACACAGCACATGGGCGCCTTTTGCGTGTCGGTCTCAAGCCCTCCACACTACCCCACCTCTTTCTTCATTTCTTCTGTTAGTCCCTCCTTTATCCCTTGCCTTAAGGCATGGTTCAGGTGTCGACAGATATGTGAGACAGATACTGTGCCATTTCCTTTTCTCAAAATCCATTTTTCGAATTTTCCATCAAAGTCGAACAAAACCGCGGAGGCTGTGTTCCGATGGAGGCGAAATGCTAAGGCTCCCGTGTGCTGTGCGAAGTCAGTGCACATTGAAGATCCCCAGTTGGTCGAAGTTATTCCGGAGCTCTCCACTACGGCACCTCTTTCTTCCTTTCTTCGTTCACTTCCTCCTTTATCCCTTCCCTCACGGCGTGGTTGAGGTGTCCGCCGATATATGAGACAGATACTGCGCCATTTCCTTTCCTCCAAAACAAACTTTCAATTTTCCATTGACACGCTGTCGCTGTGGTCGGGGTTCGAAACCGGTACTCCGGCTCAGTAGACGAGCGCTTGTTTTGCTTTCGCGGCACTGCCTCTAAAAGGGTGTCATGGACGCGTTGGGGCTCAGCTTTAATATCTGTATCAACCTAATGTCACAATACTCTCTGCGCGGCTCCCTTGAAAAATATGGCGGGTCAGAAAACTCAGCGCTTTAAAGGTGGCAGCTACTACCGTAGCTTGCGAAGGGTCGAATCCGGAGAAAACGCAGGGCTTTTCGCAGTTGCTTTTTTCGTGCCATTCTTTATTTCCTAAATTGGCAGCCGGGTTTATGCCCCGCCCTGGCAGCTGTTCTCGTGCTTCATCGCCCTCGATTTTACAGCGCACAACTTTGAAAGAATAAAAGAGGCCGTCCTATCAATACGGCATTTTTCATAAACAGCTACCTGCTGCCATCCTGCCTGATTTTTGACTGCTGGTGAGCACTACATTACGAAACAAGCAGGCGCTTTATCGGTCTAGTTTTCGAACAGGATTGAGGCTGCTTTGTGTTCCCCATTGCGTAGGGTCAGTCTGAGGGATTTTACTGTGACATCATGGAAGCCATTTTGTGGCGCAGCGCCCAGCTTCAGCCGTGCAAACCAGGGCAGAAGGTGCTGAGCCACCCGCTGTGCTATATGCGCCTCGTGAAGTCCGTGCGTATTCTCTATAGTCCGTATCCTGCGTCAGTTTAATGCTTGATGTGCAGACATACCAAAACTAACATACTTCTTTGCACTTGGCAAAAGCATGCTTCAGCACAAAAATTCGCTGCGCGTAATATACGCAGTCTTCCAAGCGGAGCGCGATCAGGAATGTTTAGGTTAAACAGTTGAATATCATAAAAGCCTTGAACGGTCCAACTTTGCCTCCATGAAACGCCACGAAGGCTGTTGAATTACAGAGAAAATGCCGAATTGTACAGTATTCATGCTACTGTATTGAATCAGAAGGACCACTTTTCCTGGCAGAACAAAACAGGCCCAATCTACGTCTTCACTTCGTTGATTTACGAGTATGTTTTTGTGTTTAGTTGATTGGTTTATTGGGTATGACGTCCCAAAGCGACTCAGGCTATGAGAGACGCCGTAGTGAAGGGCTCCGGAAATTTCGACCACCTGGGGTTCTTTAACCTGTCCTTACATCGCACAGTACACGAGCCTCTAGAATTTCGCCTCCATCAAAATTCGACCGCCGCGGCCGGGATCGAAGCAGTGTCTTTCGGTCTTTCGGGTCAGCAGCCGAGCGCCATAACCACTGAGCATCTGCGGCGGCCGTTTTCACTTGGAAAACTCTGCATCAGGCCACAACGCACATAGGATCGTAGTACTTAGATATGTCAACCCTTACTTTTTCAGAGCTTATGACGAATATTCATGGGTGGTTAAGCACGCTACATTTAATTCGGCATCTTGTTGAGAACAAGGCAATCCGCATGAAAGTCGGAATGACGCCAAGCTGTTGAAGGAAACAGAATAAAAAGAGACCCACTGCATCTATTACGGGAAGGCAGCGCCGCTCTCGTCTTCCTTGACCGTTCACCGAAAACGTGCAGGAAAACAAAATGTTCAATGTATGGTTGTCGTAAACCTCGAAAATGTGACTACTCGCCAATTTGGAACTTCGAAATATAGATTGCGGGCTTTGCAAATGTGATTTAGTCAAAGTTCAGGCTGTTTTGTCGAAGCAACGTGATATCTCTTGAGGAGCACATTGCCGCGAACCTTTGTAGCGCTAATTCGTTCATCCATCAAAGCTGCCGCCACGCTGGTTTATCACATTGTGGATGCAAGACGCGACCAGATTTATCTTGATTGATCGCATTCAAGCGGAGATGATTCTACCTCGTTTCAGAATGGTCTAGTAGTTTGCACGCTTTATCTCGAACGTTCGCGGTCACCTTTAAATTGTGAACGGCCGGGAGTGGCGGGCATTCTGTTCGACGACCGCTAAGCCCGCTTGTTGGTACGCCGCCGCCGAGTGATTCAGTCCATTGCGGACGCAGGTCAGCCCAACTGAAGAGTTTTGTTTATACACATTTTCGCAGCCTTTCTGCTCTCCGGACAGCAGTCACCCCTTCGTGACATCTGGTGGAGGTTTAGGGTAGCCATCCATGTACCGGACACCACATTCAAGTCGTGACATCAGCCCTCTCCGCTTCGCACCGGAGGACGAGACGGCAGCCCGAGTTCGGGTCTCTGCCCTACCAAACCCCACAGCGAAAACACGCTACTACGAGCACCGCAACATCACCAAAAATTGTCGGCCCCCATCACTCTGCAGCAGGCGCGGGCGCCACCAAATTTTAATCGTTCCCTAGGCGGAGACTCCAAAGAATGGTTGGATCATGTTTAGCGCGTGGCATCATTCAACAATTGGGATGATGCGGTGAAAATCGAGCACGTCATTTTCTCACTGGAGGGCTCAGCGCGCACGTGGTATGAAAGCCACGCGTCTTCCCTAACGACTTGGGGGCTATGGAAGAGAGAACTTTTGAATACATTCACCAGTGCCTTGAGGGAAGAAAGAACCGAACGACTCCTCTAGTCGAGGAACCAGATTCTGAACGAGGCCGTACGCGGTTACGTGGGGGAAATGAAGCGCCTGTTTCGCCACGCTGATCCCGATATGACTGAGGAAATAAAAAGATCAGCTTTTAGTGTGCTGCGTCAAAGAACACCTCTTTGCCAGCGCCGTCTGCCAGTCGCCAAGAACCGTCGAGAAATTAATGCCAGAGCCCTGCACCACCCAGACGACCCTCCACGTCAGGACGCGGCAGTACAACCACCCTGCTTATGCCTCTGCAATTCGTCCTGACACGATGACCACCACCAGTGACAAATTGTGGGATGTTATCCGCTTAATCATCCGCGAGGAGCTACGACGACTGCTGCCATCCTCCGCACAGCCCCAAACGGGGAGGAATCTCATGGATGTGGTACGGGAAGAAGTGCAACAGGCACTTCGCACCCCGACAGCCACAGAACCCCCGCCCATGACTACGCAGCTATAGTACGCACTCATCAGCCCCAACAACACTCCCTACGTCCTCTCCGATATGAACCACTCATTCCATAATGCCGCCTCACTGGCCCGGCCCACCCAGCCTATGAGCGACGCTCAAGCCGCAGGAAATGCGGCGCCTGGAGGAGTTCCGACAACCGGCCGTTCTGCTTCCATAACGGTGAGGCCAGTCATGTTCTTCGTAACTTCCCGTACCGACGTATTGGTCCTCGAGGATTTGCCGTTGACGCCCCACGACCACTCTTCGGCCAACGTCCGCGGGCAATCGACGAGCACGTGCATAGGGAGGAGTACTCGCCGAACCACCTTTCGCGCTCACCATCCCCGTCAGCCTAGCGCTTTACGTCGCCACGCCGCATCTATGCAGCCGCGGAAGGAAGAAGGTCTCACAGCTCCCGCAGGGGAAACTAAATGCAACACCTTCTGGAGGTGAGGTTGCTCCCGAGCGAAAAACCAAAGAACCTCCAACCACCATGCCACATGAAGGCGCCGCCTCCGACACGCCGACGCCACATACAATGACAACCTCAACCATGACGCGACCCGCCTTCAAAACGACGCTGCCACGGAGAACAGCTTCGACGACACGCTCTACACACGATTTCCATACCCGACGAAGGCATGTCCCGACGCCCAGGACGATGTGCAACGCAAGAGCCAATTCATCCGTCTTTGAAGTGGTTACCGACTGCCGGAAAGTTACCGCTCTAGTCGACACGGGAGCAGATTACTCGCTGATAAATCGAACATTCGCTGCGCAGTTGATCAAAGTCACGACCGCTTGGGACGGCCCACAAATTCGCACCGCAGCGGGCCACCTCATTACGTCATCAGGACAATGCACAGCGCGAGTGAGTGTCAAAGGATATACCTATCCTGCGACTTTGTTTGTGCTACGGCAATATTCCCGCGAAGTTATCCGGGACATGAATTTATTTAATGAGCATCAGGCGATCATCGATTTTTGATCAAAGCTGATCACGCTTTCGACGGATGAGGCCATTTCTTCGATGAGAACTCTGGAGAATCACGTTGCCCTGAGTGTCCCTGAAAAAGAAGTTAGCGTCCCATCCCGTTCAAGCGTCATCGTCACCGTAGGCACCATGAAAGCCAATAACACTGAAGCCCTCATCGACGGTAACATCCAGTTGCTTCTAGACCAAAGAATCAGCATCGCAAGAGGCATCGCATATC